>RJWH01001817.1:237889-309203 GCA_004363575.1 Solenodon paradoxus
CCCGCCCCCCCACCCGCCCCAGTTCCCATCACCTAGCAACGGAGGAACGTGAGTCAGCCAGGTGGCCTGGAAGACAAAGAGGATGCCGCTGTGAAGGGCTGGGCAGGGAAGGTCTGCAGACCCTGAGCCTTGCTGGTTATCAGCCCACCCAAGGGCTGCCTCTGCCAGTACACCCCTCATCACCCTTCAGCTCTCCCCTCTGTCCCCTCCATGCTGCCTTCCTCCTGGGCTGGCAAGACATATCAATGGCCCATACGCCAGCCCCCACCTGCCAGGGAGCCTCTGTGGGCCCTGGCTGGTTGGGGGGTGAGGACAAGGTACAAGTGAATGCCAGGCACACGCTATCAGTTCTGTAGACTGTGCCCGACCCTGAGCACGTTTGGGTGGAAGCAAACCCATCCTTGAGCTGGGCAGGGAGGAGGGTACTCACCCCTGCTCACTGGGGGAGTGCCCCAGGATTTTCTTCCCTGGCTTTGAGGTGAAGCAGCGCTGATCTTGGGGGGCAGGAAGGGGACCGCTCCCAATGCCTGTCTGTGTCCCTGGTGTCCTGTAAGACCTGCCTCTTCCAGGGGCTCCAACCTCCCCTTCATCCCACTGCTCCAGCAGAGGGAGGCAGTGTCGGGTCCCAAGGGGTCTTTTGGGACCAGTTTGGCACTGAGGACAATTCGCTAAGCGCCTGGCTTTGGAGATGAGAAGCTGTACACAGAGATCTCCCTAGCTTGCCCCTCTGCATACTCCTGAGCCCTTCAAGTAGTTCTCACTCAGCAATTTAAGAAAACATGTCTTGTCACCTACTTTCTTCTCTTCTTGTCTTTTTTTTCTAGCTTCAGTGCTGTGTCTGGTGGTACAGAGAAAAATCTGAGCCAGTCTCCATCTTCAGGGGCTCATAGTCTCTCAGGGAGAGAGGTCAAACAGTCATTCTGATTTCTGTGGCATTTCCCAGCGACTGTCCTTTATTTACAGTGGTGTCCAGGGTGGGGTGCAGACAGAACCAGATTCAAGGATGAGTTTGGGCCCCTCACAGGCAGCCCACCTCTGCCTGGTCAGCAAAGCTGCAACATCTGGCAGAGATACTATCTAAAGTTGTGATGCCCGATGGGACAACTGTCCTGGTTGTCCTTAGGTGTGAGTTCTAGTCTATTGGATGAAAAGTTCATGGCACTTCAGAAGAGGGAGCTGCTGGCTTTCTAAACAACCCGCCAGCCACACATCCCCTCCTGGGGAGCCCAGGTCAACCTGCCACCAGTCCAGGCAACTGGGGTAAGGGGAATGCCGGTGTTGTGGGCACACAGGAGCCTCCCTGCCATGGGGACTGCCAGAATGGGTGACATTTGCTCTGGATCTGTAGGGATAACATCCCAGACTTGACCCAGATCCTCATGGATCCTTTGTCCGTTTCCAGAACCTTTTCTGGCTCTGCATACTTTTGCAGCCATTCCCAGGACTCTGCTCCAAACCTTCCCTGCAGTCTCTGCAGCGCTCTGTCAGCAGGTGCAGAGGGCTGGCAGCGGCCGGCGGGGTGCAGTGGTGGGAAAGCCCAGTTCCATGGCATCTGACCTAGCCGACACTCCAGCACCTGTGCGTCAATGCTTCTGGGGAACCTGACCAGAGACAGACGGGTTCTCCTGTGAAAGCCATGGGGGAGCGGCTTTCTGAGCAGGAGCAGCAGGGGCCAGAGCCTCATGTGAGCCGGGGGAGGCACAGGGCGTGGCAGGAGAAGACACTGAATAGGAAAGGTGTCCCTGAGCTCCCGGACAGAGAACAGAGTGGGAAAGGAGCCATTAGTGATGCCACCTAAGGGGCGTGGCGCCAGCGCCTGGGTCCTTTCCAGGGCGTCTGCCCAGGCACATGCGCATGCGTCACATCAGGGTCCTTGAGATGACGTCCCCTTCCCTCCCAAACCGAAGAGGGTTAAATACTGAGAAGTAGGGCTTACAAAACCATCAGAAAGGCTGGGGGATAGGCATTTGGGGATTTCTTGCTTACTGATAACTTCTCGAGAATGGGGAGGTTGCGGCTGGGAACTGCTGAAAGCTGCTGAAGATACTGTCCGCGCCCCCCCGCCACTCAATAAATATTGGTAGAGTGAATGAATGAACGCACACGTGCTGCCGTGTGCATTTAGAGCAAATGGAACAAATTTTTCCACTTGTGGCAGTGATTTATTAGCTTGATGCCACGTATATAACCGAGCCAGCACTTTCACTGTTAACTTACTTTTAACCTAAATCCAAATCTTTGCGCTCTTTCAAATATCACCCTCATGAATGCACGTGGATGCCAACGACGTCCAAAGTGTAATTTCGCATTCTCAACTTTTCTTAACGTTTTATTTCAAAACCTACAATGTAACTATGTAGGAAGTTGCAAAGATCACGTAGTGCGATCCCATGTAGACTTCACCCTGATTCCCCATCGGTACCATCGCATGGAACTAGGTGACAGTGAACTGGAAATTGGCGTTGCTATGACAGACCCTTTATGGAATGTAGATGGCTAACCATCACCAGCAGCGAGACATGGAGCTGCCCCTCTCTCCACCATTTCTCTTCTTTTCCGGGAAAGGTGCAGGCAGGAATGAAGATGAGCAGAGGTAGGCAGTAAGAGAGAGTAGGAAGAAGCACTTCATCTAATTTATTTATTTTAGTTGTTCATCATGGTTGCTGCCCTTGGCCTTTGGTGGCGAACCCAGGTTATTGGGATGTATGTGGACTGTGCCCAGTGGACACAACCACCGAGCCACCGGGGTGCACCTCTCCACCATTTCTAACCCCTGGCGACCACGAACCTGCTCTCCCTGGCTTTGTCATTAGCGGAATTTCTTATAAACAGAATCACATAGCATGTGGCCTTTTGAGATTGATGTCTTTTCACCCACAAAATGCCCTTGCAATACACCCACGTTGCTATGTGTATCAAGTTTGCTCTTTTTCTTTTCTTTTTTTTTTTTTTTGCTGGCGATGGTGGACCATAGTTTGCTCCATCATGCTCCCAGAGCAGGGCATGTGGGGCGTTTTCAGTGTGGGGCTATTATTGAGATACATCTCCAATGAACAGAGAGGTCCAGGCTTTTGTGTGGACATAAGATGTCATTTCTCTGGAATAACTGTCCAGGAGTAGACTTGCTGGGCTGTCTGGTAAGTGTACGTGTGTTGGTTTTCAGCGGGGCTGCACTGTTTGAGATTCCCACCGGCTGCACACGGGAGCCTCATTGTCCTGGGTCCTCTCCAGCTCTGGTTTTGTCTCTATCTTTGTCTGCCTTTTACTTTCAGCTTACTGAGCATTAGATTTGAAGTGAATTTCTGGTAGACAGTATATAGTTGGATTATGTTTGTTTTTTGGGGTCCATTCAGCCAATCTCTGTCTTTGAATTGTTGTACCAGACTGTTTATATTTAATATAATCATTGATGTAAGAACTTGTCTGCTCTATTATGCTTTTTGTCTTTTGTTTCTTTTCTCTGCTTTCCTTGTTTTTTTAAAGAAAGAAAGAGAAGGGAAGGGAGAGGAGGAAGAAGCATCTTTATTTATATGTATTTTATTTTGGTTTTTCATCCTGGCTCTGGGTTTTGAACCTGTGTCCCTGGACTTTACATGGTCCGCACAACAGTCTCTCAGTCACCCGAGCCACAAGGATACCCCCTTCTGCTTTTCCTTCCTACTTTTCTGTGAGTTACTATATTCTTTTAAAAAATTCCATTTTGATTTACATACAGTGTTGTTGAGTGTATCTCTGTGTTAATTTAATGGTATTTTCGATTATATTATGTGTATGTAACATAAGTTTTTTGATGTTGACATTTTATTAGTTGGAGTAAAGTATAGAAACTTAGAGACTTTATATCTTTTTACTTTCCCCATTTAATATTATTGTATTAAACAGTTCCTCTCCATACACTGAGAATCATATCAGATAATGTTATAATTACTCCTTCAACTGTCAATTATAATTTTAAAAACACAAGAGGAGGTGAAGTCTATTAGCTTTTTCTACATTTTTCTTTACTGTGTTCTTATTCCTTTCTGATATTCCAAGAGTCCTTCTTTATCATTTTCTTTTGAGAGATTTTCCTTTAATCATTCTTTTACGGTAGGTCTGATGGTGACAAATTCTCTTAGCTTTCTTTCTTCTGAGAATGTCTTGATTTCTTCCTTCTGAAAGGATATTTTCACTGGATATAAGATTCCATGTTGACATCTCTTTCTGCACTTGAAAAACGCTGCACCATTTTTCTGTTGGTCTCCATGGTTTCCGATGAGGAATCTGCTGTCATTCAAATTGTTTTTCTTTATATATAAGGTGCTATTGCCCTCTCACTATTTTCAACATTTTTTCTTTGTCTTTAGTTTTCAGAAGTTTTAATGTTATGTTGCAGCCTAGATTTATTTGGTTTATTCTGTTTGGGGTTTTCACAGCTTCCTGAATATGTAGGTCTATGTCTTGTCAAATTGGGGAATTTCAAAGACATTATTTCTTTGAAATCTTTTCAAGTCTCACCTTCATAATTTCTTCTTTCTGGGACTCTTCACACAAATGCTAGAGATTCAGTATAGTCCTCAGGTCCTTGAGGTTCTGTTAATTAAAAAAAAAAATTACTCTGTGTTGTTCAGATTGAGTGATTTCTATTGTTTTGTCTTTAAGTTCCCTGATTCTTATCTGTCCCCTCTATTCTTAAGTGAAATCCATTCATTGAGGTTTTAATTTTGGTGGTTGTATTTTCATGTTAAAAATGTCCATTTCATTCTTCTTTAGAGTTTCTATTTCTTTGTGGAGACTGTGTGTTTTCCTTTGTCTCAGTGGAATTCATTGTTGAAGCCTTGTCATAATGGCTGCTTTAAAAATCCTTATCAGGTAGTTCTGACATCTGTTTCCTCTAAGGTTGGTTTCTTGGATTGTTTTTTTCTCATTCAGGTTGGGATTTTCCCAGATCTTAGTCTGGAGAGTGGTCTGTGTGTGAGACCTGGGTTACTAGGAATGCAGGCTGTGATAGTCTCCATCTTGTTTACACCTGTCTCAGCCGGCCTCCTCTGGCAGGACGAGGGCTCAGTACTTCCAGGGTGGGGCGTTCAGGTGTCCCCATAGGCTTCCTTGGACACTGAGGGAAGAAGGGGTTTTCTGTTGCAGCTGGGAGCAGTGGGCTTTCCAGCCATCTGTGCGGGAAGGAATGCTCCATTACTGCCCCTTCACCGGTGGCCACTGCTGGCACTGCAGGGTGAGTACTTGAGATGGGGGTAGCTAGGAGGCGGTCACCCTCGCAGCTGCCTCTGACACCATTTCAGCCGGGCTGGGCCTCATTACAGCCAGGTGAGGGTGGATGGGTGGATGTCTAGTTGCTTTCTCAGCCCCTACTGGCTGGGGTGGGTGTGGGATCTCATTTTTTTGCTGTTGTCAGATAATGCAGTCTAGTTATTGTCTAAACGCTCTGTGGGCTGCCCTTTCCTGGTCCTTTGGCTAGAAAGCACGGCCTTTATTTATTTATTTATTTTTATTCCTTTTTCTGATCCCGTTTTCCAGGTTGCTGACTTCTCCAGCATCCAGGATGAGATCTCTAAGGCCAAAAGAAGAACCAGGGAGCTCATGGTCGTGTGGTTCCTTGGGTACCAAGCGTTTCTGGTTGCTCTGATTTCTACTTCTTGTGAGGCCTTGGCTTGGGCTCTGTGAGAAGCACACACACACACACGCGCGCATAAGATTAAACAGTGAAGGACAGAAAAAGAGAAAGGTGACGCTTATCAAAGACTTAACCCTACCCTAGGATAGAAACTTTGTTGCATTGTCTCCCTTAATCTTGATGAGTTTATATGGCCGTCATTCACCTGAGGAACTGAGTGTCTGATGTCAAAGAGATGAGTGTGTCTTAGGTCAGGTTCCCAGGGATGCAGTGAGGTGGAGACTTAGAGGCAGGAGTTTATCAGGGAGCAGATGCAGGATTGACGCCCTGGGGAGTGAGGGAAGTAGGTTTGGACAGAGGGAGCATTTGGGCTAGGGTGTAGCCTCAGCTGTGCGCAGCTGGGGTGGGGAGTTTCCGAACTGCCCCTCTTTACTTGTGGGCCAGAACTTGAGAGCTCTCAACGGCCAGTCCCTAGATGTGGGATGCCTGTCCTGTCGTCCCCTCCTCTCGGGAAGGGCATGGCCTTGAGTAAAGCAGCTGCCACCATCTGAGGGTACTTCTCAGGGGCTAAGCCATCAGGCATCTGTCTTCAACATGCCTGGCCTCTTGGGAAATGAGTGCCTTGGTCCTGAAGTGGGGACCTGGGCTGTGCAGGACAACATCTTCCACAAAATGACATATTCAAGGTAGCATACTTACTGGTTCAATACTGAGATTGCAATTGAGCTCCATTCCCCAAATTCATGTTCTTTCTTAAGTCTTTTCCTGCTTCCCAGGGGACACCCAAAGGTGGACAGCTCTGCAGGGCAAGAGCTTGGACGCTGTCTCCCCAGTGCCTGGCATGCAGTCGGTGCCTAATATGTGTGTTAAATAAAGAAATGAATCAAAAAGACATAAATAACCCTGATTCAAGACAGAAAATACTTGGGCCTGCAAGGGACAGCACAGAGCTGGGGGTATTGAGGAGGGAAGTGTCCTTTCTTCCACCTACCCTAAGAAGTGGAGCAGTGGTGGGTTCAGGGAGGACATCATGCTCTGTTTCAGTCTCCCCAACTATATGCACGACCATGGTGCAGCTTCCCTCCAAGGAAAAGTCTTGGAGTCTGTTTTGGAAAGTGTGTATGGGCAGGGACAGCATGACTGCCAGACGGACTGACCAGGTTTAAGCCTCGATCTCTCTCTCTAGGGATCTCAGACACACCCCTGGCCTCCTGGAACCCCAGGGTCTGTGCCTGCAAATGAGTGTGATCGTAACACAGTTCCCTGCAGTGCAAACGAGCGGACTGGGATAGTGTGGGGTATGGGAGTTTGCTCAGGCTGACATAACAAAGTAATGCAGACAGGGCAGCTTGAATGATAGACATTGCTTCCTCCCAGTGTGGAGGCCAGAAGTCTGAGATCAAGTTGTCCCCACATTCGGTTCCTTCTGAGGCCCCTCTCCGTGGCTTCCCTCGGTGCGTGTCTGTGTCCTCACCTCTTAGAAGGACGATGTAATTACCTCTTTAAAGACGTTATCTCCAAAGGCAGCTACCTTCTGAGGTGCCAGGGTAAGGGCTTGAACATATGCATTTTTTTGGCGGGGACACAGTTTAGTCTGTAAGATGGGACGGCAGGTCCTCTCCAAGGTGGAGAGAGACCCTATCATCCCCAGTTTTTCAGTGTTTAGGATCTTGACACATTGAAAAATGATCACACTCCTCAAAGGCTGAAGACATTAGTTTGTAGCTTGAATGGTTACTTTGCCGCATTAGTCCTTTAAACACAGTTCACACAAACTGCACCACAATTGTGTGACTAACAAGATAATTCCAATATTATTAATAAAATATTCATTCATTCCATGATGGATTGTCTGGTCTGGTGATGGGACATGACGCTTAAGTTTCACAATGAGCATCTTCTTTTCATCTTATCCCTCATCTCCACACTTAGGGATGAAACAGTCGAATTCCTGAGTCTGTTTTGACTCCTGGAGTCTGGGTGGCCCTGCCCTCCTCCAGCTGCCCTGCCAGGGGCATTGCAGGCGCCACTGCAAGCCAGGAAACGTCTCCCCTGGGCTCCCTGGACCTGGGCCTCCCTCTGCCTCCTTCCCTGCAGCCTGCAAAACCCCTGCCCGGGCAGTGGCCTCGAGGCAGGAAAGCCGCTCAGCGAGTGGGAGGGGAGCAGGCCCACTAGGGTAGCGTCACCATGGCAATACCCTCCCCCTCTGCTGGCTCCTCGCTGAGACCCGGGCATCTGTGGCCATGGAGACTGGTCCCTTCCACGGGCACATCTGCATAGCAACCAGAGAGGGTGCCTCCTGCAGCTGGGCCCCACTTCAGGGAAGCAGGTACACTTAGAGCTTTTATAAATCATTAAGGAGAAGATGGGCTTCTCCACAGGAAAAGGGACAAAGAACTCGCACAAAAGATGAAAACCACAAGTGGTTAATAAATATGAGAAACGTGCTCAACGTTACCAGCGATCATAGAAATGCAAATGCAAACAACAATAAGAAACTTTTCTTTTTTTTTCAAATAAACCGGTGCAATTGGTAAGAGAAGGAAACACAAAGCAGACCTGGTGTTGGGGAGTAGGTAGGGAAATGAGGACTTGCAAACCCCGCCGGTCTGAGGGCACAGTTGTAGAACATTTCTGGGAGGGCAATTTGGCAATATGTATCAGAGCTTTTAAAGTGTGCATACCTTTTCAACGAACAGCTCCAGTTCTAGTAATTGATTCCAAGGTCATAATTAAGTGAGTAAAAATTTAGCTGCAAGTGTGTTCCCTGTAGGACCGATTATAATAGCAAAAAGTTAGAAACAACCACAATCTGGGAAGAAAAAGTGGTGAAATCATCCATTTTGTATCCATACGATGGAATGCTATGCAGCCATTAAGACATGTTGCAGAGAACCTTTAATGGCAGAATGATAGGTACAGTAACTATGAAGTGGCAAAGAATGATTATACAACAGATATGCAGTGTGTGGTGTTGGGTGGAAGAGTGCTCAGGGGCCTCCTCTGAATGCTGCTAGTCCTAGGTACCCTTCATGCCCGGAGGAGAGACTGCAGGCTCAGGGAAACACAGGCCACCATCCTGGAAATAGAAATTTCCAGGAGTTTCTGTGCACATGAGAGCAGGTTTGCAGGTATATCACGACAGGGCCAGCACAGTGCAAGGGGCATAGGGACCCTGGATCCCAGATGGGATGCTGACATTGTCACTGTGTGACTTGGGGACAGTCCTTCCTCAGACCTTGTCATCAGCTCAAGGGAAAAGTCATGGTTATGCTGGCCACTTCATCCCAGGCCATCTTTTCTCAGCCAGTCCCATCTGGTCAAGGGGGTCAGTGATGGGAGGTCAAAAACATTGCTTTTTCAAGTCTAGATTTGGGAACCTTGCTTACATGAGAAAAATCAATTCCGCTGTAGGATATATGATTATATATCTATATCTCTCTCTATATATGTATAATGGAAAGTTGCAGGCAGGAATGAAGGGAATGAAGGCGAGCAGAGGCAGTCAGGAAGAGAGAGGAGAAAGAAGCATTTTAATTTATTTTATTTAGTTGTTCATCTTGGTTGTTCCCCCCAGACCTGGGAGGCCAACCCAGGACCTTGGGATGTGTGTGAACCATGCTCAACCACCATTCCACCAAGGATTGTTGGACATGACAAATACGAAAGCATTTTATTTGTGGTGAAATACACATAACACAAAATTGACCATCTTAGCCATTTTTTTCATTTTTTTTTGTTGTTGTAACAAGCTATTCAACACAGTAAGATGAACTCATATGTAGGTTCCCCATACATGCAGTCTCCCCATTCCTCAGATATATGCCAAAACACCCTGCCCCATCTTAGTCATTTTTCAGTGTGGAGTTCAGTCCTGTTGGCTTCATTCACAATTAATGCTCAGAATGTTTTTATCTCGCAGAGCTGAAAATGTTCCTGTTAAACAATGACACCCATCCCCTCTCCCTCAGACCCTGGCAGCCACCATTTTGCTTTCTGTCACTGAATTTGACTGCTCTAGGAATTTTATATACATGGAATCATGTAGCCTTTTCCTTTTATTTCTGGCTCATTTCACTTGGCATAATGTCTCCAAGGTTTGTCCACGTTGTGGCATGTAGCCGCATTTTCTTCTACTTAAAGGTCACATGTGAGCTTTAGATTACATTTTGTGTATCCATTCGCCCACGCCTGGATGCTTGGGTGCTTTCTGCCTTTTGACTATCGTGAGTAATACTGCTGTGAACATAGGTGTGCAGATCTCTCTTCAAGACCCAATGCAGGACATTTTTGTTGAAGAGCCATCCCATGGACCGAAACGAGAAAGGGTGGCAAGGGTAAGACTTGTTTCTCATGTGGAGAAATCTGGCACTGTGTGGGTCGCTTGACGAAAACAAGGCAAGCAGGAAACAGGAAGCGGTTTTACCCAGAAGAAAACTACAACTCATGAAACAGCTGGGAAGATGAGGCAATTGAAGGAAAGAGTTTTGTGCCTTCTCATCTTTCTAGTGCGTACCTAGCATGTATGCATGAGTGAGACAGTTCACATGGAGAGAACAAGTATATACAAGGTTTGTGGGCAAGTTTGGAACTGCAGTATTGGTGGCCATTGGAGAATCTGTGTGGAGGAGGAGGGTACAGGCAAATAGCATGTGAATTCTATGTGAAATATGTGCTACCTCTGATTTGACCTCTGTGCTATGAACTCTCCGCCTTGTCTGATTTCTGGCAGCTCGCGGTTTGTCTTTTCTATCTACACCTTTGTTATATCTACTTTGTACTCTTGTTTTATACTGGCAGTGACTTCATGAGGTCTTGCTAATTAATGATATAGAATTCAGTGTTCATCTTCTGTTTCAAAAGAATAATGTTTTCTAGGGAATAGTATTTGTCTGCCATGTGTTTTACTATGATACTTCTCATTTTTCACTTATTGCAGTGTCTTTATAAACATTGGGGACCCAATTATCTTTGATTACTCATGCTACAAAAGGAAACTTTTTTAAAATAGACCTTATGTTTATTGCAGGTTTCATGGAAGAGAGCCGGGGTTGTACCCAGGCATGGCTGTAATTAAGGTGTGTGCATCCTTCAGTGTGATCTTCTCCCCAACTGACAATCACCTGTAGGTCTGGTCATGGAGCAGAACTCTTTATTAACATATTTGTGACAAGCCACCAGGACTGTCCTCACTACATCTAGGATTGCTTGTGGAGCTCAGGTCACTAAGAGAAGATAGAACATTGTTTTTTCTTCATCAAAAAGGATTTTAGTCTCACAAGGAAGGGTTTTGGTTCTCACTTGGACGTGGGTACATTGTCAATTCTTTCTGGTATTTGTTGTAATGGGAACTTTCTCTGTTTTCTCCCACATTACTATTCACATTTTCTTGCTTATTCATGCTCTATTATTTTGATTTGATGTTTCAGCTAAATCCTAGTTCTGATCAAAGTCAAGTTTGATTTTCTTGCTATTTCTGAGGGATTTTAGTGAGAATATGAGACTATCAATTAATGGAACTGTTTTCAGAAGTCTTGTTTGGATTTTTAAATTTTGTAGCAGTTTTGCTTTCAATCAATGTCACTCCACCTATATGTTACATTTGATATAGGTGATAAGATAAGTATACCTAAGTCTTTAGAAAATACAGATTTCAAGAAAAATGTCTAAATTAGTCATAGAGGTTAAATGGTACTGCTTTATCTTAGAAGACAGTGTAGTTTTCATCAGTGCCTAGCTAGTTACTATTTTCATACTCTAGCAATCTGGCTTCTTAGTTGGAAAGCTCTGGAATCAACTTGAACTGATTTACTCAGAAATAGTAAGTCCTTGTTAAAAGGATACTGTATGATCCACGGAATTAAAAAAATAAATGTATCTACTGGATCATTATCAGGGCTTAATCTCTGGGCACCACTTCCAGAATCTACTCACAGAACACCAGTCCCCCAGGCCCCAGATGTGCAACTCAGGCTGGTGAGTCTGGGCCATGTGCCTTCATAAACTCTGAGGCTGAAAAACAGGATCCTGGATTCTCCATTGCTTCTAGCAAGCAGTTACAGGTGGGCTTTGTCTCCTGCCAAAACTTATAAAGTGGCCATTTGTCACTCATAGGAGTGTGTCTTAGTCAGTCTGGGCTACTACACTGAAGATGCCGCAGACTGGGTGACAAACAATAGAAATGAATTTCCTCCCAACTCTGGAGGCTGGACAGCCTGAGCTAAGCTGCTGGCTGGTGCAGTTCCTGGGGAGACTCACTTCCTGGCTTGCAGATGACTGCCTTCTTACTGTGTCCACACATGGTGGAGAGAAAGGATGTCTCTCTTACATTTCTTCTTGTAAGAGCACCAATCCCATTCATGAGAACTCCACTCTCATGATTTATTGATCTTCCAAAGACCTCCATCTCTAAATATCATCACATTGTGGAGTTAGGGCTGCACTTTGTGGGGACACAAACATTCAGTCCATGGAAAAAGACAATTTATTTGCTAAGCAGCAAAATAAACAGGTTTCTTTCACCACACTGCTGTTTGAATACCCCAAATCAGCATGCCCTTTGCTTTTCATACTTTTGCATATTAAATTGTATATGTATTTGATCTTGACACAATATGAGTCTCTTGTTATCAAAAACATTTAGCCTTTAAAAAGAGGGCCTTCCAACGTTTCAGAACCAGTCCTTGTCCAGGATGGCGGGGCTCAGCACATTTCTTGTCTGGTGAAATTCCTCAAACACAGATAAAACTTACAGATGCTGGTGAGGTAAGAAGGGCAGAGCTGTAAAAATGAGTCTAATGACCCATCTAAAAGTAGAATTTCCTTTGGGTTTCTCTGTTTGGTTGTTTCGAAAAAAAATTTTTTGGAAAGGTAAAGGGAGTAATGAAGGTGCGTAGATAAGCAAGTAGGAAAAGAGAAGAGGAAGAAACATTTTTAATTTATTTTGTATTTAGTTGTTCATCTTGGGTGATCCCTCCAGTCCTGGGACATGAACTGAGGTCCTTGGGATGGATATGGACTACACCTGGCCAGAGGCAGCTACTCCACCAGAGTGCACCCTCTGACTCTTCTTAGTACATTTTTTCGGAAGCTGTCTTAAAAAGTTTTACAAATGCCAAACAAACTGGTGAAGGATTAAATTGTTCACTGCCTAAGATGACTCAGTCCCTGCTTGTAATTCATGTGGCAGCTGACCAAATCAATGACTTTGTCTTCTCTGTACGGATTGTTTCGCTCCATAGAAAGTGACTTTTCCTAGGTTGGTCTTGGCGCTATAAGAGAAGATAAAACTCACTGTGCTTTTTGTTTTTATTTCTGTTGTTGACAAGTGATATAGAACATTTTTTCATGTGTCTATAGGCCATCTGTGTATCTTCTTTAGATAAATGTCTATTCAATTTTTAAACCACCATGACATGTCACCTTATATCCATAAGAATGGCCTGTATCAACAAGGCTAGAAACAGCAAGTGCTGGAAAAAAGGGAGCCCTCCTACACTATTGGTGGGAATGTAAATTAGTTCTCTTTGGAAAACAATATGGAGATTCCTAAAAAAAAAAAAAAAAAAAGGGAGATCTATCTTCCTTTTGATCCAGTAATCCTACTTCTAGGCATGTATCTGAGAACACAAAAACTCCATAGTCAGAAAAAAATTTTCTATCCCTAAGCTCATAGCAGCACAATTCCTAGCAGCCAGGACGTGAAAATAAACTAAACACCTGTCAATGGATGACTGGATAAAGAAGCTGTGGTCTAGATATTCAATAGCATTCTATGCAGCTGAAAAAAAGACAAAATCAAGCACTTTGCAATGATTTGGGTGGAACTGGAGGGGATCGTGTTAAAAGAAATAAGACAGAAAGAAAAGAGAAGTGAGGGTAGTTTCGCGCTTCTGTGGAACACAGCAAAATGAAACAAATGACCAGGGAAATCTTAAAAACATTCACAGGACGAAAGACGGTGGTTGCCAGGTGGTGCTGGCTCGTGTCCTGATGGTGAAGGCTGAGGTCTGGTTTATGGGTGACCATGGACCCCTCTCCCGAAGGGGTCGTCTGCAGCAGCCCTGTTCTTTTTCTTTATGCTCGGAGTTTGCTTTGCTTCCGGCCCCCTCCCCACTTGCCCCACCAGTGCCCGCCTTCGGAGAGGACAAGGACAGTGCTATCCTGACAGCCATTTCTAGCCAGATCCCACCTTGGATAGGTGACAACTCACTGAGTTCTTTGTTCTTGGAGAAGTGTTGAGACCCTGCCGACAGCGTGAGTTAATAGTGTGCGCTTTCATAAAAAATATTTTGTCCGCAGGATGGTAAGTGCAATGTGCTGAAATTCTAGAGACTTGGCTCAGCAGAGAACCATGTTTCTCTGAAGGCTAGAGGAGAATTTTGGTGAAATCTCAAAGCTGATGTGAAGAAAGGTGGTGGGTTGTCGCCTACTGGTAGCTCCCAGGTCGCTCTGCGAGCAGTGGGTGAGTCTGCACAGACCTGGCGACGGTGTCAGCAGGAGGCCTCTGCACCTGCACACAGTGTGGCCACAAGGCAGTGTCTGGGGAGCGGAGGCCAGTCGCCTCAGCATCCGTGCCTGAGCTGTCCTTGTGGTTCCCCCAACCTCGAGTGGAGAGGTGGGGTGGCTCATGTTTTGGGGATACTTCTTTCTGTTTTTCGAATAGATTCAACTCAGTGTTTAAAATAATATAAAAGACTTGAGGAGATTCCATTCTGGTTAAAAAATGGAAATCCAATATGATCCCATTTTGGTTAAAACATATACATGCAAATATATACATACACACACATTTATAGTCATAGAGAAAACTATTTGAAGGATATATTCTGAAATTCTAGGTGGCTATTTCTAGGTGGTGGAATAGAGATGATTTTTTTTCTTCTTTTTGTTTTTCCCATTTTCTAAATGCACTAGTTTCATAGAACATGTACTACTGTTGAAAGAAGGGGAAAAACCAACAAAAGTTAAAAAAATATCAACCTCTGAATATAGACTTGTGCAGTGAATACATTAAAGGAGCAGCTAGTCACCTGATAAAAGAAAATTTTGGGTTTCAATAGGTTTCATAGTTCTGTGAATAAAACAGACACTCCATCTATTTGCAGAATCAATTAATACATATATTCGCTCTGGGGTTTTCTGAAGCCACAGACTCCCCAGTGAATTGTAAGTGAAATCAATTTACAAAAACATGATTCGCACTCCCCCCTCCTTCTAACACAACCACTGTGAGAAGCAGAAGATCAGGTGTGACCAGATATACTGGTTCTGCAATCAGTCCCCCTGTGCCTCCCCCAGCCTCAGTTTCCCTATCTGAATGGGGGAATTACAGCCACTACTATTCTGGTACTTTAATGTTCGTGAAAAGCTTCTAGAAAGTGTAAGCTACTACCAGAGAGCAGAAGAGTTCAGTCTTTGCAAATACGAATTGACTGGGGCCACAGAAAAAACGGTCACTAGAATAATTTTTTCCTTGTGAATTGTGAACATAAATGGAAAAATTGCACCAAACTGAAATATATATCTTGGTGAATTACCACCAGACAAATACAACAAGGAATCATCAACCAAAGCAAGAATGGCACATGGTAAATACCCTGGAATTTTCTTCATGTCTCTCCTAACCCTTTCCTCTTCCCACACTCCAACCCCCAAATGTGTCCTGTCTTTAGGATAATCAGTTCCTTTCCTTCCTGATAGGCTCATCACTATGCTAAGCATATATCCCAAAAACATGGGTGTTTACTTTTATCTTTTTTTTTTTTTTTTTTTTTTTTTTTTTTAAGGAATGGTGAAGGCAGAAATGAAAGTAGTCGGGCAGGCAGGAGGAGAAAGGAGGAAGCACTTCCTTTCTTTTATTTAGTTGTTCATCGTGGCTGCTTCCTCCAGGCCTGGGACATGAACCTGGATCCTTGGGTTGGATGTGGACCATCCTGGAGACTTTACCATGAGTTGCCTGTGTTTTAAAGACATCAATGGAACCATGTGGTTTGTCTCCTTTCCTGTTTGGCATCGTTCATGTAGCATTTTCCTGTTACATAGGTTACTGATGTCTTCTTCCTTTCTTGCCTTTTAACTTTCACAGAGAGGCAGACAGGCAGGAAAGAAAGGAAGAAGAAGTACTTTGTTTTATTTGGTTGTTCATCTTGGTTCTCTTTGGCTCTGGATCTTGAACTGGGGACCCCGGGATGTGTGTGATGTCGCCGGTAGACTAAATCATTGGGTCACTCGAGCATGCTGACTTTGTGCCCTTCAACCAACAGCTCTCCATTTGCCCCAGACCACAGCCCTTGGCAGTCACCATTCTACACTCTGGTTCTGTGAGTTTGACCTTTTTTAGACTACACATATAAATGAGATCATATAGTATTTATCTTTCTGTGTCTGCCTTATTTCACTTAGCATTGTGCTCTCAGGGTTCATCCATGCCGTTGCAAGTGGCAGGTTGCCTTATTTTTTATGGCCGATAGTCCGTGATATGTCTATATACATACATATTCAAAAATAAATATATACATATACATATATTGCATAATATCAGTTCTATGATAATGTTCATTATATACCCATTGTATGTGTACATGTATGTATGTATGTATATGTATAAAGCACTTCATTCCGTTTACCTTCTTCCTGACTTATCTGGTATTGTTTTGTGTATTTTAATTCTCTATTAAAATATTTAAAAACATATTATTCTTATGTTTCTCATATTAGTAAATATTCATTTAGATTTACCCACATATTTACTATTTTTATTCCTCTTCTCCATGCCTAACCATCCATCTGAGATTTTCTTCTGCTGAGCATTCTATGTTTTAGTATAGTTGTCTTGATGATGATTTCTTTCCACTTTTGTTTGATTGAAAAATGTCTTTACCTCACCTTCATTCTCTAACGATTTTTCTCTGAGAGCAGATATGTAGGATGGCCATTATATTCTTTCCATAGTTTGAAGGTCTTATTCCATTGTTTCTGGCTTTTATATGCTCTGCTGAAAAGTTACCTATGAGTTCAATTTTTGTTTCTTTGATGGCAAAACAAATGTTTTCTTCTAGCTGCTTTTAAGTTTTCTCTTTATTTCTTTTGTTTTCAGAAGTTACTATGCTGTGCCCAAATGCAGTTTTATTTCATTCATTACATTTGGGGGTGTCTGGCACCTTCTTGGATCTGTGACTGGATGCATCATTATTGGGATTTTTTTTTATCATTTATTCCTTCTGTTGCATTTTCTTTGTCTTTTGTTCTTGATGCTCCGACTGAGCATATGTCAGATCTTCTCATTGTATTCTTAGTATTTTTAATCCTTTCTTTTGTGTTTTCTATTCTTTCGTCCTTTTGTGATTCATTCTAGTGTTTTCCTCTTATTTTTTTTTCTGATTTACTAAATCTCTAGTTTTGTGTACCCCAGAGCCTCTCAAACTTTGGAATCTAGCTGCTGTGGTGGATAAAATCACATCTCAGTGGCTTAGCACAATGGAAGCTTATTTGGAATCAATGTTGGACATTGATTTTCATGCAGTGATTGGTTTGTATCACAGCAACCTCTAAAAACCCAGCTTTGCAGATATAGGATGCCATTGAAAAAATGTAAACATGGTGAGCTTCTTTGAACCAACAGTTTGTGTGGTGTTCGTCAGAGGCCACTGTATTTTCTTTCAAAATATCAAATTCCCAGTGTGCCCCGGTAGAATAAGGAGTGAGTATAGCCCACATTTCTGCCAAGGTCCTGGGTTTGCGTCCAGGCTCAGGAGGAACAACCAAGATTGCAATTAAAATAAAATAAAGAACTTCTTCCTCTTCTCTCTTCCTACCTGCCTGCCTACTCACCTTCGGTCCCCACTGCACTTTTCATTAAAAAAACCATATCCTGCCCACCCTGGTGTCTTCACAGAGGTACCTTGGGACACCTTGGCACCCAGTTTGAGTTCTCTGGGTTTATTCATTTATTAAACTCATTTAATTTCAATTGCCCTGTGTGTGTTTTAGCTTTAAAATATCTCTGTGATTCTTTTTCAAATATGCGAGGTCCCATCTAGGCATAGTTTTCAGTTTTCTGCTAAAATTCAGAAACATAGTTATTTAGTCAGCAAGTGATTAGCCAGTTATCTGTGCATTTTCAGATCTGTTTCTATCATCATTAGTTTCTGCTGTTGTTATCTTGTCTCTTTATGCACCTGATTATGATGATGATGATGATGATGATGATGATGATGATGACGATGATGATGATGATGACAATGACACTCTGAACAATGCATTCTGAAAACTATATGTAAAACGATGAGTTCTTTATTATTCCCTAGGAGACAGTGTCTTCCTCTAGAGAAGGCTTTTCCTGGCTGCTGTCAGGTGCCTGATGGCTCTAACAATGACAGTTTACTCCCAGAGACTGGGATCTGCCTCGGGGCTGAGAAGTGGTGGGATTTCAGTTCACCTTTATTATGGGTGTGGGGCACAGGGGTGTTTGCTAGTTATTCCCCATCTTAGTGGGCGCTGGCCTTCATGTGACTGTTGAAAGTTTTTCTCAGCCTCTCCTTGGTATGGAACTGCAGATACCACCTGAGGTGGAACCAACCCCAGAATTTTTGAGGTTTTTCCCTGTTTCCTTCTCCTAGATCCTTGATGGACCTTTTTTTTTTTTTTTTTTTTTTTTTTTTTTTTTTTTTTTTTTTTTTTTTTTTTTTTTTTTTTTTTTTAAGTACCTTGGTATGTCTCATATCTTTATGAAAATTAAAATAAAATTCCTTTTTCAGTTTGACTTTAGCATATTTTAATTTTTCCCACTATTGCCAGAAGCAGAAATGTGATGTAAAATCTTTTCAAATTACAGAAATATATACATTGTGATATGGACGCAGTTAAGTCAAATTGATCTTTAGTTTAGGAATGTGTGTGTGTATACACACACACACACACACACTCATTTTTTATTCAGAAAGTGCTAGTCCTGAGTAAGATGAATGGGAAGATTCTGAAATAAAACTCTGGGACAGGATTGGGAGGCTATCTTTTAATACCAGGATAAAAAGATTTTTTTTTTTTTAAGGGAGAAAGATGCAGCAGGTAGGGAGGGAACATCTTTATTTTATTTATTTATTTTTTCACCCTGATACTGGGTCACGAACTGGAGCCCTTGGTTTTCACATGGTCCACTCAGTTGCCTGAGTCACAAGGTGGGCCCACGAGGATTGTTCTGTTTCACTCCAGCAGCTGGAGAGATAAATGGAGGACCTAGAGGCAGTAGAGAACACGGAGGGAATTTCTCCTTTGGGAGGATGGGGCTCCATTTGTCTGGTGATGGGCCAGGAAAACGGAGAGAAATATCCAGTAGAGATTCCTCATGATTGGGAGGGTCCAGCTCATGTTGAGAAAACATCAATGACTACCACTCCATTTGAGGTGGCTCCCTTTCAGTGTCCTAAGTGCCCTTTGTTACTCTCCCTGTGGTTTGATGACCTGTTGCCGTGGAGACCAGATGCCGGCTTTCTGGACACAGAAAGGAGAGAACCATTAGGGAGGGGGAGGGCAGGGCCGCAGCTCAGCACTGTCCTTCAGTGCACACGGCCAGCCTCTGCCCCCATTGCATGGATAGGGAAACTGAGGCCCCAAGAGTGGCAGTGACCAGTTCAGGGACTGGACCAAAGTTTATAGGCTGCTCAGCTGTCAGGCTACTCAGAAACAAATGAACAAACAAGTAAACAGACAAACAAACCTTCAAGCTTTTCCCCGCACAGGCCTGATCTATCAAATGTAAGTGACTTCAAACAGAAAAGGCAAGTTAGCCAAGGCCCAGAAGGTGCTGACCGTGACGCTGGACCATGGGGTCCAAGCTGCCGTGGATACTTTTTATGCTGGTTTCCCTTCCAGAACAATACAAGCTACCATGATGCGGCACTCAGTACATTCAGACACAGCTCGAAGTGCCCTACTTGACTTAGCTGAATATTCAAAGCGGTTCTTTGAGACAGGCACTTTTGCCATCTCTGTTTTACAGGTGGGGAAACTGAGGCACAGAAGCTAAGAGACTTGCCCAAACTTACACAACTCATAAGTGGAGAGCAGGGATGTGGACCCCATAGTTTCTCCATTAGTCCTGCTAACGGACTCTTCACTCTTCTCTTCACCCTTCTCTGTCCTTGGTCACTCTGGACTGAATCCTCCAGCTGGGTGTCTCTTTAAGGCTCAGACCAGTGTGAGGGGGGTATCTGCTTTGCAATAGGAAGAATTTGCATGAATGCGGGAAGCTAGCCCAGTACCGCTCTGGGGTGTGTGGCTAGGACTCCCTGTCACCAGTTTCCTCCCTTCGGCCATTGCCATGGGTCTCTGTCTCTTGCTGGCCTCCACCTTATCTGTTCCAGTCTTTCTGGGCCCCGGGCCTCCTTGTCCCAGTAGCCGCCCCCCTTCCTGCTGTAGGTTGCTGTGTTTTCCATATAGTAGCCCGGACCCACCTCTGCGTCTGTCCCTTCTCTGGGAGACACTGCAATGACTCACTGATATTCGTCCACTTTTCTGTCCCCCATGGAGGCGAAATGACTAATGGCTGCACCACAACTCCTGGGGAGAAAGGACAGACTTCCTGGGGGGTTTTGGGGAGAAAGTTTGTTTTCTAGAGAAAAAGCTAGAGGCTTTCAAGGAGCAGGCATCTTGCCAGCTGCTCCTCAGTCTGAAAGTGGCGTGACCACGTGGTGCTGGGAGCACCATGAACGTGAAGGGGCAGTGCGAGGTCCCTGTGCCGTCGTGCTGGGAAAGGGCAGTGGAAGCGTGGGAAGGGCCTGGCGTTGCTGAGCCAAGAAAAGGACTCCAGGATGGCTATGTCCAGATGGCTTGCGAAGTGAACCCTCAGCGCCCGTGCCGTCTAAGCAACTGCTTAGACTCACCCAGCAGTCCTGCCACTGACTGGCCACTGACTGCCCAACGCCACCTTGGTGAAAGCAGCAGCCAGTCCCCTTGCTTGAAGTCACCAAACACTTACTGAGTAACACCTGCAAGCTGACGCTGTATCACACTGAAATGCGCCCACTTAACAGCTTTTGAAGACGTAAGTGATCACGCCCATTTTAAAGATGAGGAATGCAGGTATTTCGGGGTCACTCTAGCTGCTGCAGCGGATAAAACACATCTCGGTGGCCCAGCACCACTGCGGCGGGTTTCTCACTCATGGAAAGTTCACGGAGTGCCTGTGAGGGGTAGAGTGTGTCTGCCCCACACAGTCACTCAGGGACCAGGAAGATGGCGCCTCTGCGGCCCCTGAGTCACCCTCAGTGGCTCCATCGGCATCTGATGGTCCACCATGAGAGGACAGCATGCGTGGGGCCACCCAGGAGGGTTTATGGTCCCGATCTGGGGAGGGTGAGCAGCGTCTGCATCCACATTCGCTGGCTGGAACCAGCCACAAGGCCTTGTCCAAAGGACATGGCGTCTAGCCATTCCTCCTGGCCCAGCAGGAAAGATGTGGGTTTGCTGAACCATCAGCCAAGCCCTGCTTGTTAGGGCTCAGACCACGGAACCGGATAATCGAGAGGGAGACCAAACCTGTTTGTGTTCTTGGCTGTCCAGAAGCCCAGGGCTGTGTTCAGAGCAGCGGGGGTGCCTGCTGAGCCGCACTCTGCCCCACAGTCATTTACAGACTTGTGCAGGTAGATGCTGCTCCTGACCTCCCAGCGTGACCGACTCATCCTCTTCTGTCCTTGTCCCTCTCTCGGCAGAACACACACACATACACAGACACACACACACAGACACACGCTCCTTTTTAATTTTTATTTTGTAAGAGAGGAAGAAAGGTAGGTGGGAATGGAACAGGAGGGATGAGAGAGGAAGAAACGTTTATTATTTCCTATTTGGGGCTCTCGCCTGGCCCTGGGCTGCCAACTGGGCTGCTTGAGCTTTAAGTGGCTCACGTGCCAGTGTCTCAGTCACCTGAGCCACCAGGTCACTCCCTGAAGTAGGATGTTATATAGCCTGGAGTTAGCCCTTCTGTTTTATGCTCTTGCATAAAACATAGAAGAGGCTCTTTGGAGGAGAATGCAGAAGACAGAGGGCACAAATAAGATCTTGGACCAGTTCTGTTTCTTCTCCATTGTGAGGCCTTGGCACGTGCCAAAATCGCTCTGTGACTCAGTTTTCTTCTCTGCAGAGGGCATGAATATTATCTCCATCACAGAGTTGCAAGGAAGATGAAATGAATTAGTACTGAGAAAGCACTTGGAACTCTGCCTGGAGGAAAGCAAGTATTTGCTGGATCCTGGCTTGATTGTTCTGGGCTCTGCATATGTCCATTTTACAGATGAGAAAACAGAGGCTTAGTGGGGAAGTCAGGTGTTTGCTCCTCCTACGGCTCCTCTAGTAGGGATGGCTGGGAAGTGTGGGGAAGATCCTGGCCCTTCATGGTCACCTTCCCTGGAGGTCCTTCCCTACCTCTGAACTCTTGAGTTATCCCACTTAGATCTGTGTTCCAGGTAGGTGTGGGCCTGACCCTGTTCCCTCTTCCCTTGCTCTGGGCCCGCAGTTACACCTTTGGCCTGGGTGAGGTATGGGCACTCAGAGAAGGTTAAAAAAAAAGATTCATGTGACAATCTGGGGGAAAAGTGTTCTGGAAGGAGGGAACAGTCAAGGCAATGGCCAGCTGATATGAGGCTCTGCGAGAAGGTCAGATAGCAGAAGCACACTGGGCAGAGAGGAAGGTGCAGGTCAGGTAAGGAGGAGAAACAGGGTCCGGGCCAGGGCGGTTAGCAGTGACAAAACAGAAGAAGATCTCAACACTGCCACCCCCATGGAGCTGACATTGTAGAGGGAAAGAGAGGAAAGAAATGAAATAAATAAGAAAATGATACTATATGTTGAAAGGGCTGGTGGGGGAGCAGCAGAGAATGCAAATAGGGAGTTTCAGTTGCGATGGGGTTTTCATTAAAAATGGAATGATCAGAGAGGACCTTCTGCAAAGAGACATTGGAGCAAACCTCTCAAGGAGATGAGGGAGTGCCCTCGTGGGTGTCCAGAGGGAGAACACTGCTGAGAGAGGGCATTGCATGTGCAAAGGCCATGGGGTCGAGTGTGCCATTATACTGCCCTCTCTCGAGTGATCATTACCCATTAAGTGGGAATTTCATGATGAAAAAGGGTGCAAGTCTTCTGAAAACGAACAGATGTTACAAATAGTTATTTTTAGATTTACTTTTGTTAAGAGATGCTCTCAGTTACTTACAGCCACAATAATGCTTTTGGACCCACAGCCCAAAACTCAGTGGCTTTTGATACTGAGCGTTTTATTTTGCACCCAGACTCCCAGGATCTGGGGGTTCGGCTCAGAGCTGAGGTTGGGGTGAGTCTGCTTTCTGGCGTTCACTGTCCTAAGTAGTGACTTTCCAAGACATGTTCTTGTCACGCAGAGGAATAGTCAGTCAGACGCGTACTTGGAATATCAACTCATATTCACATCTTCTCACACAACTCTGACCACAGCTCACAAGACCCATCATCCAGTGGTTGGAAAAACATGCTCAGCCTCCAGCTGACACCAGGAGGGTGAAGGACTACAGCAGCGAGGCAGGTTCCACGGCGTTTTTCTGGAAAGGGACAGAGTGTGAATACTTCTGGCTTTGCCGCCACAACTGCTCAGCTGTGGTCGCGTGGGGGCAGCCACAGAGTAGAAGTAATCAGACCAGGTGGCTGTGTGCCAATGAAACTTTATTTAGGGACACTGACATTTGGATTTCATAAAATTTTGTCGTGCCACAAAATATTATTAACATTTTCCTCCCACTTTAAAATAGAAAAGCCATTCTTAGCTCAAGGGCTGTATGAGAATAGGTGTCAGGAGGCATTTGGCCCGTGGGCCATAATTTACTGACCCCAGCAGAGACCTCAGGATTCCAGAAGCCCCTGGGCCAGCCCTTCAGCCTGGCACACGTGACCTGCCCAGGGCTGCTGCAGGGAGTGGGGTACATGCAGAGCCGCCAGACAGAAACCATTGAAGGATTATGGTCACCCACTCCCCAGCACAGGGAAGGGAGGTGTTTCTGATGGGGTTGAAAGCCCTCTGGTGGAGGGGAGTGGGGCTAGAAATCATCTTTGATGTCTGGTGACTACAATGACAATGAATGAGGAGCAGGAGGCAGACCTGTTTCTCAGCAGTCAGGTGGGGAGACCTCTCAGGGGGTGTGAGACTCAAGTGAGATGCTGGTACTCAGGGCCTGCAGATGGTGAAGAGCTTTCTCAATATGAGTAGTTCTTCTTCTTTCTTCTTTCTTCTTTCCTCCTCCTCCTCCTCCTCCTCCTCCTCTTTTTAAAGGAGTGGTGCAGGCAGGAATAAAGATAAATAGACAAATAGGCGAGTGGGCAGGACGAGAGAGGAGGAAGAAACACCTCATTCTACTTTATTTGTTCATTTTGGTTGTCCCCTGCCAAACCTGGCTGCAAACCCAGGTCCTTGGGATGTATGTGGACTGCACTTGGCCAGAGCCAGTGGACCTAACTGCTACTCCACCAGGGTGCATCCGGTTCTGATGTTTCTTGCAGTTCCCTTTGCTGTTGCTTTCTTTCCTCTGTGTGTGCAGGTGGACGCACGTGTGCAGACCTCCCCGTCACGGGACCTCAGCTTGAACACATCTGCACACCCCTGGGACTTCTCTCCCTGAGGCTGGTGTTGTGTGGTAACCTGGGGTCAGAAGCCCGGGACTCTGTGTGATACCTCGTAGAACAATATTGTTCAAGGTCTTCTGGGCATGTCTCTTCCCAGAAACCTCAAAGACTTTCACAAACATGTCCACTTGCTCCAGCCGTGAGGTGGTAGGGAATAGTGCTTTGTGCCAGGAGGATAGGCTGGGCAGCCACCAGCCCATGGCTTCTGATAGTGATATAGTTGCTTGAACTGACACGTGCAATTCATTCCCTAACGTGGGAGCCCTTGGAGAATTGTTTCATCATCATGGCCATGCTCGGGCAGTACACTATCCCCATTTCATAGATGAGCAAATGGAAGCACAGGGAAGTGGAATCATAGCCCAAGATCACACAACGACGACAAGGTGTGGCTGGGAGAGGAGCCCACAGTGCCTGACTCCAGCATCTGGGAGCACTTTCCTTGTGAGGCATCGTCCTCCTTTATTGAAAGCAGCACTGACGCTATCTGAGGATTACGGATCATCTCAGGACCCATTACTTTGTAAGACATTCCCATCTCCCCCTCCCCAACAGGAAGATGGGAGTCTGCCACACCCGCCTTTTGTTGCTAGAAGGAAGGGCCTGTCTCCTTGGGAAGAGGGCTTTTCCTTCCTGCTTCCTGGCTGGACATAAACTCCCAAGGGAGTGACCTCTCCCTCTGTTGACCGTTGAAGGGGAGCAATGTCAAGGTTGGGACCTGAGCTGGGGGAGAGACAGCTGTCATGCTTTGGACCTCTTCCGTGACCAGCCTTGGGCACAGAGCTTAGGACCCCGCCACATGCTGTTTGACAAGAGTCCCTAGAGTCTCTCCTACGGGCCGGTGGATGCCTGGACCCTCCTGCGGACCCTGGGTGCCCGGCCTCTTCTCAGGTGGGGCTGGGCAGGAAGCTCCCCCGGGACACTTGCTGACAGCTCCCGGGGAAAGGGTCTCCAGCTTCATGCAAAATAACCTGACATTTATCAGCACAATCTGCCTTATTCCCTCATGATTTGAACACAATTTTAACCGCAACACTTCTGCCATTTCTGTTTTGAAAATATTTAAAGCAGAGAAAGATCAAAAGATGATGGAAAGAAATCAAAATCCCTGCACCTGGAATCAATCTCTGTTATGGTTTCGACACGGTCGAGCCATCTGTCTTCCTCTCTTTCTGCATTTCATCTTGGCTGAACTCTTTAAAGTAAGTGACAGACATCGGGACATATAGCCCTGCAGCCTGCACCTCGGAGAACAGGCTGTGATAACCTGGGGGCCTTCAGCATCTTCAGACTCACAGACACTGCTGGCTGCTGTTTCATCTGTGGCCCCGTCCCCTGATTTTCTTGGGGGATGAAGCCAGTCCACGTGGCGGCGGCGGGGTGACGCTATGGCCCTCTGCAGCCTCACTGTAGCCCCAGGGCTAGTCAGGCCCTCGGTGCAGAGTCACTCTTGTTCGACTTCAACCAGTTGGAGTTGGGGTCCTGTCACTTAAATGACCTTATACTGACATCTTATTGCCCCCTAAACTGTGCTCCTTGATGTAAAAATGTTAGATGAACGAGCCTTTCAGTTCAAAATTGTGGAAGCATTTTACAATATTGACCAGTAAAATCAACCCTCTGCTTCATGATTTACACCACTGTGTGGGCTAACCTAATCTGTGTATCAAGGTTAAGGTAGTGTGTGACGTGTGAGGAGCCCTGTGTGACCGTGGAGAAGCCACCTGCATGGAGATGGGGTTCAGAGAGGGCGGTGGGAGCTGCCTGGGGCTTCCCTGACTCCAGAGATGCTGGGACCAGACCACGGACTGACAGTCGTTCGTTGGTGATAAAAGTTGCTGGCGGTCTGCTTGGATCCCTGGAGACGTCTGTCTTCTTGCTTAGAGATAAGATTAATCAGAAAAGAAAACTCAGAACAGAGAAATGGAGGCTGGAGTAGGAGGCCATTCTAGTGGACACAGAGGTGACCAGTGTTGGGTGGCTTTTGGATGTCATTTAGCTTGTCTGAGCTGATGATTCAAATCTGTGAAATGGGCTCAGGAGGCTACTGGGGGCTCAGGAGGCTACCGCCCATCCCTCATACTCTGGACTCCGGAAGGACAGTCCTGCAGGCTCCCTCACACACACTCCTAAGTTTTAGGGTGCTCCCTGACCTGAAGCAAGGGAAAGTTAGGGACATTAGGTCCCCACTCTCCAAGGGACAGCTCTTGTGTTTCCTCAGCTCCTCCTCCCCACGGCCCTATAGAGATTGTTGTATTGTTTCTCATTCTAAAAGTCTGCCTGCCTCTCAGAAATGACAAGAACACTAAATTTGAAGTGGGAAGACCTTCATGTTTAGCTTTCTTGATTAAATTTGCAGGACTTTATTCATTTCTTTTTAAAGACCAGATCTGGTATTTATTCTTTTCACTGCTTTTATGTTCTCTAATTTATTTATTTGCTTTTATCTTTCTTATTTCCTTCTTCTTAGTTTCCTCTGGGTTTGTTCTTTTCTTGAAAACTCGAGGTTGGAAGCCTTACTTGCCCACATTCTCCTGGTGAGCGAGAGTGGGGTTTTGATAACCAAAGCATCAAAGGCAGCGCCTCTGAGCCGGCCACGATGGCCCCAAGCCTTCCATACGCGGATCTGCTTTCACGCCTTCCACAACTTCTAGGGCATTTTCCTCTTGATCTAGATGTTACTTAGGAGAGTAGTTATTAATCTCCCATTTTCTTTCTATTTTTAGGAAGTATTTCATTATATTGTGGTGGAGACTGTGGTCTCCAAAAAATCTGTTCACTCTTTTGGACATTTGAATGATGACCGATTGTTGAAATAAACTTCAGAGATGTTTCGTGGGTCCTCACCCAAGTGGCTGGTCCTCTGATTGTGGTGCACGGTGAGCGACCTTGACATCCTAGGCTTGTCGTCTCAGTCCTCCATTACACAGCTTCTGGGCTCACCTTCTGTTTCCTCACCAATTCGTAGAGCAGCGTTGGGGAGCTAGGGGACCCCACCACGGGACTGCTCTAGCTCCTTCTGGTTCTAACATTTCAGAAACGCATTTTGTGGGCCTGTGCTTTGGCAGATGAAAACATGAGAAGCAAGCTAACTCACAAGGGATCGAACCTTTTGGTGATGATCCAGCAGCAGGGACCCTGGAGCCACCGCTGGACTTCAAACCTAGGTCTCACCTGTGTGTCTCTTGTGAGTTCTCTGTGATTCAGTTTCCTCCTCTCTGAGCTGGGAATTGGAACAGCATCCACGGCAGGAAGTGTTGTGAGGAAATGATTAGCAGGAGGAAAGCAGAAAGATGCATTTAATTAGGGCTACAACACATCCTGGTTGGCGGGGATTGTTCTGGGTTAGCCATGCTGCCCTGTCTGGTTGGAACTTCTATCCTGGCTTCAACAAAATTGCTGAAAGTTAATCTGGACAGACACACATGCAAAAAACTAGTTCTAACTTGCCGCACAGGGGTGCAGATTTCCCTAGTGGAAGAGTTATGCTGCATCCCCATCCCACACTGTGTGCGTGCAGACACACACACACACACACACACACACACCCTCACCTGAACCCTCTCCCCTCCTTCCCCACCTGGCGATACTCCAGTTGGTCCTGGATTCAACCCTGAAAATTATGGTAAGCCTCCATTTTACTCATCGCTCACTCATTAGTTGACTAGAACCACACCTGCTACTTCCACGAGCGCCAGAGCCGTGTGCCTGGCACAGTAAGCACTTGAAGTGAATACTGAAATGATGGTTATTATTTGCCACTTCCATTATACAACGAGCTCTGAACACCTTAACACGTCGGCCTTGACTAGCATTGACATTGCCATCCTTGCTTGCTCTCTTCAAGTTTGCATTAAACACACACATGCGCGCGGTCACACGCCCTGCCCTGTCCGGCCCCTCCCCTGCTGTCCCTTTCTTATGCTCGGCCACTTGATGTGAAGGCCTGTTCCATGTCCCCCTCTCCCCGCACCCTGCAGTCCCTCTCAGGTTTAACGTAGGCCCTCGTAAACAAAGCAGCAGGTTCTGTGAGGCTGACCAGCCTCCTCAGCTGGCCCCCATGGGACTGTGTGGTGGAGACTGGTTTCCTCTGCTCTCCTTGCCTGGCCTGAACTATTGTGGCCATTTCTCTTCACCTCTGTGGCGTCTCTCCTTGCTCAGGAAGCTGTGCTGGTCCGGAGGTGTCCGCCTCCTGCCAGTCCTCCAGGAATGTCTCCTTAGCAGCATTCAGATCAAAGCACCTGTGCGGTTCTAGACTTCTGATCTTGGCCTAAGGGGCTGTCCCCGGGGCTGATGGCATTCCCTGTGCCTCCCTGCCTTTACTGCTACAAGGTTTAGAGGCAGAATCAAACTGATCTTAGGAGACGGCCTCCCCTCTCTCTGGCTTCTCTCTATACAAAGACTTATTAAGCATCTCTGGACATGCCTCGTCTCTGCATGTCATGTCTCCGTGGTGCCGCCCTTTGTATCAATTGCAGGTGTGAGGCGACCTTGCATCCACACATCGGTGGAGGTCAGTTTTCCCATAGCCTGTGCTCACTTTGAGTGCCTGTGCGACATTTAATTCAAGTGTTACCTTGTTAGACAGAATGCTGTAGCACGCTGAGGAGACTGCAGAATCGTGCAGGCACGATGCTGACGGGCACTGGGAAACCCAAGTTCCTGTGACTTCTGTGGTGGCATCTGTGGAGGTCCGCAGCCGAAACCACCAGATCTCCGAGGAGTGCCTGTCATCGGTGGTGTCAGGCATGGTGTCAGCACCTGCTCCGTGCTGGTGCTGGTGCCTGACACACGCCCACAGCAGAGTCGGCCGCCACAGCCGACTGGGTGTCCACTGGCAGTGGAAGGAACTGAGAAACACAGAGGCATCCTCACTGGAATGTCAGGCAATGGGCGCCAACAGCCTGCAACCACTTGGGACGACGTGGTTCTAGCCCCACGGAGATGATCCTGAGCGACGAGCACACGCTGCCTGACGAAACCGAAGGATGCTGAAAGGCTGGCAAATGAATTTCAGTTGCTGGCAGTGAGGACAGCAGTCATGCTTGGGGGTGGGGGGGTGTGTGATGTAGAAGGGGCTGGAATGGAGGCCTGTGTCCACCGTGTGAGCACAGCGTGGAAATTCTGTGAGCTGCACACTGACAGCTTGCACACGTGCCTCTAAGCGTGTGATTGTAAAACGGAATAGAATAGGTGCGCCCTGGTGGCCAAGCGGATAGAGCCACTGGACAAGGCCCCCATCCATCCCAGGAATCCCAGTTCGAGATCAGGACCTGTGGAAGCAACCAGGAGGAACAATTAAATAAGAATAAATAAAATCTTCTTCCTCGCCTCTTCCTGCTTGCCTGCTCACCTTCATTCCTGCCTGCACTTTTCCTCAACTGAAAAAAGAAGTTAAAGATAAGTTAAGCTACAGGATGTCTTCTGCCCCTCTGGAGCTGATAGTCATGTGTGGGAGGACAGAGGTGTGACAGAGACTCACACGTCTGGTGTCAGAGACACTGGCAAGTGTTCCAGAGATGAGTGAACAGGCCTGCCCTCAAAGTGGGGGTCACTTTCTGGGGCGGTGGTGGCTGAACAAGGAGTGGCCCCTGAGAGGCGACAATGTGTAAAAGCCTGTGGAGGGAGGAAGCGTCGTGATCCCAAGGCCGGTGAACCAGCGGGGTCCCCATCCGAGAAGCTAGCAGGTGGGGCTGTGGCCGTCAGAGGGGTCAGGCCAACCATACAGCGTCCCGTGGACTATGGGAAGGGTTTTCATCTTTATTCTGAGTGATTCTAAGAAGGCCTTGAGATACTTTAAATGGGAAATGTGTTTTCTTGGGGAGGTGGAGGGTGTGGACTGGAATATTTGGGGTGGGTTCCAATCCCCCAGCTCCGCCTCGCTGGTGGAGCCTTCCAGGCCTCTCCTAAGCACCCTATTGGACTCTTGGAGTCCAATTAACAGGCCATGCGACCTGGTCCACCTGCCTCTTGCCCACATCTGACCATGGCGCCGCATCTGCTCTGCTTCCCTCTGTTGTGGACCATCCGGGGCTGGGCTTCAATGTGCCCAGGTGAGCCGGCTCATTCTAGGTGGAGAGAGCCTGTCCTCCTCTTCCCCTCTCCAGGCAACCTGGGTGTCATCACTGCTGGGTCTCCTGCCCAGAGCTGGGCCCTCCTCTGTAGGTCCCAAGGCTTTGCTCTTTTCCTGTGGGTCTCAGGGAGACATCCGCTACTGTTTTACACTCTTAAACTTCCTGTCTTGAAAAGGTCAAACAAACCAGAGTCAAAATGCAATGAAAATGAAGTGTTTCTCACATTCCTGATGCTCAGTTCCCATACTCAGAGGCAATCACTCTGGCCAGTTTTATGAGCATCTTTCTAGAAGAATTTTACACACAGAGACCTGCCTTCCTCCCCCGTATAGTAGCATGTCATCCAGACAGTTCTGTCTCTTGTTTTTCTATCTTAGCAGTCCACACATCTGGTTATTCCACATCAACATACATAGGTCAGCTCCCTTTTTCCTAAAGTGGCTGTGGAGGCCCCGTGTGGATGCCTGGTCCCTTGGGATAGGCACTGAGATTGTGCTTCTGTCCTCTGTTGCCCGGCCCTCCTGGTACACACATCTTGTGTCCAGTCCCTGTATCCCACAGGCGCACTTCTCAGAAGTGAATGCTGGGTCAAAGGGCACAGGCATCCGTGCTGTGGACAGATGTTGCCTCATTACCCTGCTTAGAGGGCCCTGTATCTGTTTGCATGTGTCCTCACCAAACAGAGTATTATCATTTTGATATCTTTCTGATACCCATCAATCAAACACGTGAAAATAACAGCTTATTGCCTTTATGAATGTGTTCTTATAAGTGACAATGACCATCTTCTAATATGTATGGTTGAAAGGTTTTATTTTCCTTTCCAGTGTCCTGCTTCTAACGTTTGTCCACCTTTTTTTTTTTCTTTTGAAGTTTCCATGGTGTTTCTTAGTGATTTGTAGGAGCTTTTTACATGTTCAGGAAACTGGTCTTCAGCTGATCACATCATCTCATTATTCTTTATTCAGTGAAGCTGGTGGCTTGACACGGCAATTATAGTCTCATGTCATTCCAAGAACAGACGCCTGGGGGCTGTCTGAGGCCCTCTCTGACATCAGGGACACAGGGGTTTCAGCAGAGCCAAGTCTTAGGGCCTAAATCACTCATCATCTCTCAGGAAAAACCTCACTGGCAATTAGAGTTTTTAAGGTAAGGCAAAGCTAGAAGTACTGAAGCCAGACCTCAGCTATGTCCTGGGCTCTAATCCTCTGGACTCTGACAAAGGTCTGATGGGCCAGGTGTCTGGCCACTTAGCCCAGCCCAGGGGTGATCTGGCCCTGGCTCACCTCCCTGTATGTGTATGTGTGGTCCTGCCTCCCCATCTTAGTGCCCTCTGCTCAGGCTCTTCGGCTGGGGTTCCAGAGCACCTCGTTATTACCTCCAGGCACAGGAAGTCTCCGGGGATCAGTCATATGCCCACTGCCTTCAGCTGGGTCTCTAGCAGCAGAGCCTGAGACAGGGATTTGGTGCACTTGCGGGAGCTCTCAGAGGACACCTGTAAGGAAGGATGAGCAAGGATGCAGTCTCAAGCCTGACCCACTGGAGGTGGAGTCGGGGAAGAGTTCTGGAGAATAAATCTGACGCCAATTGTCCTGCCCTGAGGTGAGACCCTTGGGCTTTTGTGCTCCCTCAGCAGGGCTGCCCGCTCCACGGGAGTGGGTGTGGGGCGGCTGTAACCTCCCAGGTGTCTCCACCAGGTGGCTCTCATCAGTCAAAGGAAAGAAAATTCTCTTCGGCTCTCAGGTGTGATGGGCCAGGTGTCTGGCCACTTAGCGACAGGGGAGCCCGGTGGGTGTGCCTGCATGTAAGATACCAACAGCATTGGCTGTGGCGTTTTCCTTAAACCAGATACAGCTTGTTCTCTGCAGCTGGAAGAGAGATGCTCCCTGTAGGGTGACCTCTGAGACAGCATCCTCTGGGGAGTCTCACCCCAGCTGCAGCTGTGTCTGTTGAGTGCCCCCCAAAGAGCATGGGGTCCCGCTCCATGACCAACTTCATAGCCCTGGGGACTTTCAACCTGCCCTGAAGGAGGTGGAATTGACAGGGCAGTAAACCCCAGGTGAGTGCTGATGAGGCAAGTCCCTCCAGGGGGCTGGGTCCCCACAGTCCAGGCACCCGCAGGGGGACGCCTCATTCTACAACAGCTGCACTGAGGCACCATGTTTATTATCCAGGCTGAGGGTACAGGACTGGAACGACTTCCCAGGGGGGCGCAGAGCTGGATAGCATGTTAGGAGAGCTGTGCTCTGGAGGAAGTCCCCGCAGGGGCAACGGATAAAGCGGAGTGTGGGTGCGAGTGAAGGACCCTCTGGGCAGAGACCTCCAGTGGGGAGGCCGCATGAGGTAGGGATGTCTTCAAGGAGCAGGAATGGTGGGGCAAAGGCCCTGGGGTGGGAGTACTGAGGATGTGCAGGGGGCTGAGCGGCTGGAGCAGGCTGAGTGAAAAGAGATGTGGGTGTGCGGGCGGGAGTGGGAGCCACAGGGGAGCCTGGCTTCCTTAGAGCCTTGGATTCAGCTAGAAAACCACATCTGGGTGATACCGTCGGCTCACACACATGAGGAGGGGCAGCATGTGGGCCACTTTAAACCTGTCCTTCCTTTAGAGCAGGACCCGAGGGTTCTTCTTTCAAAGATGCTTTGGGTCTGTTTTCTTGGCCGCTGGACTGATGATGCAGACACAAAGGGCCTGCCTTAGCCAAGCTACCGTCCCCCTCCACCCTCTGCTCTTCTCATCTTCGGAGCGCCTGGGCCAGCTGATAGGGCACTAGCTCTCTGCCTGTCAGGGCTTGGCCCGCTCCCTGCCTCTTATCCCTCTCATCCATGTAGCTAGAAGCAGGCATGTTTCTTTGAGAAAAAGTAATTTATTTTCTAATTACAAAAGACGACGGGCTTGAACAAAGGGAAGGCAGATCAGGGCTCTGTCAGCGCGGCTGTCTGTGGCCCTTTCTCTTGCCAGGAGGGGTGCCGGGGCTCTGGAAGGAGAGGCAGCAGCTCACGTGGGTGTCTAATGTTGGTGGGCGGGAGGACCCGGTTCTACTCCTGTTCCTATCACTTATCTGAGGACTTGGGTCTGTTGGGAAGCTCAGTTTCCCGTCTGTGAGATGGGAGGTGAGCCTGGGACTCCGGGGTTTTTCCAGCAGGGATGATCAATAATTCTGGATACTTCATTCTGGGAATCACTTAAACATTCTTGCAGATTTCTCTCTTTCCTTATACCTTTATTGCCAATACACCTCCCACCCTAATACATCCTGGGCGTGAGGGAGGACAAAGAGCCACAGAGTTGCTTTGTTGTTTCCCATAAGCCATTCCCTGTTTGAGGCCTCAGTCTTCTCATCTGTAAAATGAAATGAGCAAAACCTGGGTTGCTGGGCAGGCATTAGAATAACACAACGACAAACCATTGTCAGGGTACCTGGCATGCAGAGGAAAGGCTAACGCATCTCCCCAGCTCCTTCCCGCCCTGGCCATCTCTGCTCTGCCCCCCAGTTTTGTACCCCATTGCTGGGAATTAAGAGAATCCAGGATATGATTAGCATTTTCAGTTTAGCCTTGTTTTCTTTAGTGTGTTCCTGTCATTGAATTTCTCCTCCTTTCCTTGCCTCTTCTAGTCCTCATCCCCATTTGACACACTTTTTTTTAAAAGAAAAGGTGCAGGTAGAAATGAAGGCAGGTAGGCAAGCAGGCGTGGGGGCGGGGAGGGGGACTGTTGAGGAGGGAGAGAGAAGGAAGGAAGCATTTTCATTTTAGTTGTACTTCTTGGTTCCTCCCATCCCAGATGCGAACCTGGGTCCTTAGGATGTCTGTGGACTGAGCTTGGCATGAGGTGGCAGACCGAACTGCTACTTCATCAGGGCACACCAACCATCTGACACTCTTAAACTAATTAGATACGCTGAGCCCTATGGGAAGGTGCAGGGGACAAGACCCATCAGAGATGTCTGGTGACTTGGCCCTCCATGGAGATTGTCCTGACCCAGAAGTCTAACTCCATGGACATAAGACTGGGGCTCAACAAGCTGAGTCTGCTTCTCCCTGGCTTGAAGGGAGGGTATGCAGAGGTTGTCAGGTAGTGAACACATGGTGGGAGTGGTGGAGGAACAGTGGACAGCAGGACCCAAGAGACATCAAATCTGGCAGAGCTCTTGGGTCTGAAGTCCCTGGGCTCTGTTGGTCCTGCCAGGCTCACCAGCCTACCTGAACCAACCTCTGTGGCCCGGAAAATGGGGGGCCCTCACTGGTTAGTGTCTGTGTCTTCACTAGGCACCGGGAGGCTGGGGCTGGAGGGTGTGCTGGGTACCTACAGGTACCCCTCCAGCTCTGTGACCTCCACTTCCCTCCGTAGTTACCTCCCCCACCATTCCGACACCTCCCAGGGGACTTGATGCAGATGATCTGGTCATGGCCTGTATTGCCTTTTGACCTAAATTCCCTTCGAATCCCTTGGACCCTTGCTTCCCAGCCCTTGTCACCACAAGGCCTTCTTGTGTTAAACCCCCAAATGACTAATTTGGCCAAGTCTGAACTGAGTGCCCACCCCTTTTATTTTCAAGGAGTTAGAAACCTAACTCAAACTGGCTTAACAAACAAATGCTGGGCGTGAATCAGGCATCATCATGCCCAGGGCTCAAACGAGTCTTTCCAGTCTCATTTTGGCAATTTCTTATCTCTTCTCTTGAGTATTGATTCACTCATCCCCTACTGGTAAGAGACGGCGACTGCGAAGGGCCTGGGACAGTACTGCGCAGGTCCCCTTCCATGAAGGGCAGGCTGCCTGGGCTTCTAGAAGGACGGTCAGTAGGCATTTCTCAGCCCGTCCTGCTCCTGAGAACTGCCTTGCCTAAGGACAAACCCTTTGCCTTGGTGGCCCAGGCCCAATGGCTGATGGCTATGGGGATGAAAAACTTTGGCTCTCTTAGCCCAGCTTGAAAAAACCCCGAAGGGACCACTTTAGCTCCAGGGTTCCCATGCGGGTGACTAAGGCTGTTACTCCCCCTCCTTCCCAGCCTGCCTTCTCCCACTTTCCATGGTTGAGTTCTGGGGCTCCTTTAATGAATGCCCTTTTCTGCTGAAATCTCTCTGAGTTTACTTCCACGTTGGAAACACTGGAGCTCAAAACCCTACCAGTGTAGAGAGCCCCAGGGAAAATGAAAAGACTAGCCTTCGTCCCAAGATTGTGGCACAAATCTCGTCCATATTCTGCCTCTGATTGGCTCTGCCTGGGTCATGTGATCACCCCACAACCCAATCAGAGTAACTGTGAGATGCTGTGTTCTTATTGGCTAAGCCCAAGTCATCTGGTCAATTTATAGTCTGGATCCATCAACCCTCCTGAGATAAGAGACGTACAAGGGGCAGGTGATTCCCCAAGGGGTAGCAAAGGTACTATTTCCAGAAGGAGGGTGTATATGGGGTAGAGCCACAGCTTCCCGACCAGCAAAGGCCCTGCCCTCAGAGAGCTCAGACTTAGTGTGGAGGTGGCGGCAGGTTACCCCAGGATTGGATGGAAGTGCCTTTTTCCTGACCTGCAACAAGAAAAGCGGAGTCTGTTGCCGCCTGCGCAGGTCTCTTTGGGGTTGGGGAACAGAGAGCGTTTTATTATGCGGGGAGCGAGCACAGAGTCTACCCTCTGCCAGCCTGCGCCCCGCGGCCGGGAGCCGTGTCGCCTGTCCCGACCACAGGCACAGATTCTGCAACACCTGCCAGGACACCCGTGGATCAGAGACCATGACTTTTTCCAATTAGTCACCCTGGTGACACACACCAAATCAAAGTCGACACTCCAAACGGGCCGATCAATAGCTCCATTTTCCCCTTCCCACCCGTTGGGGGAGGGAAAGCTAATTTATGGAAACTCCCCCACCCCATCCAGCAGGTGCAAAAAAGGGCAAAGAAATTGGTTTCTCTGTTGCAGGTTTTTCCTCTTCTCACCTCCCCTCAGGCATGTTTGGGGAAGGTCAGCTGGGAGTGGACAGAGATCCTCTCCTTGGGGACAGGATCCAGTGAGCACCTGTGGCTCCCCACAGCCCATAACCTGGGTTGCGTCTGGTGGCCCGTCTACTCTTCCCAAACCCCACTGAGCACTGACCCCAGAGCTGTGCACCTTGCCCATCTCACCACGTGTCCTGGAGGCAGCTCAGACTCAGGCCCAGAATGACCTTGGCGTTCACCCTGCATCTGCTCTCCCCTGTTCTCACCTCAAGGATGACCCCGCTTCCACCTGGTCCTGGGGCCAAGAATCTGGATGTCACTCGGGACCCCCCTTGCCCCACTTGCCATGGTTCACATGATGGTTCCCACATCACACCTCCTCTGGAGCCCGTGTCTGCCCCGTGGCTTCACTGGGAACGCCACTGTGGCTCCTGACCGACCGTCCTCTGGTCTTCAGTCTCTCCAGACCCCCTGCCCCGCACACTAGGTCCCAGCTGGGCCACCCACACATCCTCAAAACCCTAACTGTGACCATATGGCCCCTACTGAAGACCCATGCAGTCATCTCAGACTGCATCCTGCTAGTGACACCCCAGCCTTTGCATGTGCTATTCCCTCTGCTAGGAGTTCCAGCTCCCATTGCCTCCCTGACCTGCCTCTCCCAGAGGACTGACCTCAGGGGCGCAGGACTGCTCCCACCTGCCTGGCAAGACTGTGAGCTCCTGGGATGTGGCCTGGGCACCTTCCTCAGCCTCCCTACCTACCCATGTCACCTGTGTACAGGATTCAATCCTCACTCTTTCCCTGCTCCTGCCCCCTGAGTGGAGGAAGGGTTCTTCCTAGCTCTGTAGAGCAAATTCTTCCATAGGGTCCAGCCTTGCCCACCTGCATGGCCTGCATGGCCTGCATGGCAGATGGGAAGGTTCTGGCCTCCAGGCGGCCTGGGGGGGTTGTGGCCTCAGTGAGCTGGGAGCAGACTAGGCTTCTCTGCCCTGGAGACTCTGGCCCTTAGCACCCCTTCCCCTGGGCTGGGGGCTGGGTAGCCCCCACTCCTTGTCCCATCCTGTCAGTCCCCACCCCCTGCCTAATTAACGCCCAGAGCGGCCGTCTGCTTCTTTGCTCCATCTCATCTCCGACATTTTTCATGTCTAATCCACCGAGGAGATCTCCTGAAGGCTTTGAAGTCTCCGGGCGCACGAATAAAGATGTCACCCTGGCACACGCAGCGCTTCTTAATGAGGACGGGTTTGATGTGGAAGCTGTGGGCCTGGAGGGAAGCAGCTCCCCACCCCCCACCGGGGCAGCAGGACTGCCTTCAGCAGGCGGGTGGGGGTGGTGGGGAGAGCCCAGGTTTGAAGTCAGAGCAAGCTAAGAGGGACTTTGGCTGGCAGGTCTCAGGAGGAAAGAGGTAGAGCACTCCTGGTGCTCCTCCTCAGCCCTCTGAGTCAGACATCACCATGCTCAGGTGCCCAAGTCCAGAGACCCAGGTCAGATGGGAGAGTCAGCTGAAGAGGACTACAGGTCAGGGTGAGATGCAGAGAAGACAGGCCCCCCCACACCCCTTGTTTGGGGGATAGAGCTGGAAAGGTGCAGGGGGGAGATGGAGCCTGGGGGAGGGGCAGGGAGGAGATGAAGCCTGGGGGAGGGGCAGGGAGGAGATGGAGCCTGGGGGAAGGGTAGGGAGGAGGTTGAGACCCCAGTAAGCTTGGGTTGATGCAGGGGAGGGAAATCTTATGAAGAGTGGCCCCCTATCCTAAACTCAGCCTCGCAAGTCCCTGCTATCTTGTTCTGGCCACTAGAGGAATTGTGCCCCCTGTGTCTGAAGACAGAAGACAAAGTTTTCCAGAGTAGGATGAGTCCTGCTGCCAGGACCTGATCTCTGTACCACCATTAATTTATCTGGAAGATGGGTCGATACTAAACCCTACCTGGTAGGGTGCTTGGGAGAGCAAACAAGGTTTGAAAGAGCCGACATGCCAGACATAGAACATTGTAACCAACTTTGGGTCAAATACTTACCTTGCCTGCTTGAGGTCCTGAATGCCCCCATCCCTCTGCCTCAGCTCCCCCACCACCCTCATGTCGGCTGTGCTCGCAGTTCAGGCTCTGTGGACTCTGGCCTAAGCTTTGGTTTACTTAGAGCGCCATGGTACCCTGACACTTCCCCGCAGGACTGCTGGGGCAGAGTGTCCCTAGAGCTTCTGACAAAGGTGGCCCCCAGGACCTTAACTGTCCCCTCTGACTTCAAGCATATGTGCACAGGCCCTGCAGTCAGGGACCCCCCATTTCCTCTGGTTTAAGGCACCCAGCCAGCACTTACTGAGCGCGTGCCCAGGGTCTTTACATGGTCGAGCTCAGTTCTCTTCCTAACAAGCCAGAAGATGGGTGCTGTTACTAGTCCCTGTTGCAGTTGTTGAAAGAGAAGCACAGTCTAAGGAAGCTGCCCGAGGTCACAGAGTAACTGGTAGGGACCGAGTCAATATCCATTCTAGGATTGACCAGGGTATCAGCGGCTCCTGGGATGCCTAGCACCTGCCTCTGGCGGCCCTGTGCCGAAGCCCAGTTGATCTGAGGTTACACCTCCTCAGGTTGTGGGGTGCTTCAGTTTGGGGTGGTATGGATGATCCTGCTTTTATCCATGTGGGACCCAGTTTCCAGTGACTTGCCCTGGATCCTTGTCTCAGGATCTGCCTCCGGGAAGGGCCCACCCACGACACCTGGCCTGAGCTTCAGATGCTCAGAAGAGACCCTGTGTCTCTGTGAAGCCAACTGATGCTGCAGTGGCACTCTGCTGCTGGTTGATGGAATGTTGAGCCTTTTCTCCAGAAGGACCTCGGAGCTGTCCCTGATGACTCCCTCCTGGCCTGGCTGGGGCTGAGCTCGGTGGCACCTCAGGACTCAGCCTGTGGCCTGTACAATGGTAATGCAGAAGTATTTATTAAGCACCAACTGTATATTGGTGGGGGTGACTCGTGGGTAGTGCCTTTCTGATGGCCTCAGAGTCACCTGGGAGTGATGGGGTGAGACTTGGAGAGGGGTAGGAACCTGCAGGAGTCCCCAGAGCTGCTGGTGGTCTCCACCCACTGGCAACCAACCACTGTGCATGGCACCAATTTTAGCTTCTGGAGGGTGGGGCCCCATAAGTCACTGGACTCCAGGAAAAGTCAAGAGGGTCAGAGTCAAGAATCAGGCTTGGAGAACGTTCATGCTGCATAGTGCGCGTCTCTCTGCAGAGGCTCCGGCCAGCATTTCCCTGCTACCCCATGGAATGGGGCTCTGGCTCCTGCTCCCTCAGGTAGTGCTGGCCTTCAGAATATCTGCCCCAACCTCCACCTCATCTGAAAAGTCCCCCGTCAGCCTAACTTGGACAGCTCACATAGCTGGGACAGCTTGGTGGCTCCTAGAGGTGGGAGACGGAGCCTGGACTGCTAAGGCTGTGGCCCTGAGACCCCTCAGCTGTGGCTCCTGCTGACCTGTGGGCCCCTCTCTCAGTCCTAGCACACTCTCTGGGCCCTTTCAGTGCTCCTCCCCAGCTCCCAGCCTTTGCCAGTGCCCCTTCCTGCCACCATACTCACCCGATCTTTCCAGTCTAACCTCATTGGAGACAGTTCAGCACCACGTGCAGAACTGAGCATACTCCTGAACCTAGCCTTGTGGCCTCCCTGACTCAGGCTGCATCCACCCACCCCAACTCACCCCAGCCTCCCTTCTCTCCCTGCTTTATAGCTCCAGAACTCAGTATCTTGTAATTTCCAGAATGTGCCTCCCTGCCTTTTGCCATCCTGCTTTGGCATATGCTTTGGCCCTTTGGGGAGCTGGACTACTGATTCGGAGACTAGTTCTTTGCTTCCAGTTTCAGCAGCTCAGAAGGCAGAGGGCTTTCCCCTTCTGTTATTAAACGCTGCATTGACCGACCCCCTACACTGATCCCTGAATGCTGGGCAGACGCACTCCCTCTCCAGTGAAGCACTCCTTGTAAGAGCTAATCCCTGAGTTCTGGGCATGGCCCTGCATTCCAATGGGCCCACGGGGTGAGGCGGGGAAGGGCAAGGCCTCAGCTTACACTCTGGGCTCTTAGCCCACAGCTGGAATCAGGGCAGGGAGGCGGTTTCCTGTTCACAGCATCTGTGTGGAGAGGCTCAGGATGACGCACTGGGGGGCTCCCAGGTGTATGGGGAAGGGCACTTTGGGGATGGTCACAGTGTTGGGGAGAGAGAAAGTGTAGGAAGGGTCTTCTGGTGGCATGTCAATCTCAAGCTCAAAAACTTGGGTGAGAGAAGACTCTGATTTGAATAGAACTTGAAGAGAAGATGACAACAGCAGGGCTATTTTTTTCAGAGGCAAAAAATTTACACCAACCAAACAAAAACCAATCTATCAGTTGATACTGTGAGATACTGTGAGACACTACTGAGGGCTACAGTTGAGAGCAGGGACTCTGGCGTCAGGCTGCTGGGGTTCAAATCCTGGGCTTGCCATTAATTTGCTGTGTGACCTTGGGTAAGTTACCTAACCTCCCCGTGTCACACTTCCCTCAAAACTGCAAAATGCAAAGCCTAGTAGTGCCTACCTCATGGCTGCTGGATGCGAGGGATTAAATGTGTTAATGCGTGTTCTAAACACTTGTCTAAAACAGCGATGTAGTAAGTATTGATGCTATCAACTGGAGAACAGATAAAAAAGCTGTGGTCCATTCTGGAGTATTCCAGAATACTCCATCACATATAAAGAGGATGAATCAGGTCTATATGTGTCTACAGACAGAAATTTATGATGTGAGTGAAGAAGAGTGTTGTAAATTCATGTATATGAGGTACCATTCCTGAGAAAATACAAAATGATAACGTAGACTTTCTATGGGAAAAGATATGTAGGTAAGATTAATAGGAATTAATTGAATTTATGTATGTAAATTAATAGAAAACTATCTGGTGTGAACATAAAATGTCAATATTTGCGATGGCTTGGGAAGGTGAAGATGGTATTGGTGGTGGTGTCTGGAGAAGGGATTGAAATGGGGGGCCTATGGACAAGGGTAACTTTACCTAGTCTGCAATGTTCTAATGGTTCAAAAGAAGAGTGTAATTACTTGTATAGTGACTACTGAAAATATAGAAATAAGTAGCTGTGACTATTGGAGAAGTGTAGGAACTTTCAGTCCTGCCGGAGTACAGGGGCTGGGGTAGGGGGTGGTTTGCTGGGGCAGAAAGTACAACAGAATCTGTAAAGAAATGTCTAGTTTGAAAAGCATTTCTGTATTACAGAGTAGTGTACTATTTAGAAAAGTGAAAGGAAATTAGTTATTGTTTCTTATAATAGAAACATCAGGAAGTAGAGCCAAACAAATTCCCTAGGTAGTGGGGCTTGGACTTAAAAAGATGGAGCTACAACCTCGGTCAGGGATCAGCTTTGTCTTTGGCATGCAACACGTCCCTCGGATGTGCGGTCACCTCCCTACACTTGGCTCTGCAGACACTGAGGCACTGGGAGGGCGAGGTGAGGTGCCCAGGTCACAGCTGCAGTAAGAGGCAGGGAGGGTAGGGACGTACATCCGGATTGCGTGGCTGGTCCTCAGTGTGTGCAAGGACTATGCCATCCCCTGGATGATCGGCACCCGGAGTCCATGCCCGTGTCAGCCTCCAGCCTCCTTTTATTATTATTCTCAGTAACAAGCAGACCTCTACTTTATTGAACACTTATGTGTGTAAAGAACTTTACGAGCTGCATCTCATAAATCTTGCAATAACCCCACGAAGCAGGCTGTGGTGGATTGATTACAAAGATGGGTCTGATTCCTCATCCCTCCCTGTATCCGTGCCCTTTGCCATGTGATGCCGCCCCTCTCATCAAGGGGAGGAGTCCATCTTCTCACCCCGACCCAGGGCTGGCCCAGGACCTGCGCTGGCTAGTAGAACGTGTTGGAAGGGAGAGAAGTCTGCTTCTCTGTCTAGCAGTCAAGAGGTGCTGGACACTCCTGTGGTGGAACTTGGAATGTCCAGCTGCCTCCTAAACAAGTCCGAGCTACCCTGCTGGCGGATGACATGCGTGTCAACCTTGCCCCAGCTGATAGCCACGACAGTTGTTTTTACCAGCCTTGTTTAGACATGTTGTACAGAAGCATGCAGCTCAGCCTGCTTCGACTGAGCAGGAAGTTGGTCTCAGGGAGGAGATACCTGGAGCCGGCCCCGCTGGGTTTGAACCCCCAGCCTGAAGGACCACACCGTGAATTTCTGACTTGCCTGAGGATACATAAGCTTGCTTCGTCCTTTGTGTCAATTTCATCTCCAGCGTGGAGATGAAGTTTCTAGCTCCTGCCTGCTGATTTCTCCCCCTGCATGTCCAGGCTCCAAGGATAATACACCTGTGAAGAAGCTCTGTGTGAGCTGTCCCCTCCGCCTTTGGCTTCACCCCGAACTTCCATCTTGGGGAAGAAGCTCTGCTTGATTTGGTCCCTCAGTTCAGGCTGGCCCCAGGGAATCAGGTTGGCGGGGGAATACGGGATTTTACTGAGTAATTATAGGATTAGGCATCCCCCTCGAAATTAAATGCTACCTCTTTACCTTCCCGAGAAGAACCCACCCCCCACCCGCTACCATGTAATTATCTGGTGAATTACTCTACGGAGGTCTCACGGTAATTATTTGAGGAGTCAGAAGCCAGCAGTTCTTCCAGTCATTACAACCGAGGAATTAGCTTTCATTGTGTAAGCCTGCCGTGAGGCCACGGCTGTGCCAATGCGCGGCCCTCAGCACACGGCCAGCCAGGGCCCTCACTTCTGCTCCGCACAGGAGAGGGGCATCTGGGTCACAGGCCCAGATGCCTCCTGACCACTCCAGGTGGGATGGGTACCTTGAATGTTCAGAATCCCATCCTCATGTGTTACCAAGAGACCGCAGGGTATTAAGAATAAGGAGCTAGGGGTCACACTGCCTGGGTCCAGCCACTCACAAATTATGTCTCACTTCTTGCCTCAGTTTTCCTATCTGTATTATGGGGTAGTTTTTGAGATTAAAATAACTAATAGTTGTGAGGGATTTGCATCATCTGGCACAGAATCAGCCCTAGAAAGGATTTGCTTCTAAGATGCTGAGGTGTGGGGCTAGAGGCTGGGTCCCTGAAACACTCAGTTCAAAGCAGAGAAATGGGTCTAGAGCAGGTCATCAGTCAGGGCCAGGTGGGGTGGCACCTAGAGAGGTGACAAATGGGGCCAGAGGAGGACTGGCTGGAGGTGGGGCTTATGTCTGGGGCTGAACTGTCAGCTCCTCTGGGTGGCTGCCTGATTCATTCAAAGGGACCAGGAGGGCAGGACATGTCGTCATCCCCCACCCCACTTCCCAGCAGATCCCATGTGTGAATCCCCAAATACCTGGAACCCAGCCCCTCTAAGGAGGCAGGCAGGGCTTGATTCAATTCACAGTGGAAGCAGTTCTCTCAAGCATAAGGCCGGTGTTGCTAAAGGTCAAGGGTGAGGAACTAGAGGAGAAGGGGTGAAACAGGAGATTTGGGAAGAGGGCAGACTGCAACCCTAGCTGCCAGAGGCTGGCACCCCTGCATCACAGCCCATCTCTGTTGCTAACTCACTGGTAGCCTTGGGAAAGTTGCTTTGCCTCTCTGAGTTCTGGGTCAAAGCAGCTGAGAAATAGCTGCACCAACCTCTGAAGGCTGTTGAGAGCATTCAGGCTGCTAACAGGTGTAATGTGCACACAGAACAAATGCTCAGCCAATGGGCCATAAAAACAAAACAAGCCAGACTTCTCCTCCCTCCATGGCCTCTCACATTTCCTCGCCTCTTGAAGTATCCCTTCTGCTGGGTCCTGCTGAGACCTCTGGGATACGCCCAGTCCCAGCATCCTTGGGCATGGAGGAGGAGCTACTACGGGCCCTGCAAGATCATTGCTGGCAAAGTCTGGCTGTGCTCAGAAATCTGGTTTCTCTTTGTCCATTGAGACACAGCTCACCCCCTCAATGGACATGGACGTGCCCAAGCTGGTAGGGAGTTCAGCCTTAAGATAGCCTGTTGAACATATGAGCAATGCTCATTGCAGGATTTGGCTCTTGCCAATATCTGTTCACACTCCATTCCTTCTGCTTGGGGCCCCCATGGCTGCTGAGCGGGTTCCTGCATCCTTTCCTCTGTGGCCTGATGGCTCCAGCTTGTCTTTCTATTCCTCTGCTGGCTTTTCCCACTCTGCCAGCTCTGGGGGCAGGGACCTGTCTCTGAGGACCCAGGCCTGGCATCTGGGCAGGGCGCGTGGGCATAACTGAATGCAAGAGCACAGTGTTGCTTTGTGTCTCAGGTTCCTTCAACCACAGCTCCTCTCCCTTCCTCTGGCTCCTCAGCTGTCAATCTTGTTCCGCTTCTCTCCTCTCAGCGAGCAGGGACTGTTCTGAGCTGGCCTGTGGTCTGCAAATGGCAATCTGAGGTTCCCTGCTGAGCTCGTTCCTTTTCAATCCACTCTCCCTTCCATCGCTTCATCATTCTAGTCAGGCCGAGGCATGGACTGAATGAGGCAGTCGCTCAATTCGAGCACAGTACAAAGAGTATTTTGATGTTTTCATTCCTTTCTAGTTCAATAATTCGAGAAAGCACATAGATTTGGTGCTGCATCCAACAGGCTCTCTAACTACTTTTTAAAACTTGGTGTGAGTTTAAAAGTGTATGTGGTTGGGTGAGACTGATAGTAAGATCCTTGGGTGAGGGTACTACTCTGCTCAGGGGGTTGTCTTATTCCAGCCTTCCTCTGCCTTTTCTTCCTCTGCTCTCATTTCTTCACCACTCAGGCACTGCTCCAGGCCTGGCGAGCTCAAAGCCATTCAGAGAACAAAGAAGCAATACCAGGGACCCCAGCCCCAGCAGCAACCAGTGGCCGAGGAGCTCTCCGTGGTGCTGAAAGGGGCCCCTTTTCCAATTCACTCCCATATTTGGAGGAAATGAATCCTAACCTAGCTGATGTTGTAATGTTCATTCTTTCATCCAGTAGATAGTGACTGAGTACCTATACAGGTATTCTGTATGCTTGGAACCCATCTTCAAAACAGTGAACTAAGATCCCTAATTGCAAGGAGCTCACAGGCTAATGAAGAGGCAGCCCCAGTACAGCGAGAAATTGAGGATGGTTGGGCTATGGGAGGGAGCATGGGAGGAATGTCTAGTCCACAGTTTGGAGAGTCAGAGAAGCCTTCCTGTGGCAGGTGATATCTCAATTAACATTTAGTAGTAATCAGGATTTAGCCAAGTGACAAAGAAATGAGAGTTCCAGCTAGAGGGAAAAACATGTTCAAAGGCAGACGAGAGGGTTCAGTGCAGTGGTTCAAGAATTCAGGCTCTGGGACAATTTGCAACACTACCTAACTGTGACCTTAGGAAAATTACTTATCTTTCTATGATTCAGTTTTCCCACCTACAAAATATAATGCAGCTAAAGACATTACACACTTTTATAGGGTTGTTTCGAGGGTTAAACACTTTTCACAAATGCCAAGTGCTGAGAACAGGGACTGGAATAGAACAAATATCAATCAGGTCTGCTCTAACTGGTGCAAAGGCTCAGAGTTGAGGGGAACATGGGGATTGGAGAGCATGGGCTACTTGGCAGTAGGTAGGGGAGCAGTGGGGCCCGAGTCTGCCAGGCAAAAGGAGAAGGATTTGGGAGCTGGATCAGGAGCCAAATTTCACTCTCAGGACAACTGGGCCACCAGATGGTTGGCTGTGCAAAGAATGGGCTAGGTGAGAGAGCCCCGAAGTAAATGTAGTGTGTGTATGTTCAGTTAAGGACAGGTCATTGTCATACAAATAGGAGCAGGTAGCCAGAGAGGGGAGGAGGGACAGCAGACCCATTCACACATGTCAGACTTTGGGGATGCATAACTGCGATCGGACATCTTTTAAAGGGCATTCTTCGTTTTTTCATATCCGTTTTGCCCCTTGGTTTCCCTTCCCCCACAAAAGGTTTCCAGGAAGAAAACCCACGTTAACAACCCAGCATGTAGCCTTCTCTATATCTATACTTGTGTGTTAATAAAATCCTGTATAGACATACGCAGCTGTATGTATGCACTCACAGAGTATTTTGGCCATTGTTTTATAAAAATGGGATCATATTATACATACTTATCTTCAAATTGCTTTTTCACTCAACAATACCTTATAGAAATCCCTTTAAGTCTATTGGCGGAGAGTTAATTACATTTTTTATAGGTTGTCTAATATTCCGAGTTGTGGCCGTAGTACTGCCGGCCTCCCCCCCCCCACCCAGTGCCTCCCCCTCCTGGGTTTCACCCCAGTGCTTGGGGCTTCATGGAGCCCCGGAACACGAAATGCTGTTTCACACCTCCACGCCTTTGTGCAGCCTGTTCCTTCACCCAGCCTGAGTCACAAGGCTGCCTCCTACTCATCTCAAGACTCATCTGCAGCCTGTTTTCCAGGAGAGCAGGCCAGAGGGGCTGCAGGGAGTGTGTGTGGGAGTGCAGAGAGGTCATGGGCTGGTGAGTGGACATTTTTGGGGGAGCCAGGTGGGAGAATTTGGTCTTCGTTTCATCATTGGGGGAGGCAGCTCCTGGAAGGCTTGAAGCACAGGAATGAAGCCCCTTTGCTGGTTATGGAGCGGAGCCTTGTGGAAATCTGTCTTGGAGGCATAGAATGCCACACCCCTCTTCTCCCAGACCTGCATTCTGCCTCTTCCCTCTGTCCACAGCTGACCCATTTGCTTCTCCTCCTCTACGGCTGTGAGGATGGCCCTCACCTCCCACTGTGCCAGTTCCTTGGGTCCCAGGCCATTGGGCTTCACAGTGGATTCCTACAAGAAGCAGAGAGGGAGTCATGAAGACATCAGCCACCAGGGTTCACTCCATGTCTGAGGCCCTGTGTCCCTAGTTCCTCTCTGGCAAGCTCCTGTGTCTTCTGCACTTTGATTCCCAAAGGAAAGCCCTTATCCTCACCCCTGCCCTGTTTCCACCTCTGTGGTGCTGAGACTGGACAGCCTCCCTAGGTCTCCAGTCTCCCAGAGGCCACTCCTAGGGTCTAGAAAGTTCCATGCCAGCCCTCCCCACCTCGGAGAGGTGATGCGTCAGCATTGACAGGTGAGGGTGCTCGCCAAATGCAGTAACATGAGATGGAACAGGGCCAAACCTTTTGCTTTAATGGCCCTATTTTATTTCTAAGGTTACCTGGCTTTGATGGCACAGGATACTAGGTTTCTAATTAAAATAGGGATATAGAGTTTCCTTTTTCAATAAATGTATTTAAGAGAGGAAAAGCATGAAGGAAATACCCACGTAACGCACCAGTCAGGACCGGTGACTGAAATCTGAGCAGGGGCACTCTGGGACACTCCTCCTTGGGAAAGTGCTGTCCCCCCCCAACCCCCCACCCCCCCGCTGCCCCTACACACACTGTTTTGAAAAGCTATTGACTTGTGGGGCATTCCCATAAAAATCCGAATTTTCTGGCTTCTTTTGAGAAATCTGAAAACTCTGCAGAGCCGGGAGGCCTCCTCCGGGGTGGGGCTCGCTGGCTGGGAGCAGCATGCCTTTGTCAAGGCCACACTCTGTTTCATGTCACAGTCTTTGCCAGGTCACTTCATAGGCTGCACTTGTCCCCCGCGTGGGCTTGGGGGTCCTGCCCAGGCTGGAGAGAAGGGCCCGGGTGGCGCAGTCGTCTTCCAAGGGTGAGGAGTCGGTGCCGAGGCGGAAGCGGGACCTGCGCCCGAGCGCAGGACCAGAGGCATGGATTTCCGTCCTGGTGCTGGCACCGCTTGCTGAGATTCCCTCCTGCTTCCGGTGCTGCCCTCGCTCTTGGCCTCAGTTTCCCCCTCGCAGAGCGAGTGGACAGCGGCTCTGCAGAGTGGGCTTCGGGCGCCTTTTGGAGAGCGCTCTGCTGTCCGACCCTCCAGGGGCGGCAGGGGGCGCTCCCGGCCCACGGGAACGCGCGGCAGCCGCAGGACAAAAGCTGGGGGGTGCGGCGTGCAGCCGGAGTGGGGCTGGGGGCGGGGGCGGGTGAGTGGCTCTGACCTCCGCCACCAGCGGGGCCCTGGCAAACGCATCCGGCACGCAGAGCCCGCCTGGCAGCCCACGCCCACTCCGTTCCGGGCCTGGGTCCCTGGCGCGGTCGTCTGTCCTTCCTTCGTTTTCGTCTCTCTTTGCATTTTTCCCCCTCCCCCATTTCTCTGCGTCTCTGTCTCTCCCACGCCATCTGTTTTGCACCTCTCGTCTCTACCCTAGGTCTCTCTGTGGCTTGTTCTTTCTCCAGTCGTTCTGACTACCTGGCATCTCTAGCCTGTGATTTACTCAATGGGGCGGGGGTGGGGTGGGGTGGGGGGGTGGTCTGGTGGTATCCCTTTTTGTGTGTCCTTGGTTGTTCCTGCTAGAGGAAGTTGGCTCTTCCACAGAGGTGGCCCTCAGATCTCTTTAGAGGTGTGTTGTGTGTGTGTGTGTGTGTGTGTGTGTGTGTGTGTGTCCACGCTTGCCCTGGGTGTGGAGGCCAGCAGCCTCCCCTTCTGCAGCCTCTGAACTGCCCCCCCATTGCACAGTCTCCATCCTCTCCCGGGACCAAGTCCCAGAATTGCCTGGGAACGGGCTGAACGACTGGGAGTTGGGTCCTTGGCCTGTTCCTTGACTGATCTGAGACACGCATTTTGGGGTCCCCATGGCAGAAGGCAAAGCTAGTACTGTATAGGAATGGAGCCATTCTGCCCTCAGAGTTGGGGTTAAGAGTCCCTGGCCAGCTTCTGCTGGAAGCCCCTCCTGGCCCAGGATTCCTTCCCCTTTGTCCCCAGCTCTCCACCTGAACAATGAAAGTTACAGTGTTATGACATTTTCCAACTGTGATCACCTATGTGAATGAACCTGAAATCCCCACAACGGTCACTTTTTTCTGGTTCTCAATGTAACACATTGGCGTAGATGACAGCATGTCTGTTTTACAGATGAGGGAGACTGAGGCTCAGAGAGCCAGAGGGGTCTCTGTGGGACTCAGCCTGGCCCCGTCTCCTGATAAAGGGCCATGGGGCTCCAGATCCCAGCCACTGGGGCCCCTCTGCTCCTGGGGCTACAGAATAGTCACCTCGTGGGCTGTGCTGCATGATCCCATGCCCAAGAAGTCATCCTTGCAGTTTGCCTGACAGGTGGTGTACTGTATCATCTAGGGTCCCTGAAAAGCTCATGCCAAAATGATGGAGTTAGAATTGTAATGGACTTATTGCAGGGAGTTCCTGTGAAAAACACTGGACAGAGGGAACGGGACCTTAGCCAAACTCAGTGAGGTCTGACCCTTCTGAAAAAGGAGAGGGAAGAAGAGAGACTTCTGTAAGGAGCTTACGGCACAGCTCCAAATCAGGCCAGCCCAGAGGGTAAGTCCTGTATGGAGCCGCTCTGTGTTGGGCAGAAATGGCCAGGCCTGGTACCATCGCCAGACTCAGTTTTCACCCAGCAAAGAACCCGGCTTCAGTCCACTGTTGTGCTGGGTGCAGTGGCTGGGGGCCCGGGATCAACTGCTTCTCTCTGGGCAGGTTCTCTCTAGAAGAGAGTGCTGGGAGGGGCAGCCTTGTGGCAGGAACACTATCCCAGAAAATGCACAAGATCTGGAGACTTGCTGCTTCATCACTGGACAGCCAGGCAAGTCCCTGAGCTTTGATGGTCTCATCTACAAAGTGATGGGCAGTTGTTTTGAGGACTTGAAGTGTCTGGCAGAAAGTTGGCAGCAAACTCATTAAAAAGTTAGCAGATGATAAGTGCTAAGAAGGAAATACAAAAGGTGGGTGGTAAGACGTGTCAAAGGGTGCTGGTTTTGAGATAGGGTTGCTAGGGAAATTCTTACTGAGATCACATTTGAGCAAACATTTGACGGAATGAAGGTATAAGCTGTGTGGCCATCAGATGGGAAAAACATTTCAGGCAGAGGCACAAGCATGTGCAAAGGTCCTGAGGCAGGGATGTATCTAACACATTCCAGGAACAGCAAGGCAACCTGGAACAGGAGTGAGTGAGGGAGAGTACACAAGATGAGAGCAGAGAGGTGATAGGGGCCAGGTCAGGTCATGCAGGGCCTTCTAGCTTAGAGAAAGACCTTGATTTTTGCTCAGAAGGACATGGGGGACATGAGGGTTTGAGGAGAGGAAAGGTGTGCTCTGAAACTGTAGGGGCATCAAGGGAAGAACTGGGGAGTCCAGCCAGGAGGCTGTTGCCATGATGCAGGGAAGAGGAGATGAAGGCTTGATTCAAAGTGGTAGCAGTGGGAATGGGCCAAGAGGTCAACTTCTGGATAAAATGAATGAGTCTAACCATTCAACTTGAAGATTCATCTCCTCATTGAGCCTATTTACCTATCTTTCTGCTTTAGGCTATACTATTTTCCTGTGTTGTTGAGCTGAAATTGATATTCATACATGCTGCTCATTCATTCATTTCCTCCCTGTGCTCCACCATCCCTCACTGATCTAGCGTGTCACCTGTTTCATCTTTGCCATTTTAAGCTATCTCATTGATTGAGGTGTTAATTATCTGTCTCTCTCGCTAGAAGCAAAGTACCAGGAAGACTTGACCCTTGTCAAAATTGTTCACATCTCTGTCCCCAGAACCTAGACTCAACTCCTTTTTGTTGAATAAATATATCTGCGAAGAGCCTACCTCTTCTCACACACCGACGTGACCTGGCCCTGTCCCTGGTGCTTCCAGGTCAGCTGGGAGCTGGATGATGACTGGACATATTACCAGAGGCAGAGCGAAGAAGGCACATGGGGCTGTGTCCAGCATAGGGAAGGGATGGGGCAAGCACAGACTTTCATCCTTTGGAGCCATGCAGAAGGGGTCCCTCCAAGGTGGCAGTCAGGAGATGCACAGAGAGCGGCTGCCTGTGAGCCCTCAGGAAGCAGTGGGCGCAGGACCCGCTGGGCGCTCTGGCACTCTCCAGAGGGCCTGCAAGTAACGTTTGATAATAGCTCGTACAGACCTACACACACATTCGTGACGAGTCACAGCCTTCGGGCCCCTTCTTCGGCACTTGCTGGTCTAATGTCTGCTGGTTTCAGGGTTAGAGAGCCACTCTGGGCCGACACATGAAGGAATGGTACACACTCACTCCTTAGACCTCAGAACCAACTCCCGATGATTGACTCTGCTGCTCATATAGGCCTGGTCAGACTTGGAGATGCAGACAGGGTCAGCCTGTCGCCAAGGGTGCCCAGCAAGGCAGGGCTCTGGATGGGACCTGAGCTGACAGCTGTCTGAGTTCAGAAGTGCTGTCCCGCCCCTCACAGTGGGGCCCAGACATGGCCCTGTGGCTTCTCTCACCAAGAGGCTTCAGCGGCACGGCTGTCCAGCCAGGCCTCGAGTCTGCGCTTGCTGCCTTGCCTGCCCACCAGGCACTGTCCCCAGCCCTGGCCCTGGACAGCAGTTTGGTTGCCAGCAAAGGCCCTTGGCACCTGGCTCTCACAGCTTAGCTGAGGCAGATGGCTGCTCAGTGGGGGCTGTGCCCACCGTCCTGGTTACTGAGGGACAGATCTCCAGCCTCAGAGGAGGGTCTCTGCAGGCCCCTTGTCCAGGACAAGGCCCCCTGGCAGGCAGCACTTGCAAACACAGCAGCCCTGCTGGGCAGGCAGCACCCCAGATGGCGGGTGCTGCTATGTGGAAGGAATGCGGGGCTTTTGTTCCCTGATCAGCCGGCTGCTGCATGGAGCATGAGTCTGCTGCACGGGTCTGGGAGCCTGCGGGCAGCAGCCACCTTGGATCTGCTGCCTGGGCTTGGGTGACCTTCGGCTAGTCACTTAACCTCTCTGGGCTTAGTGTCTTCATCTGGGAAAGGAGGGAGGGTTTGGCCGCAGAAGTTCTAGATGAGCTTCTGGCTCTGACATTCTGATGGCAGCCTTTGTCCTCACACTGCCTTCACTAGTCTAGTCCTCCTGGAGAAAAATATGTATGAATATATACACATATTCTTTTTTGCTACCACATCAGAGTGAAATTAGCAACATTTGGCAATTAATGCATTTTCCCCTAAGACTCAACTCTTAAACAAAGTTCTGAGTGTTTGACTTTCATTTTAAATAGGTGGCTGTCAGGAGGAATTACATAGCTCCGAAAGAAACACACAGACGTTATAATTAAAGAGATGCCAATCTTGACAGGAGGTAGAAGAGGAGAGGGGATGCGGGAATGGAGAAGGGGAGACGGGAGCTCAGGGCCCAGTGGGGTGACAGAAGAAGATGAGGTGTCCTCTTGGGTGGATCGCTGCTTTCAGCCTCATACTCGCTGACCAGTGCTGACGACGGTCATCGTAAGGCCTGACAGCTTACAAGCCATGTTCCTGAACTCTCTCATGATCCCATGTGTTCTGGAAAGGCAGGTTTTGTTCATCCCATTTCACAGGTGGGAAAACAGGACCAGCAATCAGAGCCCTTCTCTGGGTCAGAGACTGAGATTTGAAACCACAGCCTGACTGGGAGTCTCCTGGATCCAGGCTGAGTCCCTTCCTGGCCCCTGAGCCAGGCCAAGTCCCACCCCGACTCAACTTGAGCCCTGTCACTAGCCCAGGCTGAGCTCATCTCTAGCCCTGACCCTGGCTGAGCCTTATCCCCGACTCACTTACGCTTTAGTCAAATACCTTCTCTGGGACCTAGGGTGGCTGAACTGTGGAGTGTGGGTGACCCAGAGCAAACCCCTTTCCTGCTGGGAGCAGGGATTGGCCTGGTGGCCTGGAGTTCTGAATTTTGCTCCCAGGAGGGGACTGGGATCCCAGAGAAGGACCACGTGTGAACTCTGGCTTAGAAGAACTGATGTGACCACTCTCCTGAGTGGTCCTATTTATTGAGATGCAAACGGAGTGCTGGCTAGAAGTGGCCTTCTTTGTCTTTGGGCTTCCTCACAGACACCTGGTCCTCTTGCTCCCCAGGGTAGTTCTGGGAGGACCCACCATCTCCCTGAGTCAGGTCACTAAGGGCCTGGCTGTCTGAGCAGTGCCGACTGGTCCGAGTTCCCTGTTGGCCATGGCAGGCTGCTTGGCCCCTTCGCCTCCCCTTCGCCTCCTGGGTTTCTGTGTGTTACACTAAGTTCGTGTGGATGAAGGGCCTCTGCTCTGGCTCAGGGCGGGCTCGGCAAAGGTGCACTGCTTTCTCTCTTCCCTTTGGGTCTCACTTCTTCCCTCCAGGCTGGTCAGCTCCCTTTCCCCAGCCCCCATTGTGGGCTCCTCCTCTGATAGGCACCTCATTAGCAGAATCTCTGTAAATAATGCCAACCAGTTAGAGTTACAACAAGGTAGCTCATTAAAGGCACTCTGCTTGTCTCACTTCCCAATTAATGTTTCTGCGGGTGCAGCCTCAGGACTGCCTGTGACAGGGCACCCTTGGCATGTTGTGAGGCTGGGGCAGCCCCATCACCTTGGGGAGCAGTACTGCAGCCCCAGGACTTGAGAAAGCAGTAACCTCCCAGCCCGCTGCACTCCGGATGCCCTGGGGGTTAGCCTCTAAGAAGCTCAGAGCACGCAGGAACCAGCACCCACCATGCTGGGGAGTCCCAGCTGCTCCAGGAACCAGTCATGGATCCAGACTGGGTTTGTGTGGGCTGGAGAGTCTGTCCTCCACCCCTGATCCTGTATTATCCATTCTCCTATAGGACATCCTTGGCCCCAGCTGGCTCCATCAACCCTAACCTGTCCTATGTTCTTCTCCTGAATCGTCCTTTGACCCTCTTTCATGGGTAACTTCAAACTTTTCCACAGCAGCGACCAGGAATGCCATTTTTCTTTTGGGTGCTGAAATTATCAGTGACACCAAGGAGAGAATTGCAGTCTAGAGTGGAGGAGAAGGTGCCAGATGAGGCCTGGGATGGAGGGGAGCCGATGCTCCCTGAACCAGCTTTATCAGGTTGCAGCTGTATCCACTTTCTTGCCAATGGAGAAACAGGTTCAGAGAGATTCAGCCTCTTGCCACGGGTCACGTAACTGGTAATCTAGAGGGTGTTGGGAGCCAGGCGTCTGATCCCTGGAGTGTTGCTTATCTGAGCCATCAGCTTAATGGGAGTGGAGATCGGCTCAGTGCCCTCCAGTGCCCCACGGCCCCCCAGGAGGCGAGCACAGCCCGCCCTTGTTCCATCTTTTGTCCAAGTAGACTTTGCTCCACAGAGCCACACTTCCTTCCGTTTTCACCTTGGGTCTGTACTTTCTGTTTCACTTTGGGAAGGAAACTGTTCCCAATTTCTCTCCCTCTTGCTGAATCGATAGCTGAGCTGGGCAAGGCAGAAAATGAAATTTACATTCAATGGTTTCCATGGTAACCACATTGCTGGCCCAGCTTCTTCTGCTCTTGGGGCAGCGTCTTCTGAGATGAGCCAGGTATCAAAAACTCAGCTCCCTGAGAATGTGGCAAGGGTTTTAAACAGAACTAGAAAGGGCTCGCGTTCCCCTGGTCACCACTTTCTTGGGCTGTGTGTTATGTGGAGGCTGCGAGAAGAGCCCTCCTTTTTCCCCAATCTATACAGATTAGCCAATTGCTTGTGCCGTCATTCTCAGAATCACCATGGCTAACATTTTTAAAGCTCTTCCATGTGCTGGGGTTTGTGCAAAAACATTATTTTATTTCATCTTTGCTTCCTCCTATGAAATAGGTACTGCTGTTATTCCATTTTACAGACGAGAAGACTGAGCTGAGGGAATGTAAGAATCCTTACTCCAAGGTTAAAAATCAGAGCCCCCTCCACCTGCCATAAAACCTACATTTACTCGAGCCCTGGGCCTCGGCTTGTCAGTATGGGCAAAGAGAGAGCCATTCTGAATGAACAGCAGGACGTGAACTGAGCTCACTCTCTGCTCCCCTGTGGTCTACAGAGAGGGCTGAGGCATCAAGTTTAAGAGCGCAGGTCTGCAGCCAGGTGGCCTGTGTGCCTGTGCACACCTGGTCTGTGCCTGGGGCTTCAGTCCTGAACTGGGCCTTAAACGAGTGTCTGCCTCTTGGTGTTGCATAGAGTAAAGGAGAGAAAAACCTCGAAGTGTTCCTGCTGCTGCATGGCACGTGGTCAGTACTCAATGTCAGTCCCTGTCATGTTTGCCACTGGGGTGGGAGACAGACGGTGGGAGCCAGCCCTTACCTCAGGGAGTCAGGTGTGTGCTGGAGAGAGGGAGAGCCTGGGGCTGTGGGAGCCTAAAGGGGGTGGCTAACAGGTTCAGGGGTCACAGGGGCTTTCTGGAGGAGGTATGTCTAGGGGAGGGGAAGGCATAGACATTTGAAGCACAGAGATTGGCACGGTGGACACAGGGTGTGGGTACTTTGGGGAAGGACTACTGCAGGGTGGCCACTTGTCATTCTTGCCTGCTCAACACCTTTTCTCTTCCCAGTTTTCCTTCTGGAGTCTGTTCCCTTTCTTAATCTACGTTGTTCAAAAGAGCTAACTGGCCCCTCAACCCCCCACCCCTGCGTCACGTATAGGCACATGACTCAGTTTCAGCCAATGAGAGAGCTGCATTTCCTTAGCTGTCCTGATTGGTTGGGAGATGGGCACATGACTCGAGCAGAGCCAATCACCATCAGTGAATGTCAGCTCTGGGATTTTTGCTGGTTAAGTTATGGGAATAAGATTCCTACTAGGAGTGGTTAAATGAATTTAAGCTTGAGTCTTCCATAGACTGTGTTTGTTACCATCTGAGAATGAAGCCAACACGGAAGAGAGTGTAGTTTAGAAGTGGCGAGAATGGATTCCTGGTGGTGATCTGGGTTCATCTGTGCCTGATGTCCCAAGGCTTTTTTTGGCACATGAGTCAGAAGATCTCTTTCCTTTTATTTAAGCCGGAATTTATTTTATTTATTTTATTTAAGACAGGATTACACCTTTTACAATCACAAGAGGACCCCCCCCCCAATAAAATAGCAACGACGAACAGCAGATTGAGAGGTCGTGGAGTCCCAACTGCCATACTAGGGGACGTAACCTTGAAGGTGATGGGAGCTTGCTGATACAATCCATCCGAACTTTTGAAAGATCCTCTGGAAGGAAGGTACAGAAGTGACTTATAACAGTGCATCGATTACGAAATTGGTGCAGTTGACCAGATGACAGAGGGTGGCTTTAAAGTAGAGTGTATTAGTGTCCCATTGCTACTTTAACAAATAATCACAAGTTCAGTGACTTAAAACAGAACGAATTTATTCTCTCACAGTTCTGGAGACCAGAAGTCTGAAGTAAGTTTGACCAAATCTAGATGAGGTAGCATTCTTTCTGAAGGCTCTCAGGGACAAATAGTTTCCTTGCCTTTTTCAGCTTCTCAATACAGCCTGCATTCCTTGGCTCATGGTCTCTTCCTCTGTTTTCAGAACTCATTACTCCAACCTCTGCTTCTGTCATCACATATCTCTTTCTGGCTCTGAACCACCTGTTTCCCTGGTAAAAAGACTTTATCATGACATTGGGTCCAGGATATCCAGGATAATCTCCCTTCTCCTTATCTTAATGTAATTACATCTGCAAAACAAGGTTTATATTCTAAGGTTCTGGCGAATAGGACATGGGAATCTCTGGAAGCCACTATACAGTCCATTCCAGAAGGGTAGTGGGATGGGAGGAGCGATGGATCAGAGACACATCAAGAAGGCAGAGTGGCCAGGAGTCCCAGGGCCACCTGTCCTGGGAGGTGAAACTACTGTGATTGGCTCTGCATGAACCTTGTGTCCAATTCCCAACCAATAGCTATAGCTAGGGAGATGCAGGCCTCTCAATGGCTGGAACTGAGTCACGTGCCCATGAAGGTGGGGGTGGCATAATCAGGGCAGGTATGGTGACACTAGTCTGCTGGGTGGTCTGAAGTTTTCCAGCAGTTTCCAGAAGCCTCGATACTGGCATAAAGAAGACAGGCAGGTGAATGAAGTGCAACTAGAGCTTTGCCAGATAGGGAGTGTAGTGGTTGAATGAGAGGGCAAGGGGAACAGAAGGGCCTTAGCCATCCGTCCCAAGTGTAAGTGGGAAAGAGAGGAAAGTGAAGACAGAACTGACAGGTAAGAAAGTCAAGGTGAATGATAAAGCGCCTTTGCCAAGTGCTTGCCATGTGCCTGGCCTCTTCACTGCTGACCTGAGGCCATTCTTTTCAGTAGCCCTTCCCATCTGACAGCTCCACTTGGAGATCTGGTGGGAAGCTCAGACTCAACAGGCCCCAGTCCAGCTCTGCAATTCCTCCTCCCCGCTCCTATGACCTTCCCACGGTGCTTGGGCCCAAAGCTGGGTGTCCTAGTTCCTCTCTTCCTCTCTGTCCCCACCGAAATCCTCACCTCTGCCCTCTGTATACGGCAGTCTGACCACTTCCAGACCTTCGCTCTGGATGAAGTGACCTTGTGCCTTGGATCTGTTACAACAGCCTCTTGGGGAAGTCTCCTTGCCCCTCTGTCTGGGCTGCACCCACACCTCCTTTGCTGCAGGCTCCAAGAATCTCAGCTCACTCAGAGTCAAAGTCAGTCCTGACACTTGCCCCCAAACCCAAGAGGGGGTCCTGCTATCCAGTGTGCTCTCCCTGCAGACCCCACCCAGCCACTTGTATTTCTTCTTTTCCAAAGACATGCTACGCTCTCTCCTACCTCAGGGCCTTTGCATCTGTCATCTTGCCTGGGACCTGCTTGCCCAGATATCTGCACAACTTTCTTTTTTCCCTCACTCAGGCTTTTCCTGTTACCCTCTCAGAAAGGCCTTTCTGACCACCTATATAAGAGAGCTGCTCCCACACTGCCCCAGTGTCGTGATGGGCTCCGCCACGCACATATCCACAGAGGCCACCTGCCCTCTGAGTGTCAGAAGAAGGTCCTGGAACAGAGACTGAGGCTGGGAGAGTGGCTGCGAGGCCCTCGTCTCTGGAAGCCAGTGAGGCAGCTTTGCTGGCTCCAAGTTCTCATGACCCGTGGGTCCCATGAGAGTAGCGCTGCACGAGTTCTCCTCTCAGCTGGAGTGGCGATGGGGTTCCTCTGTCAGGCTGTCCTGTGACCCACACCACGGTCACCAGGCCCTCTGGTCTTGGCGTGTGGGCCCCGGGGGCCTGGCACCGATGGTGCTCTTCCCTTCGCTCTCCGTGTGGGTCACAGACTAAACTGTCTGCACCCCCAAGTGGCTCTGTGTCTTTTCCTTCTGAGTCAGTCAACCTGGGCCTGGCCTCACTGGATTTGCTCGACAGTTGCCACCGTCATACTTTGCACTTCATTGTTTGCCTTTTGTCCTTCCTGCCTCCACAGGGCAGAGCTCTGGGCCTCTTTTCTAGACTCCATGCCTACTTTCTGCACCAGTGCTGGTGCCCAGTAAGCACTGGCACCTGTTTGTTGACTGAATAAAGGTGACTCCCCATTTTGTAGTTAAGGAAACTAAGGACAAAAACGTCATGACCAGTCAGTGACATAGGTGACCTGTGGGCCCAGGTCATCCTGTTCCAGAGCCCAGATCCCAGACTCCACAGCTCATGCTTCCTGTTGGCTGGGGCACAGGTGTGAGGGCTTTGGGGAAAGCACCTTGGAAGAGCTGGCATTTGGGTCCGAGCTTCCGTAGGTTTCTGGCACCGATCCTAGGGTGTGACTGAGGGGCTGGAGGCTGAGAGGAGCCCGGGGTTCAGATAATGAACTGTCCAGGGCCACTGAGTCACCAGGTACAGGAGGGGTTGTGTGGAGTGCAGCTAGAGGCAGGGAGGGACAGAGGGCATTGGGACCATGGTCCATCTTGGGCTGACACTGGGCAGGCTGTTCTCGCTGTAGGGTGAGCTCAGCAGCCGCCTACCACGCTGGCCAGGTGGACTGAGCGCTGGCGGTCCCGGGGCTTCTTCTCAGCTCCCAAGTGATTCCAGGCAAGAAGAGTCCAGGGCTGCAGACTCCAGTTCCCTTCCCCTCCTGTGCATGGGCCCGTGTCCACCTCTCCGTGCCTCCAGCCCCAGGAACCTGGTTGTCAGTCCTTGTCTCCTGGCAGCACAAGTTCAGATGCAAACCCAGGTTCCTGCCCCTCCTCCTTCATTACACAGAAGGTGGGGTGGGGGTGCTGCTCCGCTCCGGCCTTGCTGAAAGTACCTGACACCACGCTTGTCATACGACACACTTTAATGTTTACCTTTTGTCTTTTCTCTTATTATTTCACCGAGGAACAGCCTGGAGGCCTTGTCCTGTTTGCACGTGGAGAACTGTTTTGTTTGTCCCCATATGTCTGTGTTCGTGTTCTGCTCTGTAGATGGACCACACTTTAGTCACTTTAGTGCTGCATCCAGGGGTGAGTCTGCTCTGGCAGTATCTGGAGACAGTTCAGTTGTCACCAGCGGTGTGTGTGTATGTTTGTATGTGCAGATGTGTATCTGAGAGTGTGTGTGTGTGTGTGTGTGTGTGTGTGTGTGTGTGTGTGTGTGTGTGTTACTGTTATCCAAAGGTTAGAAGTCAGGGATGCTGGCACATATCCTATAAGGCACAAGGCAGCTTCCACAACAAAGATCTGTCCCGTCCAAAGCGTCAATAGTCGCGAGATTAAGAAACACTGATGGAACCATCTAGAGTTGCCGTTTGACCAAATGAGATTCTAAGATGGGTTGGTCGAATGTGTGCTTATACCAGAAAGGCACTTGCTCTTTATCTAAGATTAAATTTTAACTGAGCATCCCGTACTTTACATGCCGACCCTAAATCCTTCCCCTGCTGGTGGAGCCAAGGGTGTTCTGTCTTTGCTGTTGCGACGATATAACAGGAATGTCGCTGCCTACTCCTTTCATCCACGTCCTTGTATTTCTACAGAGCAGAGTCTTTAAAGTGAATTTGTGAGCTCAGGGATCAAAATTGTCATTTTGGGAATTTTTAGTTTTTACCAAATCTTGTATTAGGGTGGCATCAATTTTACACTCCTATAGCTTTGCCAAAGAATGCAGTATCAAACGTTGGGATTTTTGCCACTTTGATGGTTGGGAGATGTGAATAGAAAACTTTCAAAACATGGTGAGCAAACTCAGGTAGAAAATGCAAATTTAAGAAAATTGCCACATTCAGCCCGTGACAAACCTGTTTGTGTGTCTGCTGTAGGCCTGTTATCTTTGACCTACACTATAGCTATGTCAAGTGACACTTCCAGCCCAGAGAGGCTGAGTTACTTGCCCCAGGTCACACAGCTGGTGGGTGGTGGAACATCCTGTGGCCTTCCAACCACACTCATGGGGCAGTCGTGTAAAGATGGTCTAGAGTGGGCACGACGAGCCCAACTTCTTCTCCCAAGTCTCTCCTGAAAGTCCCTCGTATGTTAGTATCGATCACCCAGTTAGCTGGGCCACTTGACTAAGGCATGTGCCATCGGCAGCAACGCTGGTACAGGAGGGAGTGTGGAGGGCCTCACTGAATGCTGGACAGTCATGTTTGACTCGGCTAATTGGTTAAATAGATTCTTCCACATGTGTAGCGTTGAGCTTTCTGCTTTGATAAGGCATAATATTAATTTTAATTAAATCTCTGAAGGATTGACCAAATATTTCCATTTTTCTGAACGTGTCCCTTGATCATGGAGTTTATATTCCCCTGAGACAAGACCACAGGGAAGAGCTGGCCTCCCTGAGGTTCTGGAGCTGCAGGGGAGGAGGTGTGAGAGAAATGGGAGGAAACCCAGTGACTCGAGGCCTACTCTCTGCCAGGCCTCCCCTTGGGGTGCCCCACTTTGTCTCATTTAGTAACTTGAAACACAGATTTAAATCCTTGGCTTAGAGCTGCAAAAGCTGATCAGAAAGTTAGGAAGTTTGTTCTGGGTTACATAGCTGCTGAGGGTGGGGTCCAAGGTTTGGGCCACCCAGCATCAGAGCTGCCTCCTGGAACTGCCCTTCCCACTCAGTGCAATTCTGCCTGCGCTGGTCCAGGCCTAACCCACAGAGCCCTTCCTCCCTCGGCCATCGCCATCAGATTAAGGGTGAACACGTGACCTGAGCCTGCCCGTGAGATTTCCTTCTGGGTCTCTGGCTATGGGAGTTGAGCAAAAAGTCACCCTCTCCTTTGTTGAGTGTAGAACTGGCAGAGGCCACCACATGGTATGTGAAGTCCATGCTGGGGAAAACAGAGGAAGAGGTGGACGAATGGGTGGGAAGGAGAGACAAGAATGCATAGTACCTGTTATCTGAGCCCTGGGATTCAACCTTCCCTGAGACTACCCTTGATTTTTCAAATTACTTAAAACTACGAATTATTAAACTGCTTCTCCTACTTTCCCCTTCTCTTCCTCTTCCTCCTCCTCGAGGCCCTTTCCTTTATCCCCCTTTCTTCTTCCTCTTCCCTCCCTTCCTTTTTCTCCCCCCACCCTCCTCCTGTCTTTCTCTCTCCCCACTTTCTTCTTCCTCCTCTTCCCTCTCCTCCTTCCCCTTCTACTCCCCCTCCATTCCTTTCCCCTCTCCTCCTTCTTTTTGCACAATCCTTTTTGAAGCACTTAAAAATCTTCCAGTTTCCACTCTAGCTGCAGCTACTGAGAGATGGAGCACAATTCCAGAACCTTCTACCCCTATATCAGACCCGACTTTCAGTCCTACAAGCCCCTGGCTCTGACTTCCCCTTGCCCCTGCTCCCCTCTGACCAGTGTTTCTGCTGTTGGCTTCTTACCTGTGGGTTTCTGGGGGGCACCTCTGGCCTCCCATTTTGTTTGACTCTTTAACTGGAGCTGTCTGGATCCTTGGAAGCTGATAGCTGACTGTCCCAGCCGTCTTTGGAGCCAGGCTAGAGTCACCCAGAGCTGTTGCAGGAGTCAAGCTCACTTTGGCATTGAGCCTAGGTCCAAGATGGAGTGCTGGGATCAATAAAGAGGAAGCTCAGTTTAGATATGTAAAGCCAAAGCGGAGTAAAACAATTATCCAGGCAACTGGAAAACCAGAGGCCCGCCCTGCGAGGAAAACCTTGGCGAGGAGGTTTTTGTTCTCTCAGGAAGAAGCTTAGTAGTTAGTTAATATTAACCATTTAATTGTAAGATGCTGAGATCAATAAAGAGGAAATTTAGTTTAGATATGTAAAGCCAAAGCAGAGTAAAACAATTACCCAGGCAACTGGAAAACCAGAGGCCCGCCCTTCGAGGAAAACCTTGGCGAGGAGGTTTTTGTTCTCTGCTGAGGCTCAGGAAGAAGTTTAGAGGCTAGATAGTTATCTTCAACCTTTTAAATGTAAAATCACTCTGTAAACATTGTTTGTTAGAATGACTGATTTACTTCTTGCGTTTTTTCTGTAAATAACTGTCTCCAGTAAAGACAATAAATACGTGAGGAGTCAGTGATTTGTGGTAGCTATTTGGGGCGAGAGATTCCCCGATAGTTTTACCCCCTGACCCCGCTTTCTTCTGTTTTGGCCTGTTTCGTTCTTTCCTTCTTTTTCTCAATCCTTTGTAGTCCCTTCCTCCAGCCCTGACCATAGGAGTTGAGCCTGAGAGTGGAGTGAGGGGTCCAGCTGCCCAGAGATCTCAGGTGTGAGATTGAATTGCACCCTCACACATGGGTGTGTGAGCACACTGCACGTGCACACACACACACGCACGCACGCACGCACGCACGCCCGCCCTATATAGCTAATTTGTGCATATAGCCTGCGGAGGAGTCTGGGGCCATGCTCAGAAAATGATGGTGATTAATTGCTCTGGGTGATGTGACTTTGGCTTGCAGACTATTTCTCCAAATTACCTGAGTTTCCTAAAATGAGCATACATGATCTTTGCAAATAAAATAAAAGAATATATATGATTTTATTGTTTACAAATTAATAAATGTAATAAATGAGAACAACTGCAAAACTTATACAAATTGTCCAACTCCGCTCACTACTCCCCAGAGTGAAGGGGAGCACTCCTTCTCCCCTTCCCCCCTACCCCACCTCAATGTAAGATATAATCAGTTCTTATAATTTTTACCAATCTAATGGGCAAAACCTGGAATTAGATTTTTTGATTTAATTTGCAGTTTCCTGATTAGTGAGACTGAGCTTCTTTTCATATGTTTGTGGGTTGTTTGTTTTTCTCTCCCTGTGAATTTCCTGTTTATTTTCTTCGCCATTGTTTCTGCTGGATTGTTTGTCTTTTGCTTATTATGTTAAGAGCTCTTTATCTCTTGTGGATATTAGTGCTTTTCCTGTAATAAATGTTGTAAGTGTTTTCCAGCCTGTCATTTGCCTTTGAAATCTGTTTATCGTGTCTTTTCCCATATAGAATTTCAAATGTACTCAATGGGGTTTCCTTCACAATGTCTCCGTGTTCGGTGTTGCTTAGGAAGGCTTTTCCTGCCCCAAGTTCAGACAATTTGTGACACATTTTTCCTTCATGCTTTTTATAGATTAAGTTCAATATTTTGATCTATCTGAAATTTATTGTTGTGTGTGCTGTGAAGGAGAATGCCAGTCTTACTGTGTTCAAGATTCCCCTGTAGTCACTAACTGTTTCTGAAATTTCTGGGCTCTTTGATTGCTATTATTATTGTTAATGCCTTTATTATTAATTTTGGGGCTATACTTGTGCCTTTCCTGTGATCTTGAGGAATAGGCTTGTCACATTCTTCAGAAAAGTTCTATTGGGTTTCTGATTGCTGTAACATTCAGTTGATTTATGAATGATGATATTTGTGTATTGGATACCAGGGGTAAGACATTGCACTAACTCCTCATTTCATGGGCCACTATTTTCTTAAATTATTATTTTTTCTTTTTTCCTCCAGATCCCCACTTCTATGTAAGCACCTACTAATTTATGTGCTCAATATCTTTGGCTACTCATTCATCTTTTACATATTTAGTATTATTTTGTGTCAAAGTACTATAGATTCCTTTTGTTAGGCTGGCCCAGAAGGACAAAATGGCGGCCCAGAACGACAAAATGGCGGCCATACCAGGGGGAAAAAGGAAGCTGACGAAACCACACCTGGAATCACAGGACCAATCCCCAATGACGTATGAAGCCCGCGAAATTCTTTTGCTTGAAGATCGCGCTTCCCTTTGTTCGGGCGCGATTTGCCCGGCCCTCGTTCTGCGGACCGGAGAACCTCGCCCGGGTGCGCAAACCCCAATAAAGCCCTGGCTATTTGACTTTTTGTATAATTGACTTTCTTTCCTCGCGGAGCTCAGAAAAAACCTTTCACCTTTCAGTCATGATATTTTAAAATATGTCCATACAGCAGTATGCATAGCTGTCTTTCTTTTCGTTGAGGGGTTGTCTTCTAAGACCCCCAGTGGATACCTGAACCCATGGATAGAACCAAATTCTATATATGCTTTTTCTTATACTAACATAAGAACGTTGTTCATAAGCCTATGATAAAGTTTAATTTATACATTAGGCACAATAAGAGATTAACAACCAATAATAAAAGAGAACAATTATAACTATATACTGTCATAAACATTATGTGAGTGCAGTCTTTTACTCTTTCTCCAACTATCTCATTGCACATGTTATTTGCAGAATGTGGTGCATTTAGGTAGCTGAAACCATGGATAAAGGCGACAACTATACGTCGACTTCGTTGCTTCTAATGGTGACGTAGTGGCATTTCTTAAGTAGTCCCCAAATGATGGACTCAAGGATGCCTCCCGTCCGATTTCATGGACAGTGTTCGGCTGAACCTCTCAGCAAACATCCTTTGATGATGTCTGCTGGCGTGTCCCTGGCCTGCAACCACCGAGGAATGGAATCGCTGCCTGGCTTCATCCTCACGGAACTCTGATTACTCTTCCGATTGGCTGCATTGCATTTACTCCCTCCCCACACGTGGGTCTTCCTGATTCCCTGTGTCTCTGCCAATGCAGGATACTTTCTGACTTCCTAATTTCTGCCTCTGTGATGGGGTAATTGTTTTAATGTGCATTTTCTGATTACGAATGAAGTTAAGCATCTCTCCATGTACTTAAGAACTATTTGGGTTTCCCCTGCTCCCAGTTGCCTAATCATATTCCTTCTCTCTTTGCCTTAGGCTGATTATTCCGTTGTTAATTTGAAGGCGCTCCTTGCATATTCTTGGGCTTCAGATATTTTCCAAACTATCACTAAACTGTCTCTTTGACTACGTGTCTTTATCAGACAAAAATGCTTCATCTCGATAGAGTCTGTTTTGTGGTTTGTGATTTCATGTTTTGTGATGAAATCTTCCTTCATCTTTATTTTTGCAAATATGTTCTCTTTACATCGTTTTTTTTTCCCCCCCTATTAGCATTACAGCCTAATCTTCCGTCTTTAGGTCTCCCTTAGTTAAATGATCAGTCTATACTCTGAATATGAAGTTTCCCTTCAAAGTCTGTGTCAGCTTTCTTTTGCCACGTATAATGAGTCCATTTCCTCACGGCTGTCTTCAGTGCTCTGCTGAATGGAGTGCTTGGGTAATCTTGCTTAATTCTGCTTTTAAAGCGAGGAGAGCTAACATGTTAGTGTGCAAGGACACTGGACTGTGGGTCTGAGAGAACAGCCTTTATCAGTTTGAGGAAGTTCCCACCTCTTTCTAGTTTTCTTGGTGTTCTTGTCATGAACAGCTAGGTGTTGGACATTAATAAATGGCATTTCTGGGTCTGTTGAGATAATTGTGTAGCTTTCTCCTTAGACAATTAATGGGTGGATTTCATTGAGAGATTTTCTAATAGTAAGTCTTCCTTTCCTTGTATAAATCCTATTAGATACATTTCTCTTTTAAAGTGAACTGTTCATTGACGTGTAACTTGCATCCAGAAGAGAGAGAATGACAGGCTAGTACAATTATGTGAGCAGTATCTTGGTCAAGAAACAGAACATGGCCATCTACCCAGAGACCCTTCAAGCCCACTTCCAGGCCTTACCTCACAAAGGGCACCACCACTCTCTTTGCTTGCTTTTAAATTTTATATAAATGGAATCATAGGCTGGATTACATTTTAGAATATGCTGTTGGGTTTGATTAGCAAATAATAGTTAGGATGTTTGCGTTTATATTCTTAAGAGACATTGTGATTTTCTCTATTTGTGTTATCCTTACCCAGTTTTGGAACCAATATTATTCTTGCTTTGTAAAATAACCAAGTAGCTTTTTCTTTTTTCTTAGTTTTTGGAGGAATGTGCCTCTTATTGGGATCTTCTGTTCTTCAAGAGTTTGGTTAAACTTACTTGTGAAATGATTTGGCCTGATGTTTTGGAGCATTTGATGCTATTTTAGCTTCTTTGTGGTTATTGATCAATTTAAGTCTTTTATTCCTTCTTGCTCCAATGTCGGCATTCTAGTCTTTGCCAGAGATTTGTCAGTTTTGTCCAGGTTTTCAAATTTGTTAGCTATAAAGTTGTTTATAATATTCATCTATTTTGAAATGTTTGCTTGTCTGTAGGGTTTTTTTTTTTTCTCTTTTTTGCGCTGTATTTTATTTGTTTATGTTATCCTTCTCTGCTTGATTTTATTTTATTACATTATGGCTAGCGAATGGGTCTAGATGATATTGATTTCTTTTTAAAGCTTATTACCTTTTTTTAATTTAGGGAGATTTCATTTGTCTTAATACATGGTTGATTATGTAAATGTTCCATAGGCACTAAAAATAACATGTTTTCTCTCTGTTGGCTGGAAAGTTTCATATATATATATATATATATATATATAAATCTATATTTGTGTATGTGAGTACATGTTTGCTTATGCTTGTTTGGCTGATCTATTCATTCTTGCGAGAAATGTGTTGAAACCTTTGCCCACTGTTCTCGAGTTATCTCTATTCCCCCATTGTTCTTTCAGTTGTTATATATTTTGAGGCTATATTTTAGGCGAATATAGGCCCATTATTATTATATAGTCTTAATAGGTTGTTCTTTTTAACCAAATAAAATGTCCCCCTTTCCCCCTTAAGAATTATTTTTACCTTGGATCCTAATTTTTTCTCCCTTCTCATATTAAAGCTGCTATGCTGACTTTCTTTTTTCCTTATTTGCCTGCTTCATTTTTCTTTTTTTAAACAAAGGAAAGGTGCAGGCAGGAATGAAGGCAAGTAGGCAAACAGATAGGAAGAGAGGGGGGAGGAAGAAGCACTTTCTTTATTTTATTTAGTTATCCACTATGGCTGTTCCTGCTGTCCCTGGGACACAAACCTGGGACCTTGGGATGTGTGTGGACTGTGTGCTGTTCCACCAGGGTGCACCTGCTGCAGCCCTTTTATTTCCATCTCTTTGCATCCCTCTCTGAGAGACTCCATCTTATTGGATTCTTAAAAAAATATTTCTTCAGGACTCTTGGTCTTGGTCTATTTGGTGCTGTTACCCATTTATACTTAGTTTAATCCCCATTATATTAGCATTATTATTATTATTTTTTTTAACAGTGAAGGCAAGTAGGTTGGCAGGCAGGCAGAGAGAGGAGGAAGTATTTCATTTTTATTTAGTTGTTCACACTAGTCGTTCCCTCTGGCACATGAAACTAGGTCCTTGGGATGTATGTGGATTGTACGCGTCCAGCAGTGGTTGACCCAACTGTACTCCACCAGGGTGTATTGTGTATTACTATCTATTTACCCCCAATTTGTTTTTGTTTTCTATTTCTCATATTTTCTTTATTTTAAATATCGTGCCATATTTCAACCGATTGACCCTATTTTGTATTGTTGGTTTGGGAGTCGGGCATTCCATTTTGATCTTTAAGTCCATATTTAAGCTTTTACTTACGAGTGTTTTTATCCAGTAACTTACCAAAGTAACTTATTACTAAAGTAACTTTTAATTCTAAAGAGGGATATAGACTGAAGACAGGAAAAGACTCCTGAACCTGAGGGCTGGGAGAAAAATGAAGACAGCTGCCAGCAGTTCCTTCCCTTTGTCCCTGAATGGGGCTCCTGGAAGAAGCGGGGAGTCTTTCCCTCCTGCTGATTGTGGACTGACTTTAGTTCCTTATCTCGGTCAATAGAACATGGCAGGAATCAGGAATCACATTCTGGGCGAGGTCACAAGGAAAATTAGTCTCCCCTGGGCCTCTGGGATATGGTGCTCCACACCACAGAGCCTGCTGTCCTGCAGGAGAAGCCACATTGGAGGGCCACATGCAGGCGCTGTGGTCAACTACCCAGCTGACCTGCCGACCAGCAGCCAGCATTGACCACTGGGAGCCCTTTGGACTCCTGTGGCCCCAGCCACCATCTGTATTCAAATACTGAGGGACCCCAGAGAGAACTGCCCAGGTGGGCCCTATCAGCCAATGCACCAAAGGGTCTGACACAAAGTCCTCACTTTAAGGCAGTGAGTTCTGGAGGGGTTGCTACATAGCATTGGCTAACCAGAAAAAACGCACGTGAAAAATCAAGCCTTTACACTTTCCTATGCACCTTCTATCATAAGGACATGGCCCTCAGGTGTGACTCTTCGAGGACAGGGCAGCAATGCCTTTTATTATCTGCCCCACCCTGCAGCAAGGATGGAGAACCCCTCCCAGTTTGTTTTGCTTGGGCCAGCTCTGCCTGCCTCCTAGAGGTGGTGGGCTGACATCAGTCCCCTCAGAGTATGCCAGGGAGGGAAAAGAGCAGAATCAAAAACCCCTGTCATCCATCCTACTATGACTGCTTCTTTTCCCCTCTGGATTTCCCTCCTTCCCTCTCCCCACACCCGCCCTCGCCACACTCACAGCCACCCCCCCTCACCACATTCATACACACTCACTCTCTCACACTCACACACACTCACATACTCACACATTCTCTTTCACATACTCACCTATGTTCATACACATTCACACACACCCCAACGCGCATTCATGCACTCACACCCTACACTCACCATACACACACTCACCAGAGCTCCACCGCCTTCTGTCTCATAGTTTTATGCTAGCTTCTCGGATCCATCAGCCTCCCCTTCTCTTCTGTGGCATCACTATGTTGGGCTTTGGGCAGAGAGCCAGCAATCTGTGCTTGGTATCTTGTTTGTGCTGAATTTATAGACTCCTTGGTGGGAGGACTGATCTCTGTGTCCAGAACCTCGTATGTTCTCTAGTTAATTAAATTTTCCTTTATGCAAAATTTGATCACTATTTTCAAAGGGGTCTTGTTACATTTATTACTAATGATTTTCTAGCTTTTGTTTCTATTGTGAATGGGATACATCCCCAGCTCCAATATATTCTAATTGGTCATGGCTGTTGAGTGAGACTTAATGTCAAGTCTGGTCACGAGCTGATGTCTCCTGTCTGTTTTCACTGGTCAAGGTGGGCAACTATATCATTAACCAAGAATGATGGCTTATTATTTTTTTCTTTCTAGAGATTCCTCTTGTTCTTATCGTAGGATTTCCTATCACCCAGCCTCAGGAGTCCCAGGATATTGCTTTGATGGCTCCAACAAGCCATTCGGGCTGCCCAGTGCCCAGGTGAGGGGAAGGAGGTGAGGGGAAAGCACTGGGTTGTCAGCTGCATTCACAGAGCTGGCGGGAGGTCCTTGTTTTGTTCCTGACTCTGACAAGAGAGCAGCTCAAGCTCTGTTGTTAAGTATCACACTTGCTAAAAGGCTCTAATAGACAATCTTTGTTAAAGTAAGGGATTTCCCTTTTGTACCTAGCTTGCTAATCGCTTTAAGTCAGAAATGAATGTCATCTTCCATCACCTGCTTTTGTTTTGTTTTTTTTTTTTAAAAAGGAAAGGTGCAGGCAGGAATGAAGGTGAGCAGGCAGTCAGGGAGGGAGGGAGAGAGAGGAAGAAGAAATATTTCGTTTCTATTTAGTTGTTCACACTGGTTGTTTCCCTCCTGAACCTCCAACCCAAGAGTAGGTGGTCTGTGCTCCTTCAAAGGTGACTGACTTAACTGCAAGTCTAACAGGGTAGTCCCTGAACACATGCTTTTTTGGGGGTATACATGGAACTGATAGCATGTGTTTTCTGTTTTAACTTGTTAACATAGAGGATAATTTTACATTTGTAATGTTGAGCTGTCCTTCACTCAGGATATGAATTGTTAATCTTTTGATTATATTGTGACTGTAATTCATTAATCTCTTACTTAGGCTTTTGAAAAATTTTTAACATGTGTTCAGGGCCTATATTTTTTTATTTTAATAATGGTCTCACCTAGTTCTCTTAGAGGTGGAAAGTTTTCCACCTCCTGGTGCCCTCAAACCTGTGCATCCAGGAACTTCAAACAAAATTTGAACAAACTAATCTTGAGTTAAAAGGCAGATCAAAGCAAATAAATGTCACTTAAATATGAACGAAAATGCGAGCATCACATACCAAAATCTGTGCTCTGTGGCCAAACCAAAACATGTTTATTTGAAAACCAAAATGCATTTATTTGAAAATAAAATGACTAAATAATGAAGTAAATGACTAAATAAAATGACTAAAAGTTACTGAGTTAGCTGATCATTATCTCCAAGGCCCTCTTTAAATTAGAAATATATATTTTTTAATTCTAGAGAGGAATATATAAGTATATATGTAAATGTTAAAAAACAGGACTGAAAAATATCCTTCAGTATTCACAGAGGCTAATTCTAAGTAGGAGAGTGAAGTTGGAAAGAATGAGAATAATTACCAAAGGAAACCTTTTAAAAATGTTTGATTCTATAAACTTTCATGTTAATTGAATTTTTTACAAGAGAATATATTTTCATGTTGCCTTTGCTTTTTAAGACCAAGTTTAAAAAAAAAAAAATCAAAAAGATCACGTCAGCCACATTGGCTAAACACAATGCCAATAAAACTCAAAATTAGCAAAAGGATTGCGTCTTCAAATCTATCTACTTGGAAATTTAAAAACAAATCTAAATAATATGAATTAAACAATAAATCAAAACAGAATTACCAACTATTTAAAAATGAGCAGTAATAAAGGCACTACATATAAAAACCCACAGGATACCGCCCGAGATATGTGTACTTAGAGGAAAATGAATAGCTTTAAATGCAGCCATTAGAGAAGAGGAAAGATTGAAAAGATAAGGGAACTAAGTGTTTACCTCAATAAGCTAGGAAATGAACATCAAAATGCATCTAAAGAAAGCAGACAGAAGAAATTAATGAAAGAGCAGAAATTAATGAGATAGAATAAAACAATAGTAGGCTTGAGCTGTAAAAATGAAAAATAATTCTTTGAAAAAATGGATAAACAAGGCAAAACTAGCAACTCTGATCAAGAAAATGCCATAAAAACGAAGACAGTACTTAACA
>RJWH01001818.1:0-309093 GCA_004363575.1 Solenodon paradoxus
AGCTAGGACGAAAGGACGTCCCTGGTCCTAGAACACTGCCCCCTTGTCTGGAAGTCCGCTGACGTCAGAGACCCCAACACCGCCTCTTCCCTTCTCTGTAAAAGCATCCAGGTGAATGGTTCTGCCCAGGTGTCCGGGTCGGGGGCCTCTGGAGCATGAGCTCCCTTTCCCCTCTTTGAGCAAAGAATACATGTCTTTTGGTCGCTTCCCACTAGTGGCCCTTGATCTTCACTGCCCGTGGGAGAAGGAACCTAGCAGCTACTGGGAATAACTGTGGCTGGAGTGCAAGTCCACGCCCCAGCTGGATTGCCCAGGTGCCTAGCTTGGGCCACTAGGATATTTGTGCACTTGAGATGCACAGACCCTGAAATGTTCTTTCTCAATAGTACAATGTTATAAAAGGAACAACAGCCTGAAATGGAGTCCTGCACACTGGGTCCCATCAAGACTTAATACCTAATTCAACAGCAATTTCAGCCTCTCCTAAAGGTGTGATCAATCTACAGTTTCTTGGTTCTTTCAGGCGAGGTCTTCACATGCTAAGGGCCCCTGCCAACCCTTAAGGAAGGAGACTGTGCTTGAAACCATCTATCTTTTGCTAACAACCTTGCTCCCCTCTTTTATGATGATAAAGACCTTTTTTTGTACAACTTTTTCTAACACCTTTCTACTTGCTAGATGGGATATGGTCTATTAATGAGTTTTATTTTTAACACCAATAAAAATCAGAGCTCTATTCAATTTAAGTAAATATATAATCTAATTCAATTTGTCTTCCAGTTTCTAAGAACGTAATGAAGACAAGCTGGAAACCATCTTTTCGCTTCAAAGACACTCAGGGTGATTTTTAAAAATTTATAACTAAAATGAGCAAAACCTTCAGAAGGTATTTCTTGCCAAGTCAACGAAGCACAGGAAAAGCTGGTCAACCTGTTTGTCAGGGACCTGTAACTGAAACGCTGGGATGCCACTTCCCGGAGACTGCGACAACTGCACGACATCTGAAGTCTCCGCAATGGAACCTGCATTTCTCCTGAGTGTGTCGACGGATGCGAGAAGCGCCTTGCACACAGTCGGGAAGCTTCTTATAAAGGAACTTCGCTGTCCACTGACACAGGGGTTCCACTTCTGTTTCCTAAAAAAATACGTCCACAGAGAGCTGTGTGCACATGTTCACACCGTTTGAGTCACAAAAACCACTGGAAACAGATGACATCAACAGGAAAGAGCATGAAGAACACAGTGGTACATTTATGCACAGGGGTGCGGCCCAGCAACGAAAAGGAATAGCTAACAAGAGGGATAAATCGCAAAAGAAACACACAAATTACAAATTTTCTATTTACCAACCACCACACTACTTGATGAATTTCTTTTGTTGATGCTTATGAAAGAGTTTGCTTAATATTGGAATCACTTGTTTCTTGAAAGTGTGGCAGAATCCTCTTGCAAAACCAAACTCGCCTTAGACTCTGCTTCAGGAACAGGCTGGTGGTTTCACTGTTTTGCAGGATCATTCAGACACTCACTTCTTGCATCAGTTTTAGGAATGATCATTTTCTAGGAACAAGCACATTTCACCTAAGATTGTAAATGTGTGAACATAAGTGCTCACGATACACCCTATCTGTCAGAATCTGCACACTTTGCTAGTTTTCTTCGTTTCTAATATTAATTTTTCTGACTTTCTTTTTCTATTTTTCCAGGAAGACTGTCCAATGAAAGGGGCCTGCAGGAGAGGCAGGAAAGAGCGCCTTACGAAGAAACCGGAGTAAGACGAAGGCAGGGCAGGCTAGTGTGAACTGGAGAGGTCCTCCAGCATTTGGACCAGAAAACAATGGGAAAGAAAGAGAGGACTAGGGGTCAAAGATGCCGCAATAAAGAATTTGTCGTTGTCCTGGTCATTTCTTTAGCTGTTATAACTACAAAAGTAATAATACATTTACAAATAGTATATTTACAAATAAAAGCCTCATGAGTGAAATATATTTTATATTCTTTAAAAATAATATCTGTTATTACCAAGGAGAAGTACTAGGAAACTGGTGTGGTGTGCACAAATTCTCTAGATGAATGCTCTTCAAACTTCTCTCACACACATCTGAAACGTTTCTTCATAATTTAAAATACCAAAAATATTTTTGCTAATTGAATAACATTCAATTGTCTTCTGATTGAATTATTACATTCATTACTTATATGAAATAATTCAAGTCAATAAGACTATATTTTGAAAAATATTAAATGCACAAAGTAATTTTTAATTGGAAATTCAACCCATAAGAAAGCAAATGGGACGTTCTTCAGTTTATGGATTTATGAATCCATGGTACTACTTGCTGGTGTAATGTTCATATAAGCCCGTGTAGCAAAGAGAAACATTTCCACAAGTAAGTGGAAGAAAGGGAAGAGGTGTGCTGCAACTCTCTCTCCATCTACTGAACACCTTCAGAGTGAATTCCAGGTTTCCCTGCTATCCGAAAGCAGAACATTTCTATTTGGTATGATTTAATAGGTCATTTTGGGGGCCTGGGGACATTATTATCATTAACTTATATGGAAATATTTGAGCAATCACAGGCCCCAAAAGTGACCTATCAGAAACATCAAATAGGAATGCCCTAATTTTGGATAGTGGGGAAAACTTTCACAGACATCAATCACATAGTGAGCATACACAAAAAATACTTTAAACGATGCACCCATGAACAAACTATTCTTTCTTCTAAAACTGCAAAGTAAAAACCATCTGACTCACCAAATTCCTTACTCAAACACTGTGAATCATTCATTTTCCCAATTTCTGGGAAATATACCAAAAAAAACTTTACCAAGACTTACCAAATGACTACTAACTGTACTTGTAACTCTGTTGCTAGGATTGCCTCATTAACATGAAATGTTGAGGAAGAGCTGGAAATATCCAAATGTTGCTCATTTTGATACACACTTTTCAGTACACTACTTTCTTAAAGAAATAATTTAACTTAAAACTTAAATATGTATTTTTCAAAAGGATTATAAGTGAAGACTTAAGTCATTTTAAAATGATAAAATGATTGCTAGAAACATAATAGCAAAGGTGGTCCTCATTACCAAATCATGGAACCTGCTTTTGAGCAAGGAGCATATGGCTCAGCTGCACCAGTCAAGCAGACATCTAAATGCACGTCCCCAGGACACTCGTCCCACTTCTGTGCAGCTCAAAAAAAGCAGGCCAGAGCCAGGCAGGACGAACACCGGCAGTGACATGCATCAGCCACTTATTTTGCTCTTTCAAGCTCCTCCTTCCAGGAACTCAGAAAAGGGAAAGGGGTGCTTAGTTTTAGAATGTGGAAAAAGTGCAATTTCTGCGAAGAAATGTGGGAAAGAGGAATTGACATGACTGACCATTTTTAGAGAATTTATTTTTGGAAACGGGGACATTTTTAGATAAATTATTTTGGGAGTCACAGAAAGGTTGAGAATCAGAGTTTTTTCTTTTAAAACTAGGGTGACCACACTACTAATTACCCGAACCAGGAGAGAGGTGAGTGTGAGGTGGCACTGAGAGGTCAGTCAACTCAGAGATGGGGGCTGTGCTGGACGAGCCCACACAGCAGGTCAGTCCTGGGAAACACAGGCCACGGAGCCCCTGGAGCACCGTGTGCTTCCAGGTGACGACCTCACGCGGCACGGCCCGGGGATAGCACTGCACTGCTCTGTGAGACCTGGGTGCGTGATGTCTGTCTTCACTGCTTACAGACATGAAGGATAAAGAGATGGCATCCGGGTCACGGCGCTCGTGAACGACTGGACCCTGATCCGTTGGCAGCAGACCTAACTCCTACACTTGGGTGGGGGGTGGCGGGGGATGACTGTCACCCAATCTGCATTACACAGATGTGCTGTGCTGACTCACTCTTTCGCCCAGATTTTCATGTTGCTCATTTTGTGCAGGCGGGACACTAGGACGCTCGTGTGCCGGACGCGGTTACACTATAAATGCGGGACCACAAGGCTTCTCCGTGAGGAGCAAAATCAGAAAAGGGGTGACACCATCAGGGCCACACCCAGAGGGCATGGCAGGAAGTTAAAAGCTACCTCTTTTGATCTGAAGTTCCCAGAAATGGGCAGCAAGAATGCTGAAGTAAAAACAAAATGTCAGTGACAACGGAGCAGCTGTACACTTTCTGAGAGGCTACATGACTCGTAACTTCAGATTCCAAGAGGGTCTCATCACAGTATAGCAGCAAATCCCATCAAGATGTGTTTTCCGGTCAAGCAAGCGTGACACGTGAGCCTAATGGTGCTTCTGCCTCACGGACGGTGGGGACATGGCCTCCGGCTCCTGCTTCTTTGATTAACGGGAGCCCCAAAGCTCAGAGCAGCAAGTTCATAACTAAAGCAACCACAGTAGATTAAAAAATTAATGTTCTTCTTTATAACACGATCTCCTAAAACCATTCTCGAAGTGACTTGGGTTTCTGGTGTGCTTAGGAATGCAGCTGCTCACCACTCCCAGTGAAGGGGAATTATCTTTTGAAGCAAATTCTAAATGTAAATCATTTAGCAAGCTCCTCTCTCTACTTTGCCACTCAACTATGTCTTAAAAATCTGAACAAAGATCCTAAACTTCAGCTACAAATGCACATCAATTAAATGTATATCAAAGGACTGGTGTGTCAGTTATACTGATTGTCTCAAGTCTGAAAGTCTATTCCCCTTTAAGTCATTAAGTATGTCTGACTGAATTTTCAGTGCTCCCCTCTCCCTTTCCCCCGCCTGTCTCCCCCCTCCCCCTCCCTCTCTCTGAAATGCACCCTAATTTTCTCCTATGGACACATACAATAATGACCCAAAGTCATTATACCAAGTATTAGATACAGCGAGACATAAAACATATCTATAACAGCTTACAATAAGGATCAATGTTGAAAGCAAAAGGTTAGCTTAATTTTGTCTTCTTTGAAATTCCACTCCCTGCATTTGATCCAAATAGTTACCAGAAAGTTCTAAGATGCACAGACAATGTCCCCTGTTCTGCTTAATTTGGTGAACTCTGATAAGCCTAAAGCAAAGGACCAAAGCAGCCTGCTCCAGATTCTACCTGACATGCTGCTCACTGCACTGAGTTTCCTAAGAACTTGCTCCCTGCCAGGCAGGGCCAGGGACAGAAGCCTTCTGCAGTCAGGCTGTGGTCTGCAGAGCACCATTCAGTGGTCCGGCGCTGGGACCAGCAGGCACCTCTCACACATCCCCTTAGACTTGCAGCAGGAAATGAGCAAGAAATGGGCTGCATCGCAGAGCACCTCCAATCAGGCCCAGTTCCCCTCCTTCCTTCCTTTGAGAGAGATCAGAGCTTTGAACACCCCAAGGGAGGTGACATGAGCAACAGCTGCCCCTTCTCCCTTCGAGCACGTGGGATGTTCCCACACGAAGGAGGCTGCCTGTGTTGTCAGCCCTGCATCACCCACATGATGAACATTCACCGAGCACCTGCTCGTTTCTCCTACTGCTAGAAGCTCCACATGCAGAAGGCAGACGTTACTTGCACCGAGCTAGCAACACCAAGGGAGCCAGTCACTGCCACCTGCATTTAGGCAGAGACTCGAAGGTAGAGGGGAAAGCTTTCCAGAGGAAAAAAGGGAGTGTGGGCAGCTCTGGTGAGGGGCGTGTTGGCCTTTCTCTGCTGGTTCCACCTTGGCGTCAGTGACAAGAATTGAGGACAATGTCACACTCAGCTCTGGTGAGGGGCGTGTTGGCCTTTCTCTGCTGGTTCCACCTTGGCGTCAGTGACAAGAATTGAGGACAATGTCACACTCAGCTCTGGTGAGAGGCGTGTTGGCCTTTCTCTGCTGGTTCCACCTTGGCGTCAGTGACAAGAATTGAGGACAATGTCACAGATTAGTCAAGTCCTGGCAATTCTGGACTGACAGTTAAAAACTTGCTGTCAGCCTGGTGTCAGAGAGGCAGCCGTCCGGATTCCTGAGCCCAGACCAGCCGAGCACTGGGCCGTCCACCCCGATCAAGTGCTGGCTTCCCGGGCAGCTGCTGCCCACACGGTCAGGTCGACTTGTGCCTGGTCCAACGGCACGTCTGCGTCTTCACTCTCGGTTGTGAGCAGTGACAAGTCCCTGCCAGAGCAACCCACAGGGAGCAAGTCCCCTCGCTCAAGTCTGCACGCCCCTACCATTCCAGGTAACTGCTGAGTCCTGAGCTCTAATCACTGGCACGTCCCAATCTGGGACTTCCTTAGGTCCACACACGTCCTGTAACCTCCATCCACTCGTTTAAAATCCATACCGCTCACCCACTGTGTGTGGACACTACCACCGGCAGTGAAGCTTCGGGGGTGAGCACAGTCCTCCTCAGTGAGCATATAACTGATTCGAGGACACGACTAATAGCATAATAGAATAATTTTTGTTTGCTAGAAGGTGATGTATGCTATTAAAAGAAATTAAAATGAAAGGCATGGAGGGTGCCAAGGAGAAGGATTTACAAGTGTGAACATGGTTGAGTCAGGGCCAACTCACCCAGAAGATAACATTTGAACAGAGACATGAAGGTAGAAGCAGTGAGGATACAGGAAGAGTGAGCTTCTTACACAGAGAACAGCCAACACGCACCATTCCAGACAGTTCTGGAAATATCCAGAAAGCCAGTGTACCTGGAGTAGAGTGAGGGTGAGGACAGCAGGAGAGGAAAGAGCAGAGCCAAGCTGGGAGCAGGTTCAGTGTCTTCTTACCAGGACCTTGAGGCCTTGGCTCTGGCATCAGGGAGCAGGGTGTGCACAAAGGGGCGTGCTGTGACTCACAGCCTGTCACCTTCTCCATGGCTGCACAGAGAGGAGGCAGGGTGGGCACCGGGCGAGGTGGGAGGAGGAGACATACCCAGCGCAGGTGTGCAGAAACCCAGAAGGCCGTGCTGCCCTGGGCTCGAGCAACAGCAAGGGCAGGGAGTGTGGTCAGTCTCTCTTTGAGCTCCAAGCAGTGCCTATGAAATCCTCACCTCCTCAGGCCATTATAGCAGTACATCAAGCCAGTGTTAGACTAGACAGCTGGTTCTCGATTCTCAAACCATTTTGTAATAACATAGCTTTGCTAACTCATATTTGGGCTCTGAGACCACGCAGGTAAGGGATTCCATTTTTATTTTACAATAGCAGAATCCATTCAGCAGTATTATATAACATCCTGAGAGTAAATGCCATCCTAGTGTAAATAACAGTGAAACTGGAGGATTAAAAGTCGTCGTCTCTGGAAGAGTCACTCCATCATGGTCAAGCTCTGGAGGGATGTGGAAGGGATTCTCAGTGTCTGAGAATACGCTCCCTCTCAGGAAGCATTAATACACAGCAGCTTCGGGCACAAGAGGGGCCACACACAGACCTCTGGTCATCTTTGAAGATAGATCAAACTTTCCCAACACTCGAACAATCCATATGGGCCATCTGAATTGAGCCATGGAAAATGGAAGCAGCAAGGGAGTCGGGAGGTGATGTGTCCCGGGGAAGCCCCAAACCAGCACTGGGGAAGCAGAAGGAACCCCCAGCGCACATGGCCCACAGGCCCACCTGAGGTGAGGACACCAGGAGTGCTCACTGGGGCTTGTACACCCGAGAGGAAGGGCAGTGTGATGGACAGGAGGAGGGGTATGGAGGAAAGGTAGGTCTCAGTGACACAGTGGAGACCAAAACCCAGCTCCTGAGCTGGCAGTGTCTTCCCAGATCACAACCCTCCCTGGATAGTTTTATTAAAATAATTATGATTAGACCTCTTCATGTTGGCAGACTTCATATTTTAAATAAAGCTAAACTTTAATAATAAGAGTGAATGGCTTTAATTACTAAAAACTAACCCTTAGAGTACTATTCTGGCTAAAGATCACTTCACAACATCTTACTCTGAAAAAGGAGAGGAAAAGCTGCTTCACCCTCAGTCTACTGCCTGGGACTCTATCCAACATTTTCCAGGTCAGAGTTGGCCACAAGTAACTTGACCTGTCTTATTAGCTGAAACCCTTGACAGCACAGCACCTCTGGTAGCTTGTCGTCTGCAGCCATCTGTTCCGAGAGGAGGAGGTGCGGTCGCAGAAGGTCAGGGTCTGCGGAGGGGAGTTGGGAAGTGAGTGCTGTTCAAATCTAACTGGCATCAGTGACCCCCAAAGCGAAAGCCCTTACTCTTCAGCGAAGTCACTTTCTGGTGCCACTCTAAGATCTTCCGGAGGAACGTTAGCTGGGGCTGCCGTCTCCACACAACAGACTTTATCTGCACTGCCTCATGCTTACAGGGATTTCTATTTTCAGTGGAAAAAGTACTACCTTTCTTAAAATGAAAAGAAATTCTATCCTACTGTCAATTCTTTCCAAAAGTTCTGCTGAAAAACTTCCTTCCTAGAAACAGAAAAACGAATAACTTAGGATCAAAGACTGATTTCTTCTGCAAACTCCCAAGTTTGGCATAATTGGGCAGAGTGGTTTGGTCATATAGTTAAAGCTCGAAAACATCATTAAATGGAACAAAATGCAACACGAAGAAGACACCAACAAGATAAAAATCTGGAGCAGTACAGGTGAAGTGCCAGGAAATCTGCCTCCACTAACACGAAATGTATTACTTCAAACAACACAGCCCCAAAGAGACCCAACAGCTGTGATTTTTGAAATTGGTCCTAATAAGAGTTTGGTTTTGTTCTCCTTGCCTGTGTCGCCGTGGGCTCCACTGTCCTGAGCTGCATGGTCTTTAAAAGAGCTAACTCAACTAGACTGGAGGTTACTCTGTCAATTGCTGGAGGATTTGGCCCCAAATTCTCTGCCTCCGTTTCCACATCTTCCTTTCACTGCAGGACAGACTGACTTCATACCCTGGTGGGGGTGACATGAGCTGAGACAGAGTCCTTGGTAGAGCTGGCACTCACTAAAGCTCACTGATTAACACAGACGGATCCTCGCCAGGACATGTCTCCGCCCCAAGTGACGATGAGCTTACAGGTCTCACTCCACCGTCCACGCCAGCAATGATCCCAGGCTTTAGATGAGCTGAAAGTGCTCACCTCCAAGAGCTGTTCAGAGAAAGTTATGTAAACGTTTCTGAGACTGCTGTCTGAGACTCTCAGGGCCAGACACACAAATTCGGAATCCCGAATTTGCTGTCTCCAATGATCCCTGTAGGCTTATATCCATCAGTCAGACCCAAACCAAACTGTTGGGTGATGAGCCTTTGCTCTCAGATCAGGTTCATCAGTCATTCAGTCCTGAACTCCAGGACCTGTATCCTGTCAGCCTGGCTGCCCCTGCCCAGCAGAGCACTACCTCTGTCCAGAACCTGTCCTCACAGCGCCTTACTCCTGAGGGTTCATGTCCCCTTTGCTCAGCATTTCCCCTGAAGAGTAGGGTCTGGACCTCCCCTGTGCACAAGCAGATCTATTCAGCATCCTTCCTCATACCAGGGAGAGCCCTCCCGAGGGTAAACTCAGCCAACAGTCTTCAAGCAGGAGGCACGACCGTCAGTGGAACGTTCCCGATCCTGATCAGAGTTCTGGCTATGCAGGGTCCACAAAGGACAAGCAGCAACCAACCGAGCTGGACCCAGTGTCAGCCTGGATAGGGAAGTGGCAGGTTGCTGTGTATGTGCAGAGTGACCTGTTGGGGTGAGCTGGGGGCAGGCAGGGTCAGAGGACACGGAGCCCTGGGTACTGGGCAGCAATTCAGACTGGGCCCAGGAAACACGTCCTTCCAAACCTGGATGTATAGCAAAAACACTGGAGAAGATTTTTTTTTTTAAAGGAATTTCCCTAATCCTACTCCAGATCTTCTCAATCCAAATATTTACAGGGAGGGCTGCCTGGTTTTTCTTAACCAGGCTGAACGCATTACTTTGCACATGTCACTGGAACAGAGACTTGTATGGAAGTAGGAGTAGATAAGCTTTACTAATTTTGAAAGCCCTGTAATGGAGTTTCACACTGAATATGAACTGTATGGAAACATGCAGCACTGCAAGAGGCCTTGTTGGCCAATAATGGTTTTACCTGAGGTCTTTCTGCACCTAGATATTAGAATGGTTCTTTACTTTTATCGTCACTTACTTGAATCCCTCTGATGATTTTCAAATCTTTTCAAGTTCGTGTCATGTGTTTATGTCACATTCACATACACATTTGCATGCATGGGGATGCAGAAGACCAATTGCTCTTCCTTTGGCCAAGGACAGAAATAGAAATGGAGAAAGGAGACTGCTACAAAATGTAGAATACAGCCAAGTACCACAATACTGGCTTCTCATGGTCCCCGAAAGTGGACGACACTGGTATGATCCAGTGACCTGCCTGGTGCGTCTTTGAGAGAAGAAGATGCTGTCTCAAGAGGTTGCAGAATCGACTTCAACAGTAAAGAGATGGACCTGATCCCAAATGTTAGGGGCACACATGGGGTTGGGATTTCTAGACTATTCAAAAGCTCAGAAGTAAGCCAAAGCACACAGCACCTGCCACCTCTTTGCCCTCTGTACTTTCCACCACTCGTGAGTCCTGCCAACTTCTCAGGCTCACCGCAGTCACCGCCTCTGTGCACTGTGGCCGAGTCACATCCTTACTTTCTCTGCCGACACTTGGACAAGTCTCCACCCTGTGATTGCATTCTACTACCTCTTCCTACTGTCATCTTCTACACATCAACATGGTAGCCAGAAATGTGCTGGTGCTGGTGATTTCCAAACATGAGGAATCATCGTGTGTTTCTACCAGAACTTTTAATTACAGCAAATTGTTCTTTAACTCAAGTCCAAATTCCTTAACATGGCACAGAAAGCTGACTTAGGCAGTGGCCAGTCTTTCTCCAACTCTCATGACGCAATAGGAAATGAAAATGTGAATAACGTAATCAGGCTCATCAAGGATTGTTTATATGGGAGTAGAGGAATCTCTAAGCTGACTCAGTTGCTCCCCAGGCCAAGATGACAAGGTTAGGAGTCTTAGCTTCTCTGCTCCTCTAAAGTTTGACTACATAGCCCACCCATCTTGGGTATGTCTGGACCAGAGGCCAGTTACTCACTTCTTTCCTCACCTTCTATATTCTCTGCATAAGTCATCTGCTGATAGTAAATTGAAGTTAAGGAAGATCTGAATATGATCTGAGTGATGATTTTCCTCAAACACCAAATCCAGGCCAGCCCTCTCTAGTCTGAGAAGTTCTTCAATGACCTAGGTCCCCGGTACAATTACAACTTCTTTCCCTTCCAACTTTGCTGGACTACACTTTAGTCCATATCTCAAAATGATTAATAATACATCGAAACACGATGCTCATGCAAGCCTCCCTGCTTTTACCTTAGGATCCTCTTCTTCATCTAAAAACAACTCATCCTGTAGACTCGACTCTTGCATAATTCTTCCAAGAAACCTTCACAGATGCTCACTCCCATCCCCACAGACTGGGACAGGCCTACTTCCATCTGTTCCTATGCAGCCCTTAGCACCATCAGAGCACAAAGCATAAGCTGTGAATGTCTTTACTGTTGAAATCCCTTCCGTACTTTAAATCCTTAAGAGTGGGATACAGTCTGCTTATCTTCAGAAGCTCATGTCCAACACAAAACCTAACACATTCTCCTGCTCAGTGACTGCTTATTGAATGGAATTATTAACAGTACTTGATTTGGAGTGACTGTTATCCCAGTGTCAGGCACTGGTGCTACCTGTTAAGAAAGATACATAGTCAAAGCTTTCCCACTAAAAACACTACTGCAAAAAAGTAAATTTCTGCTTTAATCTCCATTAAACTCCAGTCATTAACGTCTCTGTGGATGGTTCACAATAATTGTGATGGTGATGGTGATTGCTGGAATTCGCTTCCAGGAACAAGGAAGAGGAGGGGTGTCACAGAAGATTAAGAAACTCAGAGAGAGTGATAGAAAGGTGGGATCAGGGCGCCGACAGCCTCAAGGACTGAGAGCCCTGAATACTCTGCCTTCCACCTATTTATTGAGTTCATACTCAGAATTGCTTTAAGCAGCTTACTCAAACAATTTTATCTTTATACTGGATTTGCTTATGCAGCTTTTGTTTTCTAACTATATAACTGTATTTATCTTGTTTGGGGGAGTGAATAGTTATAGGAATATTGCCCCAGTGCTTTCCCACGGAGGCCTTTGCCCATTGCTCCGAGCCTGGTGTTCTTTGATGTTCTTTGATGCCAACTCCCACTTCGTCCTTGCTCTGCTTTCTGCCTCCAACAGATGATCATGTGATCATGGTGATGATGACGGTAATGGTGGTGGTGATGGTGATGAGGCAGTAATAATGGTGATGATAAGAGAGATGACAATGAAACTAATACTGACTGAGGACTTATGTCTAGGTTAAGCATTTTTGTGGATACTTTTTCATTCTCACACAATATAGAACAGTACTGTTCTTATCACACATTAGTGAAGCAGAGATTAAATATTTTTCTATCCACACAATATTCTCCAGACAGTGATCATTTTCCAAAACAGTGACCATGATTGAGATTGCAGTAAAGACAAAAGTGGCTCTGAATCACATTTAAACTTTGATGAAATGATAGCATTGTATATATTAACTACACCATTCAAAAGCCTTTTGTGGCCTAGTGTTGCAGTGTCTTTTGCTTGTGACCACAATGGTACAACAAACAGCAAGCATATGTGGACCATTACGTGTCCACATAGAGCAATCACCATCTAGAGCACATGTCCACCTAGACCAATCACCGTCGAGAGCACATGTCCACCTAGACCAATCACCATCGTGAGCACCTGTCCACCTAGACCAATCACCATCGAGAGCACCTGTCCACCTAGACCAATCACCGTCGAGAGCATATGTCCGCCTAGACTAATCACCATGGAGAGCACACAGATTCCTGAGTGTATCTGTTGACTAACTGCTTCTTGACTTTTAGTGGAGGTGTCAAAAACTTTGTGTTTGTCTCTCCTTTGGAAGCGTGTGCACTACCTCTATTCACTGAGCAGTGCAATATGACCACACTTCTGCCAACATTCTGCTTACTCTTGGATCCCTGCTCAGCTGCCTGGGCGTGAGCACAAGCCTCACGACTGCAGTTCCCACCTGCCTCTTAAACATTCTGCCTTAAGCAGAGAAGAGTGGATTTTTCCAATTCAGATCTGGACACATTAGCAGTATCTTTTACATAACCTATTAAAACTGTGTGATGCTTATCTGCATCCGGCCACTTTGGTCCTGTATGAATTTCATAATGCTGCAAAATACTGTCCTCCTTCCTAATTCTCTAAGCAAGTAAATGGCTGTCCTGCAGCATTTACAACTGAACATTACAAAGCTTTGAACGAGTATAAACAACGTATCTAGGTCTTAGAAATCTTGGGAGACACTGAAAAAAAATGAGAGAGTAATTTCTGAAGCTTTCTTTACTGAGTAGATTCTATTTTTATTCTGGACTGTACAATACTGAAAACACTTCTTCCTCTCCTTGTTCTCTCAGTGGCAACCTTACCTCTACCTGCAGATGTGAAAGGCTGTCCAAATTCTTGTGGTCCCTTCTATGGTCCCAAGTTAATCATGCCATTTTAGTTTGTGTTTTAGGAGAGCTCTGTGATACTTTTCCTGTTTCATATAAAAAATGCCTCCTGTCTATTAGATGTGTAATTTCTGGTGTTGCTTCCATTTGAGAACAAACATAATGAGGTTACATTTGGACTAATTTTCATAAATAATAAGAACACACTGCACTTTTTCCAAGACTCAGAATGTCTTTAAGTAGAGACTGCTACATGTAGTCCTCTCTAGGGCTGCACTGATCTAGCAGGTTTATGTAATGACACCAAATCAGCAGTTGTACCTTACACAGGGGTCTGGTCCCTTCGTACAGCTATTAGATACCTTACTGGAGATTACCAGGACAAACAGCAAACCTTCCTAACCAACGTGCCCGTAGCTTCACGATGCATGCGCATCGCGTGGCACGGAACAGGTCCACTAATCTCTCTGTTTGGGTTCTCGTATCTGTGAAATTAGATGCTGGCTCCCTGGAGGAGAAGCATTTAGGTCTGAAACCTCTGGAGGAGTGTACTTATCCACATACATCCCAAGGACCCAAGTTCACATCCCAGGTCCAGGGGAGCAACCAATGTTAACAACTAAAATAAAAATGAAATAAAACTGCTTTTTCCCCTTCTCTCTTCCTGTCTGATGTCTTGCCTTCATTCTTGCCTGCATCTTTCCTTTAAAAAAAATTAAATGCTGAATTCATCTATAAAGGTAACATTCTAATGATTCCAATTAGAACTCAAAAATAAATGGATATTTGGATGCCAAAGGAAACTTTCAAGTGGCAGTATTTTCTTTGGAAAAGCTGTGTTATAGAATGGAAAGAACATAGAATTTGTCATTTGACAACAGGAATTTTATTCCCAAAGATGAAATTATACTAGCTAAATGGTCTTCACTTCTCCTGCAAATTAAGGAAAAGAATCATCTGTCCTGCAGAGGAGTCATAAGTTTAAAACAGGGTGTGGGCCCTGCTAGCAGAGACAGATGCTCCTGCTCTTCCCATTGACCTTGATCCTTCCCTCTCACAACACCCCTCCCGCTTCATCCTTCACCTGGGGAAGCAAGATGCCTGCTCTCAGAAGAGTTCACAGAAGCTGTATGAGGAGTGGTGGAGATGAGGATGAGAAGATGCCCTGTGTGTCATTCCTCCTGCAGGTCCAAGCATCAAGCACATGTCTGATGAGCACAGGTATCCAGGATCAACATGGATGAGAGTGCTCTCTGGCTTTGACCTTGGGGTCACCCTGGCTCGCTGCCAGAGCCCTCTTGCATGACATCCAAAGGCAGAGAGATGAAGCGGGAGCACAGAGAGGACCCCCAGCATGGAAGGGGCTCCAAAACTCCGTCGGGCCCTTTCCTTAGGTTGATGTGGAGATGCTAGTGACATAAAATAGATGCCACCTTCCAGAGGTCATGTTTCTGTGTGATGTTCTGCTAGTAGGACTGTTCTTTCTCTACTGGATGCACCTGCAGACCCTCCTGGGTGTGTGCAGTGACCAGAGGAAGAGGAGGAAGGAAAGAGAGGCCTCATCTGTGACGGTGTTCGCCTGCGCCCTGACTGCCCACAGAGGAAGGGTCAGCTGCTGCCCATGCAGAAGACAATGGCAAGTAGACTGTGATTCCTTAAATCTGTTCCATGTGATGCTTCAATTTTCACATATTTATGCATCAACTGCTAGGCCTTTATTCATGGTACTCAACCTGGTAAAGCCACCAGAGCTTCAGCAGTCAACTCAGACATACCTGGGCCAAGGAGAACATTGAGTCCAACTGGCTAAACCTGTCATCCAGCAGCACTTCATACCCCAACACCAGGAGCTAAGTCCCTTCCACTTCTGAAATGCATTCCAGCCCAAACAGCACCCATATCTACATCCTGCACTAATTTCAATTCAATCGCTATGCCCGAGGAACAGCTCATGCCGCAGGAGAGGGAGCTTTTTAGAGTGCACATCAGGCCCTGCTGCTCTGAGTTTGGAGCATTCCAATGTGGCACCCTCATGAGAAACACGAGACTTCTGAGCCGGTCCCACACGGCCGCCCTCCTTTCCCAAAGGCTGTTTCCTCCTCCTCTGTGGTGAGGCCGGAGGCCCAGTTTCACAGGGGTGGGGGGCCAGGGGCAGAGGGGTCCCCAGATGCTCTGTTGCTGCCCTCTCGAGATGTTTACAATTCCATCTTTTAACCTGTGTCCACAGGTGGAGCAATGGGACAGTGGAGAAACCAGGTGACCGGGGAGAGACAGATAGCATTTCCGTCACACATCGCACTTCCAGGGCACATAGACATCTGACTACATGAACCCCAACTTGCTCCAGACTACAAAGGGAGCAGCAGCGCTCCCAAAAACAGAATCCTCCAAGAGCTGCGCCACAGCCGTCCTCACCCAGGTAACACTGTGTCAACCACCCACCTGCAAAGAGGCAGCGAGCACTCCCAGCTCACCCCTGCTCTGCCCATTCTGCAGGGCAGGCCGAGGGGCCTGGGGGAACATGTGCTCACCGTGAGGAGAGGTGCCAGGACCAGCCAGCAGTTCACTGTTTCTGACAAGCATGAGAGACAACCGTACGTACAAGCCACAGTGTTCAAAGTGGTACAGATTTGGTGGTGCCTCGTAGGAGTTAATGTGTTTATTTCTGCATTTAAAATTGGTGCAGTAGCATAAAAGATGAAAGTGACATTCATGTCACATCTGATGACTCGCTTTTCTGTGTTTAGAACAGCAGTAATACAATACGTCCGGATGCTAATAACATGGATAGAGTAAGTAACTAAGACCAGGACAGGCAGAGAGACCAGAGATGAAGCTTGTATACAGCACAAGCCACACTCTTCTCTGCGTTTAGAACAAGGGCCCACGTTTCCTTTTTGCATCGGGCCCTGCAAATTGTGCAGCCCGCTGTCTGCGTGGAATGTCCTCCTGGTGCCCACTCCACCGCCCCCACCTCAGACACTGCTAGCACCTGTCCGCAGGCAAGGCTGCCCAGCGGGTAGAGCTCGGCTCTCTGTTCACTTCGGCCCTTCGGAGCCGAGGGCAGCAGCTGACATGGACTGGACTTCAATAAATACCTGTGAGATGAACGAATGACTGAGTGATGACTCCGGTGTCATCTTCCAATGAAACCTTTCCAAAGTCACAATGCAATAACTAATCAGTGACTTGATTATTTAAAATATTTAGAAGGAAAAAAAGAAAAATCAATCTTGAACCCTAGAGCACTGCAGATTTGGAAGTTGGCAACTTTCCATTTTCAGCATGTTTTATACAGTATAACTATGAAAATAATGGTACTGCTGCAATGTCTTTCTGCTGTCTACTACACACTTTAAGAAGATTTCATTTCCAAATAATCTTTTACCGAAGTGCTCTGTGAATGGCCAACAGTAAGATGCGGGTAGGAACTAAGAGCGCCACACCGTCTGTCGCATTTGTACAGTTTCCTCCTGACAGGTCTGGATGGGGAAGGCTGCTGAGCGTCCTCTGAGACGTGGCGTGGCCGACAGGAGAGGGCTGTGAGCAGACGCCCAGTGTGGGGGCAGAGCGCTGAGGCGGAGGCAGGCGTCTACCCCATCCTGAGGCGCTCGCTGGAATGGGCAGCACAGGAAGCAGGCTTCCAGCTCCCTGCCTGGAATGAAAGTGCGACTCCACGCAACCAAGGCAACAATCCTGCCTCAGGCAGCACCAAAAACAGCCGTAGACGGTAATAAGAAATCAAAATTCTGCAGAACATGAAACCATGTCACTCTGTGATTTGTTATGAAATCAAATTCCTATGGAGCCAAAAAGTACAACTACCCCTAATCCTTATTAATAGTACATATATTTTTCTCTTTATAAAATGGGGCATAACATTTGGGAGGAGGATATTAGGCTGATATTTTGAGATATTAGGAATCCAAAGGTAGAAAGTAAGTGTGTATTTATATACACACATATATATATATTATTTTAAAGATCTGATATTTGTATAAAAGTTTGAAATGTAATCTAGCAAAATACTTTGTAAAACGTTACTAGCTGTCAGGATTTTAACAACTTTTTCACCATTTCTAATGGTACTGTCTACACCAAAGTTAGAATAAGACAGCTTCTCATTTTCCTGTTCCTCACTATAAAGTGAGAATGTGAAGGATTAATACCAACAACTCTAAATATATAAATTCAATAATATAGATGAAATGGACCAATTCCTCAAAAAGCAAAACTGGCCCAGTGCTCAAAAATCAATTAACACACCCCACCATACTAACAGCTAAAGAAGAAAACTCACATGGCTACATCAATGGTGCAGAAAAAGCATTTTTGCAAAAATCCTACATTCATTCATAATAAAGGAAAAAACTCAGAAAACTGGGAATAGAGGGAACAGTTCCCTTTAAGATCAGGGAGAAGGTGAGAAATAGCTCCCATGCTCCTATTCATTATAGTACAGAAGTTCCAGTCATAGCAAAAGGGTAAGAAAAATAAATAAAAGGTACATAGATCAGAATAGATGTCTGTATTTACAGATGACATGAAAATCCCAAGGTATTAACATAAAAATCAGGCTCTTAAATCTATTAAGCAAATTCCGTAAGGTCACAGGATACAAGATTAACATACAAAAATTAATTTTATTTGTACATACTAGCAATGTAGACATGAAAATCAAAATTAAAAGCATAATCCTTAACAAATGCTCACAAAATATGAAATACCTAGGTATAACCCAAACAAAAGACACCAAGGCACTAAATGTTAAACTAAAAATGCTAACAGAAAGGGGAGAAGGAGAGGGAGAGAGACTGGTTCATGATGACTGGAAGACTCAACATATGCAAATCAAAACAATAATGAGATATCACCTCCCCCTGTGAGAATGGTTTTTCTTCAAAAGACTGGAAACAACAGGTGTTGCTGAGGATGAGTTAAAAAGGAAATTCTTCTACACTGTTGGTAGAAGTGTGAAGTGGTGTAACCTTTATACACTACATTATGGGGATTCCTCTTTAAAAAACTGAAAATGGTAATTCAATATAATGTTATCTCCCTCCTGGGTAGTTACCTAAAAATACAACAACAAAAAGATACATTCACCCCATGTTCACTGAAGCTCTATTTACAATAACCAAGAGCCAGAAACGACGTGTCTATCGACAGATGAATCTATTAAGATGTCTATATATAATGGAGTACTACTCAGCTATTAAAGTGATGAAATCCTACCATTTGCAAAACATGGAAGAAACTAGAGTGAATTATGCTCAGTGAGATAAGACAGAAGGAGAAAGACACATTGTCTGAATTCACTCATGGGTGGTACATGCAGAAACCAATGGGCTCAATGAACGGTGACAGAAGACTTAAAATTTTGGTGGTTAGACATGGTATCATCATATATTTGGTGAACAGTGAAGCTTCACATTTAAACCTTATACTAAGTTATAAATCAGTTACCTCGATTTTTTTAAATGATGTAAATTCTCCCCCCCAAAAAAATTGATATTCAGAACACAGCAACTGTCATAATCTCAGCAAGAGTTTTCAGATATAGACCAAATTATTCCAAAATTTATACAGCAAGACAAAGGAACCAGAATAGCTAGAATAACTCTGAAACGAACAATACAGTGAAAGGTCTACCTGATTTCAAGACCTGGTATCTAGCTACAGCAGTCCAGACCCTTGCACGCAGCATAGGCAGAGACAGACACCAGGTCAGAGGATCAGGAGTCACACAGTCCAGCTGGAGTGGACAGATACCCACATCCCAGGCCCAGAATCGTGATTATGTTCAGGTACATGGCAAACGTGAGCGACACAGGGAGTGATCAAGTTAGGGGCGGTAGCCAAGGCTCTCTCAGTGAGCTCAAGTCATCACAGGCACTTTCTAAGTGGGAGATGAGTCACAAGATTTGAGGATGCTGTGTTACATCTCTGAAGGAGGAAGGGGGCCATGAGCAGGAGGCCCCTGGGTGTCAGAAAAAGCAAGGAAAAGAGTCTCCCTGAGCACCTCCTAAAGAATGCAAGCCAGGCACCACACTGAGGCCAGTGAGATCCATTTGCATTTCCCATCCCTGAGCTGTAAGACAATAATTTTGTATTGTTTTAAGTTACTAAGTTTGTGGTGATTTTTTTTCATGTCAGCAGTAGAATTCGGTGACCATCTTATTTCTAGAAAGACGCAAAATAAATTCAGTGGATGACTGACAGTCATCAACAAACAGATCGAGAGGAGCTGACCACTTACAGGGAGGGAGGGACCCTCACCTAGCACTCACAACTTAAATAAAATTAATTCAAAGAGATCAGCGATTCAAACATAGTGCTAAAAGACAGTGAGAATAAAACACAAGGGGGAAATTTGGTGACTTTTTTTACCCATGATCCATACAAGAAAGAGTTAACAAATCAGACTTTATCAACCAAAGTATTTTCTTTGTTGAGATGAAAAGACAAGCCACGAGCTGGAGAAAAGTTATCTTCAGGTTAGCAGCCAGATATGCAATATTACTCAATACCAGAGCAGGTACTCCCTGCCTCTCATTCACAGATCCGAACCCCCAAGGCAGGCTCCTAACCACCGCTGATTCGGGTCCCCAGAAGAGGAAATGCAAAGGTGGGAAAAGGAATGGACAGGCCTCTACAAAACAACCTTCCAACCAGTCAAACAGCACTCAAAACTTTTACTCTAGATTTTGGAAATAAACCCTTCCAATATGTTCCCACCAAAGGGCGGTCAAGGAGGCAATGGGAAAGTCATACCCACAGCCCTGGAATCCCCTTTGGATGCTGAGTCTGAGGAACTATTCCTGAGGCAGAGTTCTCTCTGGTAGGCCAGGAGTGTCTGGAATAGCCTGGGATGCATTCGATTGTGTTCTATCAAGAGTGTTCTCAAAACAAAAATTCTTTAAACTATTTTGGTATTTGTAAGTGTTTTGTAATTCATTTATAATTTTATTTGAAGACATGGTCATAGAGTGACAAAATTTCAAAAATTCTGGTGATAAAATTCCTTGACATTGGTATAGCCCTGCTAGATATACTAAGTTATACAATCACAACAGAGAGAAACTTGCTTTAATAGGGATATTTGCAAGCTTACCTCTGTGTTCAGATTCAGAGGACGTGAAGTGACTGAGTCTGTCCAGGAGGGTGTGGGACAGGGGAGCAATCACTGACCTTGAGCCTAAACAATGACTTGCACTGTTGCTTATCCTGCTTCACCACGTGAGATGGGTTTTGTCAACCCGCACTGAAGAAGAGACTGAAGCTCAGAGCAACTCTTGGCTTCTCGGCCAATCTGTGGTCCAGAGTCCAGAGTCCAGAGTCCAGCCTTGTCTGTGCACCTGCTCATATTCTGGGGCATCCCGGGAGGCCCAGTGCACCCCGCAGGCACTGTCTTCGCTCCTCATGTACTGGCAGTGCATGCGAACTACTGCCCTTACCTCAGGGGAAAGAGTGGGAATCTTCAGGAAATGTGCGGTTTTGTAACATTCTAAATACAGATTTAAGGATAAAATGATATTGTGACCATTGCTTACAGCAGGAGATAAGGAATCCATGAACTTCATTAAATCATGTTATTTCTAGCTCTGAACTAATTCTACCTCCACACCTCTCACCCTGTCTTCTCGCCAACAAGAGTAACTTCTAGAGGGCACAGCCCTGTGATACAGGACCCAGGGGCAGGCCTCGCAAAGTCCACAGACCTGGGGTTGGGGGACTAGGGCCTGTGGAAGATTGAAAAGAAAAGAGTGACTCCTTCAAATTGTGTAGCTGGAATAAACAAATGTGTACACTCATACCACACGTGTGCATACACAGGAAATGGGTGTCCATGTAACATGGTATGTGATGAGTAACACAGACATGCACTATGCACAGAATTCGGAGGCTGACACCATTCTCTCGACGCCACCCTGGAGAGGTCAGACGTGACCAAGTCCTCGGATGACCTGTAGTGCAGAAAACAGCGAGGACGTGATAAATAGAAGGAAGTTCTCACTTACACACAAGTGAACAGGACGAGAGCAGTGCGAGTGCTGACGGAGTGCAGTGGGCATCCCCTTCCCTGCTGTGCACAGGGCACATTTTGAGTGGAGCAGAGCTGGCATTATGCTCCATCAACTCTGGCTATGCAGGAAGACGCTCAACTCCAGGGTCAAACAAAGGCAACCTGTTTCGTGTCTTCACTCAGGAAACCAAGTAGGTAGTCGCCCCAGATGTAAATAACTGATTTACTGGACAGTCACAAAAATTCGGCATCATCAGCATAAGAAATAGTCACAATTACATAGGAAAAATTTCTATTTTCTGGGGCTATCTAAAGAAAGAAACTATACTCATTAATGCCGAGAGTCAATTACCAATTTATTTTCTTATTGACAGAGAGAGTATTTGTTGTTGATGGCAGTAACTTAGTTAATTTCTGCTATTTTTCTTAAAATAATGCATAAAGTCTTGTTAAATTAGTTTAACACTAACACAGAAGAGTGGTTTTTTTAACAGCAGGATTTCAAGCATCAGTTAAAAGAGGATGTTATTCAGCAAGTGTTTCTCTTAGCACTCCTCCTCTGAAATCCCTGAAATGCTAATAAGACAGAGATGTGTGGGAGAGGAAAGAGAGGCTTCCAGAATTTCACTTCTTGCTCATGACTGTTCCAAAGGTTCTTCCTTTGTATCCGTCATGGGCATTACCACATCATGTGGGAGGGAGGAGGGCATGGCTGGTCCAGGGGAGCAGGCGCTGACAGAGCCAAGCACTCTGGAGGTGCCGTGACAGCAGCCTCTCGTTGTCTGCTGCACCTGACTACACCAGAAGTCGCAAATGTCTCTATGACCTCCCGCCATTACTTACAGCACATGCAATCGTCTTGGTTTCTTCTGTTTAAGGCCAAGGCTGAGCAGCAACAAGACAGGGGCAGGTGGACACCCAGATGAGGGTGCGTAGTCCCCAGGGAGGAACTCTCAGGGCCCAGGGACTCATCATCTCCTTCAGTGACGATCAGCAAAGGAGATGGCTTCATATTCATCACGATGCCGAAAATGTACAATTAGAGAAAAGCAAAAATGCACATGACACATTATGCAAGGTTCAGGCACATCTGCGCATCACTCAACTGAGGACAGAGATTCATGCATTCTCGGGTGGTCTTAACCGACACAGGTGATGCACAAAATAACCAGAGGGAAGACCTATGTGCTCAGTGACCACCTGCCAATTCACGAGCAACACAGCTCCCTGGCACGCTTGCGTTCCCCGTACTGCCTCTTGTGGGAGCTGTAGGAGAACTGGTCACCAGTCGAGACCTGTTCCACTGCCACTTGCTGCGAGGCCGAAACCGGTGTCTCCAGAGGTTCCTTTTTATTTTATTTTCTTCTCTTTCCAGACATAACTGACAAACAATGCACATGTTTAAGGCATATAACCAGATGTTTCCGTAAACAGATGCATTGTGAAATAGTGGCCACAATCAAACTACTTATACCTCCACCACCTCACATAGTAAAGTAACTGCAAGAGGGGACAGTACAGGCTACAAAGTGTCAGTTATACCAGAGGAGTCAGTCACTGAGACACACAGGCACACACACGTTCATCCATGACAGAGGCGAAGAAGAGGTCTGTCCGAGCACTGTGGTCAGCCGTGGGGAAGCAAGGCCAGCGCTCGACTTGTGGTTCCGGCCCCGCAGGCTTCTGTCACATGCGACCTTGAGCCCTGGGGACTGACCAAGTTGGCCTCCTATGTCCCCTCAGCAGGCTCAACTTCAGTCAGGCTGCTCCTGATGAACGGCCAGGAAACTCCCTTGTCCTCGACGATTTTTCTTTACAAGACTTGCAGCAGGAATTCCCTCTCTGCCCCTTAGAAATGTACATTCATCTTCTCCCAGTCTCCTGCCAGACATGAGTCTGGAAGGCCTTCCCGGGACCTAGCACCATCTCGCTGAGTCGCAGGATCAAGGGGTGCAGCACCCTGTCCCCAGTCTCTGGTGCTGACAAGGCTCCAGTTCACAAACACCGGTGCCCCACCACGGGAAGAGTAACTGCGAACTCAGCCTCTCCCAAGCCCCAGCCTTCGTCTCCCTCAGCTCCCCCAGCCCAAGTGCCTGCCTCCCTTTTCGGTGAAACAGTTCTACCTCTGCTCCTTGTTGCAAGTCTTGACGAAAGTCTTCTTTCTCATGCCGCTTGTCCTGCACCATTTTTCTTTGACAAATCACAGCTTCCTGGGCTATTATGAGAGCCCTCAAATCTAAAAACCTGTAACAAATACTTTATGCTAGGCAAAAAAAAAAAAGCATTTGCATAAAAATATACATAAAATATATGTGCATAAATGTTCAGGTATACGTATATATTTCGATGTTACTGCTATGATTATTAAAATATACATTTATATGAAAGCATTACTGAAATTTTAAGTAGTTTTTACACATTTTTCATTTTCTCAATAAATGGAGCAATTCTTTGGAAATCTTTGAAATTTAGAGATGTTAAAAATGGATCTTGTGTAACAGAGGTCAGATAATTTCTTTATGCCTATGCAGCATACAGGTGCAGACCCATATGATTAAGTATGGAACTATGTCACAGACACACTGCTCCTGCGACCATTCCTGCTCCTGAATTTAAATGAACACAGTTGGAAATACGGGTTCTCAGTGACCCTAGAATAACTTTCTGGCAACGGAAAGAGAACTGAGTGGACAGTACCTTATTTTATCTCTCTTTTGTGATTTACACCACTGTTTTCCGGAATATGCTAATTCTATAGAAACCCGCATCGGGAAGAGGCCCGCCCCACAGGCACTGCCACTCTGGTGCCTGCAGGGGCAGAGGTGCCAGCCACTTCTGAGCTCAGGCCTCTTGGACCACTGCCTTTTGGGCTTATTTTCTTGCAATACAACGCATCCTGGATTGCCATAGTTTAAGAACTTGCTTCAATTTATTCTATTTCTCTTGAGAACTTTAAATCTTTTAAAGAGACAAAAACAAAAACACCTACATCATTTTTTAACTGAAAGACCACTGTCCCCTAACACGACACAGGCTGCAGGTGGGCATCATGCATCAACGTCTGTGTAAACTACACTAAGTTCACCACTCCCGTCTGTTCTTCCTTCGCCGTAGACTTGACCCCTTTTACCGCATCCACTCCCTTGCCCCTTCCCTTCTTGTGACCACTAATTTTGCCTTGTGGACTCAAAGTCTATTTCTGCTCGATTTGGTTCATTTGCTTGATTGGCTTCCCTACAGACCATATCAGCGGTATCATACAGTGTCTATCTTTCTCCCTCTGACATCTCACTGAGCACACGCCCCTCTAGATTCACCCATGTTATCACAAAGGGTAGATTTCCTCTTTTTTAGAACTGAGGAGTCTAACGTTGTGTACATATTCCCCATCTTTATCCACTCTTCTGCTGAGGGGCACTAAGGGTGTTTCCAATTCCTGGCTCTTGTCAACAATGCTGCAGGAACGTGAGGTGCACCTATCTCTTCACATTCGTCAACAGCAACTGCATCTTGCTACACAAGCACCAGCACAGGAGAATGTGGGATCTCCTGTGACCAACTGCTCTGCCCGGTGGTGTCAGCGGCTGCAGAGCAGCCAGTGGGCAGCGCGGCCTGCAGTCCACCGTCTTCTCTGCCCCCTCCTTCGCACAATCCTTAATATGCCTCGTCTTCAATATCATGATTGATGCCATCACTGAGAAATGAGCAGGAAAACTTGCTTCAAACAAGGAAGACCTGATCATGGCAAGAAGAAGGAGATAGACAGAAGAGAAAGAGTGAAAGGATCCAAAGCTACAGGGAGGAGCAGGAGGTAGGACCATACAGCAGTGAAAATAGCTAATCTGACTGAGCAGTAATCTTTGCCAATCACTCTATGTATAGCATCTCACTTAATCTCCACATCCACACTAGGAGGAGGAAACAAGACTGCCAGTGGATGCCTGAACCACAGATACTAGAGTTCTTTACATACTATGTTTTTCCCTATACATGCAAGCAGAGCTATGCTAACATTTAACACATAAAAAGGCAAAGTAACAATAACTAATAAAATAGAGCAGCCTAACAATGTCTATAGCAGTTAAGTGAACATCTCTGTCTCAAAATACTGCACTGCAGTGCTACTTCAGACCAAGCCACCCTCCAACCGAAACCAGGGCATGCAGAGCTACAGCGAGGCCTGCCTGTCTTATTTATGTCCTTTTCACAGAACGGGCGGGCCTGCAGCTTTCTCAAGCAGAAGGACGGTCACTGGCTCAAGTGCAATCCAGGGGCGTCTCACTCTAAAGAGAGACAGCAATCCTTCACGCTGCTGGAGGTGGGGATGTCTGACAAGACAATTGAGGACAAGCTGGTCAGAACCCATCCTAAGAGTCAGGACCAGCTGACAAGAGGCCTGGTCCCTGCACTTGCAGGGCTCCTTGGACAGGGGCTGTGCACGCCCCTCTGTCTGCTGAGTTCACACAAAACCATGCAACCAGCACTTCTGGGGCCTTCACATGAAGTGCTAAGGGGTGACAGGAAGAGGGAGCGGCACAGGTGTGGCTGCCTTCGCGCCTCTGGGGACCCAAGTGAAGGCCTGGGGGAGGCAGGAAGCAAAGAGCTCACTGAGAAAGACTAGGCAGGGCCGTGGTGACTGGACACTCAAGGAGGGAGAGGGAAACTCAATAATGAAACTGGCGTGTTAAGCTTGGGGTTCCTGATGATGAGGTTCCATGGCCCCAATAGGAACTACAGACTGAGAGGCATGACTGGGGCTGGGTTTCCTTGTTACAGTCTCGAATCAGCACTCGGACACCGGGGGGGAGTTGGCAGACACTTCCAGGGGGCCTGGATCTGGGCGCCCCCCAGGTGCTGTCATGGCTTGGTCCCCCTCCCTGCAGAGCACAGGCAGCCACACCCGTGGGAACCATGGCTTCTGAGTACACAAGGGAGGCCCAGGACGCCTGGGGGCAGTGAGCTCCTGAGACCTTCCTGCCTGCTGTTCCAAACCCGACTGATTTTCCTGCTGGTGGAACCTACACCCTATGTTACTTATTACCAGGATCAACGTTCACATGTGTCAGATTAAGGTTCTGCTGATGCTAACAAGTTGAAAAGACAGTCTGAACATTTTCTAAATTAGGACCAAGTGTCTCTTTTTTTAAATATATAGCAATATTTGAGAATTCATTATAGAAAAGGCAAGGCAAGTTTTACATCAGTTTTCTGCCTGTCGTATTTTCTACACTATCCTATAATGTTCTCTAGTCCTCTCCCTAAATCTTACAAGGTAGGCACTGTCGTCACCACTGCATAAGTTAGGAAACTGAGGTTAAGAGAAATTATTTAACAAGGTCACAAGCGGCGGACAAGACAGTGGAAATATGAGGGCCACTCTGGACATCCCTAGAGCTCTTCCTAGCTTCTCAGGTGGGCTTCATCACTCACGTGTCAGAGCACAATAACACCCAGGACCTGAGTCTGTGGAGGCAGGCACTTCCATCCTGCTTCAATCCAGTAATCCACTCCCTGGGTCACTGGGGGCCTCGCAGCCACCCAGTCCCTGAAGGAGTCATGGGGCTCCCATGCCCTGTTCCTCAGTGCCTGTGGTCCAGCTCCTCAGCTCACTCTTATCTCACTGATTACTTTCCTGTCCCTGTCACTCCACCATACACACACAGTCATCTCAGCTGGATCCCACCCAAGAGCTCACCTTGTCTGATTCCAACCAAGAGCTGTGTCAAAGTCCTGTGGGAGACACACGTGCCGGCCCCCGGCCCTCAGAGTCGAGGTCCCCACAAAAGAGCACTCTTAGCTCCAAGGGAGGCCCCTGGTGCCCAACCTGCCCAGTGACTTGGCTTGTTTTCCATTTGTTCTTGAGATCTTGTCCATTCACCTTCAGACAATGCCTGATTCTTAAGAGGAAATGGAGGGCCCCATACACAGGTCCCACCGCCTCCCTCTCTGTAGCCACCCACTCTGTAGAGGCACCCTCAGGAGTCACCAGACACAGCTCCCCGGAGTGGCCAGTCTCTCAATGGACACTGCCCAGCGACATCATCACAAGTCAATCTTCAGATTTCTGTCTCCACATTCCTGCAAAATCACATTTTCTTAAAGAGTGGTCTAGACTTTGGTTCCCACTTTCAAACTCTCCAGTACCTCAGTGACCCCTCAAGATGCTAGGGTGTGGCTTCCACCCTCAAATGCTCCCAGAACAGTAGCCTCTTTCAGCAGTGGCTACTGTATAGTCACCCCCTCTAGAAAAAACAAGTCCATTATTACCACAGGGAAGAAATCCCAAAGTCAGGAAGGTTCTAAAACCCAGGCAACAAAAGCACTTCCCAGAATCTAGCTGAGTGTTTGAGAGCCAGGTGACTTTTTGGGGCACGTCATGAGCTATCCTACTTGGCCTATAGCCCCCCAAGAGCAGCAGAGGTAGCTGCTGCCGAGTGGGCGTTTCCTTTTGGCTAGTTAAGGAGAAATGAAGGCCTATGTGGTCCACTGTGATAACTGAGTAATAAACCTCAAGGCAAAATGATTTGGGGGCTTCTAGACAGAATTCATGTCATTTATTACATCTCCCAAGGTCAGAAGACTTGTCCCAATTGTATTACAGGACAGCGTGCATAAAGTCAGATTCTGTCCTTTATCCTTCCCCAGGATTTCCGAGTCCATGTGCGCATCTCTAGGGTGGCTCTGAGGACTCTTTTCAGGTAAACTTGATACAGTGCAGGTTGGACCAAGCATCTACTATTGTCAAACAATCCTAAGTCCTTATTCTAACAAGAGACAAGGTACTGTTTTCAGATCTGCAGAAATCAGTGTAAATTCATAAATGGCATTGGTCTCCAAAGGTCTTAGAACTTTGAGATTGGTTTTCTCACATCTATCCATCTAACATCGTATATGGCTGAGTCTTCAGACTAAACCACTTCCTCTATGGTGTCAGCAAAATCCCAAAATTTTATCTTATTTTCTGTGATGTTACCTTTTAGTCCAGATATCAATGACTCAACTGTTAGAATATGCCCATCACTCTGACACAGCAAATATTAAATCCCTGGTGATTTTACACAGTTGCTGATTTGGACTCGGGTAAGCACCACTCATCACTCCTGGTTTATCACTATCCAGTTCACTCATATGCCAATGCCTCCGATAGCGCAGGTGTTTGACGTCTTGTTACTTGATGTAGAGCTCCCTCCTTGCACCAAGTCTTCTCCTTTCCAGGGCTGTGTTGCTACATCGTGATTAAGGCACAGAAAAGACTATGAGCAGCAGTTGGTTTGCCTGCAGGAGAACCAGCTTCAGTTCCTGAAGTGACTGCCAAGGGAGCAGAACTGAGCAAGGGAGAATCTCCAGGGAGTCAAAGATTAAAGATGGCAACCTCCGCCCATGTTTTCCCAAGTGTCCTCAATCCAGACCTCAAGGTCCTCCTGCTCACCAGTGTCCCTGGCTTTAGAGCAGAGATCTGTGGACACCAAGGTGCTAAGCAGGGCCCTCATCCTCAGACTTCCAGATCTGCACCTCAGAGGGGATGAATGGTCTCAAAGCTCCATCAGCCTGCTGACCTCTGTTCTTAAAGCTATGTTTATGCCTCTTAGTATTTGCTTACAGTCTCTGGAGCCCAAAGAGAACAAAGAGGGTAAGCCTAATCAGGTCATTATAATCTCTCATTTACAAAGCTACTACATTCCTCAGCTTTCCCTTATCTTCTGCCATCAAGAAGGACTCTGTGAGAAAAGACTTTCCCATGGCTATCATTATCTATATCCTTATCACTCTCAGTGCCTTTAAATATAAAACACCCAATTTCAGATACCCCTCTTTAAGGACATGTCCTGGCTATTGTGAATTGTGCTGCCATGATCACAGGGAGTTCAAAAACTTCCTGATTAGAGATTTTTGTATTCTCCGGGTAAATGCCTAGGAGTAAGATTGTTGGATCAAATCATAGATTCATCTTTGTTTGAGGAATCTCCATACTGTTTTCCAAAGAAGTTGCACCAATTTACATTCTCATTAACAGTGTAGGAGGGTTCCTTTTTCTCATACCCTCTCCAACACCTTCTGTTTCCAGTCTTTTTTATACAGGCCATTCTCACTAGTGTGAGGCAGTATCTCACTGTGGTTTTTATTTATATTTCTCTGATGATGAGTGATGTAGAACATTTTTTTTTTCAGGTGCCTATAGGCCATCTGTGTGTCATCTTCGTGTAAGTGTCTGCTGAGTTCTTCAGCCAATTTTTTGAGTGGGTCATTTGCTTTATCATTGTGAGGTGGATGAGCTCTTTATATATTTTAAAGATTAAGCTCTGATCTGATTATGTTGTATGAATATCTTCTCCAATCCCGGGTTATCTTTTTGTTTTAGTGGTGGTTTCTTTTGCTGTACAAAAGCTTTAATGTAGTTCTAATTATTTTGTTTTGGTTTCATTTCTTTTGCTGTATCTGTTTCTTGCCCAAAGACATCTTTGAGATTGAGGTCGTGGAGAATTTTTTTCCCACATTTTGTTTAAAGTATTTTATGGTTTGGGTCTTATTTCTAGGTCTTTGGTCTATTTTGAGTTAATTTTTGTATCTGGCAATAATGAGTAATCTAATTTCTTTTTTGGAGGTGGAGGTGGGGGGCAGATGTCTACCCAGTTTTCACAACACCATTTGTTCCTGCTCCAATGTATGCTCTTGGCTCCTCTGTCATAGTTTAACTGTCCATACAGGTGTGTGTGTGTGAGTGTGTGTGTTTTTCCTGGGCTCTCAATTTTATTCTACTGACTGATGTGTCTCTTTTTGTTCCAGTACCAAACTGTTTTGATGATGATCACTCTGTAGTAGTTTAAAATCAGGGCATATGATTCCTCCACTGTTCTTTTTCCCCTCTTAGGATAGCTTTGGACATTCAAGGCCATTAGAGGTTCCAAACTTTAGAATTGTCCCCTCAATTTCCTCGAAAAATGTTTCTGAGATTTTGATGGGCATTGTATTAAATCTGTATATTGCTTTGGGTAGAATGACCATTTTAAATGTTAATTCTTCCAATCCATAAACATGGAATGTTTTTTCCATCTCTTCCTATCCTCTACTTACTGTGTTAATGTCATAGTTTTCATGGTAGAGGTTTTTTACCTCTTTTGTTGTTTATCCCCACGTATTTGATATTTCTTAGTGCTATTGTGAATTTCTTAATTTCTTTTTCTTCTACTTTATTGTTTGTATGTAGGAATGTTACTGATTTGTAAGTGTTGATTTTATATCCTGCCACTTTGCTGTATTCATTTATTGTTTCTAGCAGTTTTTGCTGGAGTCTTTAGGTTTTCTAGGTATGTCACCTGCAAATAATGATACTTTTATTTCTTTTCCTATTTGGATTCCTTTAACATGTTTTTCTTTCCTTATTGTTCTGGCCAAGACTCCCTGAATATGTTGATTAGTAGTGATGGTAGTGGGCAACCTTGTCTTGTTCCAGATCTTAGGTGAAAGGATCTCAGTTTTTCATCACTGATTACGATGTTGGCTGTAAATTTGTCATATATTACTTTTATTATGGTGAGGTATGTGTCTTCTATTCTAATTTTGGTGAGGGTTTTTACCATGAATGGGTGTTGAATCTTGTCAAATGTTTTTTTCTGCACCTAATGAAATGATCATATTGCTTTTTTGATTTTCACTTTCTTGATGTGGTGTATTACATTGATTCATATATGCTGAACCGTCCTCGCATCCCTGAAATAAATCCCACTGGATTGTGGTCTATAATGTTTTTGATGTGCTGTTGAATTTTATTTGTCAGGATTTTGTTGAGTTTTTGTGTCTGTAGTTTTCTTTTTTTGGTGCTGTCTTCATCTAATTTTGGTATCAGGGTAACACTGGTCTCATAGAATAAATTTGGAATTTTTTCCTCTTCAATTTTGTGGAAGAATTTGGTAGTGAAGCCTTCTTGCTTGGGGGTAAATTCTTTATAACTGCTGCAATTTCTGTGCTTGTGATTGATCTAAGTTGTCAGTGTCCTCCTGGTTCAGTTTTGGGAGGTTGTAGGATTCTAAAAACATATCAATTTCTACATGACTGATGAGTCTGTTAGCATTTAAATATTTACAATTGTCTCTCATGATGCTTTGTATCTCTATGATGTCAGTTGTAATCTCATCTCTTTCATTTCTGATTTTTGTTATGAGGATTTTCTTTTCCTTAGTGAGTTTAGCATTTTCCTTTGGATGATTTTTCAGTGTCTAGCCTTTCAGTTTGTCTACTTCCAATTTTGTGTTTCTTTAGGACTGGGTTTTTGTGGCCATCACATGGATTATCTCTAACTGTATTGCTCTATTATATTGTTATGAGCTGATGTCATATCCTATTTATATATTTGTACAGATTACATGTTCTTCCCCACTTTAGTGTTTTGTTGTTGTTCTCTCCTGTTGGTCCTGTCTTTATTTCTATTTTGCTTTCCTGTTTATCGTCATTCTCAAGGGTTGGTGAATCTGTTTTTGTTTTCTCTATTGTAGGGACCCTTTCAAGATTTCTTGTATGGAAGGATTGGTGACAGCAAAATCCATTAATTTTGTTTATTTTTCAGGGTAATTTTGGCTGGCAGTTTTTGTCTTTAGAATTTTGAATACATCGTTTTGCTTTCTCCTGGCCTGTGTGCTTTCTGCTGAAAAGTCTGACGATAGGATGACAGGTGTGCCTTTGTAGGTAATCTTTTTCTTTTCCCAAGCATTCTTGAGTAGTTTTCTTTGTTGTTGACTCTTGCGAGTTTTACTATGATGTGTCTGAGAGTAGGTCTTTCCAGCGAGAAACTTTAGTATTCTCTCTGCATCTTGAACATTCGTGGCTACTTTTTGTAACACATGTGGGAAAGTCTCTATTACTTCTTTCAATAGATTTTCTGATCCTTTCTCCCTCACCTCTTCTTCCAGGACACCTATTACCCTTACATTTGTTTTTCTCGTAATACCTGATATTTCTCACAGGGTGTTTTTTCATTTTTCCTTTCTCATTTCTCTTTCCTCTTCTGTAAGGGTTGATTTTGTTATCTCCAATTTCTGATATTCATTCCTCTGTGAGATGGAGACTGTTTATGGAAATTCCTATGTTTATCTTCAATTCCTTGACTAGATCCTTCATCTCTGGCATTTCTGCTAGGACTTTCTTCATGGACTCAGTCTCTTTAGTGAAGTGTTCCCTTTGATGTGTTCTTTTCTGAAGTTTTCCAACTGCCTTTGGGCAAGTTGGGTATGCCTCCTGCATCTCATTCAGCTTTTTTTTATAACTATTATTTTGAACTTTTTATCTGTAATTATCCTATCAGTATTAATGAGGTTCTTCTCTGGTGAGATACTGGCATCTTTCTCTTTTGGGGCCATTTGTGTTTTGGGGGATAAGTTAGATTTTGTCATAGTTTTCTTCTATGCCTTGAATTTAGCACTGTAGCTTTCCTTTCTTTTTACTTCAGATTTCTTCCTCCCTATATGATGATATGATAGGTGCTACCCCTTGATTTCAGTGAGAGTGGAGCCAGTTCTGTTCTCTAGGATGCCGCAGGATGCCCTTTTGTGGTAGGTCGCTGGTTGCTACTTCACGTGATGCTTGCAGGCTTCTTAGTTCTCCAGTGCAGGGAGGTTCACAGGCAGCTCACGTGCAGTCTGCTGTACACAGGGACCAGATCTTCCTGTTGACGGTGGAAGCAGCTCTCTGGCCAGGAACCAAGTCACGGGCCACCTCTGTGCGAGCTGTTGTACTCCGAGGCAACAGGCCACAGTGTCCTACAGCTGGAGTTGAGTGTAGGGGATTCACCCACAACAGCTCTCCAGAGCCCCAATTATGTGTTTTTGGATCTCTGGGTCTGTGTGGAGGAAGCATGGGGATCTGTGGGTCCTAAGGCCTAGCAGGTGCTTGATCCTGGCAGCAGCTGGGCAGGGTGGGGGTTCAAATTTCTGTCAATTTTGAGGAAATCTGAAAGCCTTTAATCCTGCTTATAGTTCAGTCCACACTGCTGCTCTTTCTCAGTCTAATGACACTTTGTTTACCATACATCCTTTTCTCTACTGGTCTAGACATCAGTGTTGTTTCCTGAGGTAAGCATTCTTGCTTCAGAAACTGCATGTACTTGCTTAAAATGTGCCTCGCAGACAGCTTCTGTCAATGACCATGGGGATACCATGAGCTGCGCAGACAAGGTCCATGTGCTTACAGCGTCATTAATGTCACCCACACATTCCTACAGGCTCCCAGCAGCAAGTCAAGCCCATGGCCTTCCTATCGCTTGCAATGTGAAAATGAGGAGACAGAGCCTTGGGGTTTCCAGTGAAGCCCACAGAGGGGATCTGATCCCACAGCAGGGATGTGAGCCCACACAGAGGATGTGAAATCACAGAGGGGATGTAAGCCCACAGAGGGAAATGGAGGATGTAAATCCATAAAGCAGACAAAAGCTCATGGAAGGGATATGAGCCCACAGCACGGATATGAGCCCACAGCAGGGACGTAAGCCCGTACCACACTGATCTTCAAGTCATTGTTCTGGGCCCTTCCTCTCTGAGAACTCCTCCTATGCTGGGAATTACTCTCTTGGTTTCTCCCAGTGTGTGGAGTTTTCCTCTATCTCCACATGACCCGATTAATTCAGCTTCAATCTCTTTTCTACAGTGAGTTTCAACCTGTGCTACGTTAGGGGAGGGATTATATTCCCCAATTTGTCAAGAAGAATAATGTGGAGTAAAAGCTGAAGCCATACCCTCTCAGCATGTGTGGGCACTGTGAAACTGCCCTGGAAGCAGGTCTTTTCATGGGGACCAAGAGTAGAGCTTTCTCATCTGCTAACACCTTTTCTGATGTCACCTTGAGCAGGCTCCTGTGGCAGGGCCCAGGGGGCAGGGAATTAGAGTGACCACTGTCCGAGCTTAGGGCCTCAATGACTCAGGCCTCACCCACTTCACTGTTCATTTCCCCAAACTCTTCTCATCCTCCACACTTGCTTTCTAGAAAGACAGCATCTCACATTGAGCTTGTTTTCCCTTACTCACCACAAAGAGTAGTTATGACAAAAGTAAAAATAAAGAAAATCCAAACATGAACACATATCCCATTCTAGCAACTAAAAATGTTTTCTCTGAGTGATTCCATTGATCCAGAGATCTTGAGAGTTTATGAAAGCCAGGGGGCTGAGCTCTGAAAAGGTCCTTTTAACTTATTAGTTACTTTAAAGCACCTCCTTCTTACAAGGCTTTGAAATATTCAAGAAGACCTTTTAATTCCACTAAAAACCAAGGAAAGTTGGCTATTCCATCATGAGACTTACTGGCAGAGGGAAAGGTAAGTAATTCTCACATGTGCCTGAAAGCTGTCTCAGTGATTGAGGGCTCCAGAGATCTAGGAGACTGGCTTCCTTCTCAGAGTGCTGTCTGTCATCTTTGGTTTAAAAGTTTAAAAGGGTGTTTTTTACAGAAAAGTTTGACCAAGATCTTCTGCAACCAATGCCAAATCCTGTCAAGGCATTAGAATGAGGAACATTGAAAGTCAGGTTGAAATCTCCCTGGTTAGACAGTGTGGTACCTGCTTGGTTAGCAATGCGGTGCTGCAGGAGAGTCTGTGTGTAGGGAAACCCGTGTGCAGGGCTGTCTCTGCACGTTCCTGGTACCCATAGGCTGGTGGGATATGAATTGGGAGAATTAAGTCAAGAACTTGCTCAGGTCCACTCCTCAGGATTCTTATCTGATTCCACTGAAAAGCTCAGATTCCTGCACTACAGATTTTACACAATGGCCTTCATCTCACACTTGCTTAACAACTAGAACAGAAACTCTAAAACCAGGACAATGAGTCATCACACTCACACTCAGGGCACTGCCACACCTACATCATGGGCCCTCCTGAAGTCATCTAGAATGAAACTCCAGGAACAAAGAACATGCCCTGGTAATGAGCTGAGTGGCTTTATGGCTTCTTGGTCATTTTCTAGGTAATGCCTCTGATCATTTCAAATACCCACACACACAAAATGAGCTTTCAAAATGGGAAATAGCACTGAACATTAGGATAATAGGTTCAAAAATTGGAAGCCAGATTTATATAACAAAAAAGATACTTTGAAACTCATTTAAAACTCCAAATTTAATCAAAGGATGTTCTTGTAGACATTAGCACAATATCGAGACTTATTCATCAATTATGTAAATATTTGTTCCCAAAGGTGATTAAAATCTAACACAAGTGTTTAATTCAGATGAGTAACTGACAAATTGAAGCTAACTGAAAATATCAAATTTAAAAAATTAAACTGATACAGTCCAGATGGACTGGCTGAGATAAAAGTTTTGTTAAAAACAGAAATGTCAGAAAAGGCTTCTTTGAAAGGTGAACCTATAAAAAAGCCCATTATCTATTTATAATAATTTTTTTGAGAAAATACCATTTAGAGGAGCATGAGCCACATCTTAATCATCAGTATTGTGGAAAAGCTAGCAAGCAATCAAAATTATCTTATATTTGACCACATATTTAGGTCTACTTGCTATGGATTTAACATCCGAGAATTCACAATATGGTAAAAATAATTCATATGCTAGTAATTTACAGTCCGTGATCATTTAGATCCAAGTTCAGACAGTTTTCTGACAGTACTACCTGTATAAAGAGAACTGTATTAAGTAAATTAAAATCATAAATGAAATAACAGAGGAGTCATCGATGTCTTATCCTTAAGTGACTTTAATGACATTTACCACAGGTCACTAATCGAGTGCTCAACATTTCACTTGCATTTTCTACCTTGACTTGATTCTCAGAGCTGCTGAGGACCACCCAAGCCTTAGGATCCCTTCCTAGATGAGGTTACAGAGGGTAAAAGTCTAATCACCCCCCCACCCCCACCCCCCAGGGCCCTTCAGGCAGTACAGAGTTGTTCTGAATGAGTAGGGAGGGTGTCACACCCTAACCCAATGGCTTAACCACACCCTTAGGGGGGAGGGGGAGCTCCTGCTGAGCTAGCTAGAGGCAGAGAGGCTCAGATGTGGGCCTTCCCCACTGTCAGTGCTCCAGGACTCAGGTCCCTGCCCTGCCAACTCTCATTGGAGGGGGACATCTGTCAAATAAAGAAATGAGTTCCTTCATGGAGGCCAGCTCTGGAGTGGGGACACCTCCATGAACAAGACAGGCAAAGTGCACACCTGGCAGGGCACAGCGTCTGTGCCAGTAACGAGCACCCCAATGATGCAGCAGGTTATGTTTGTTGTCAGAGAAGCGATGTAAAAGGAGGTGAGGGGGCACTCGGAGTGTGGGCTGCATTTCAAATAAGGGGTGAGGTCTGGTGTTTTCAAGCTTAGCTTTGACAAAAGTTAAAGGAAAAATGAGAGTGAGCTTGCAGAGTTTGGGTCCTGAGACAGTGGGCAGGAAGGCGTGTGAAGTGGGTGGAGAACCGGGGGGGTCACGGGTTTTGGCTGTTCCCTAATGCAAAATGAAGTAACATTGCAGAATTTGGGGCAGCGGGGGTGGGCCTGATTTCCGAAGATTATCATGGCTGCTGGACATAAAAAAGCAGGAGAGAGCAAGCAAAGACCCCGTGCAGAGACAGGCTGGAAGTGACTGCACTGCCAGGGTGACTCAGGAGAGGACACAGAGATTAAGTCCAGAGGGCGAAAACAAGCAGCCTGAAAAAGGAGGGACATTCTGGTGTGTTCTAACACTGATGGACCCTAAGATGAGTGAAGGGAGCTCTTGATAATTCACGGCAGGAAGACAAACACAGGAGGACCTGGAGCAGCCAAACCAGAGCCTGGTAGCAGGGACTGCAGGGCTGTCACTGGGGGGACACAGAATGTTGGTTTTGCAAGGTCTGGAGAAGGGCTGCACACAATATGAATTTATTAACACTACTGAACTGGATCTTAAGACGGTATATTTTATTAAGAATTTTTTTTAATGGAACAATAAAAAGAAGTGAAACCCAAGTCAAAGGTGACTGCAGGTGCTGTGGCCTGAGCAAGCCCAGACCCCAGAGCAAACGGGACACATGCAGATGCTGAGCCTCCTAGGAGTCCCCACAGCAAGGCCGGCCCAGAGCTCTGCACAGCCCAGGAGTGTGGGCTCTCACTGGCTGAGGCCTGCTGCAGGCAGCCAGTCCCACAAGAAAGGAGTGAGCATGGAGTCTCTGCCCATGTCTCTCCTCCCCCTCAGCCTACTTGTCTCCCCGGCCCCCTCCTCCCTCCACCCCCCAGCCCCTCCCTCCTCACCAGCCACAGATGCTCTAAAATCAGCAAGTTTAATATCAGGCAATTCTCAGTCCCTGCAAAGGCAGAACAGCAGCCACCTTCATATAAACACTGTGGGCATGGCCTTATATTCCAGACAATCGCTATGGTCCTTAGCTTATTGTCTCCACTTCCACCATTAACTTAGGAGAAAATCTCCTGTAATATTATGGCCCCAACAACCCAACATTTTATCAAGTAGCCAGCCATGCACTGTGTTCCCTGTTCCTCCACTGCTCTCCCCACTGATACACCTGATCCCCTGACACCCTGAGCAGGACCTCTGTGCCGGCTGCCCTGCCTGCAGCATGGAGGAAACAACCAGAATGTCCCCTTTGCCCAAGGAAAGATGTTGGGGTGGAAGTGAGGGGTTGCTCTGACCCAACGTCCTCAGGTATGATCTGTCAACACACACTCATTTTAGTGAGTCACACTTCCAGGACTTTTTACCGTCAGGGTTTCTGTAGGAGATGTTCTGGATTCTTTATAAAAATATTATCCACTAAATGAAGGCTGCCTTGTCTGCTGTACTGACTCACACTCCCAATGCCTGTCTTTTCCAAGGGTGTCTTCACACATGGCTACAGAATCCAGGACACTAAACTGGTGTTTCCAGACTCCTATAGAATTAGGGATCTAAAAGAGAATTAGTTGCCACAGTTTATAGGCACTCAATAAACACTTGGAAGACAAAGTGTAAATGAAGACAACTTTTTGTCTCTTTTCCGGTGGGAAACAAAACCAAGATGTTGTAAGGCTGGCTCGCACAGCATGTCCCACACCCATCCCCAGGACCGTGGGCTGAAAGGAGCTTCAATGCAGCCCTTGTTTCTTGATTTTGGGCTCCTGACCCCTGAGTCACACCAGGATGTCTTACTCAATACTGCAGGAGGAGTCAAAGAGGCTGCAGAAAAGTTTCTACAGCCCATCCATTCTGTTCTTTTCCTGTAGGACCATCTGAAAAGTCCACTGATGTTGCTGTAGCCATGCAGGCCAGGCCCTGAGGCCTTCCAAGCACAGGCCTGGCAGTTAAAGCTGCCCTGAGAACAGAGAGGTCTGCAGGCTGAGCAGCAAGTCTGCACACCTCAGGGTGCAGAGACGGGCACAGATGCTCGGTGCGGCACTGAGAGCAGTGGCCACAGCTGAGCGCCAACAGGCACAGGCTGGTTAGAGAGATCACTGGTGCTGATATGAAATACTCTACACTTCATAGATGCTAAATGAGAGAAGCCAGGTGCAGTGTAGGACATGTTACCTCTGCGAATATAAAAAGAGCTACAAATGGAAGCTGTGTGAGTATAAAGAAAGGAATCGCAGTTTGGGTGGGGGTGGGGGTGGGGGTCGGGGAGTCCCAGAGGCTAGAAGACAGAACAGAGATTTCATTCTTCTCTACTGTATTGCTCATTTTAATTAAGTGACTAACACCACAGCCATCCTTCTCTCTAATCACCAAACTTCTGAATATCTACCAGTATTTCCTGGTCCATTCCTTTCTCATCCACTCCACCCTATAGTTCTTCAAGACACTTCAGTGCTCAGGGAATGGAGTTTTCACAAAGAGCTAACAGGGAATGTGATACATAGGTAAAGAGTTTTTAAACTTAAAACTATATCACGCTACAGTGCAATGCTACGCACAAATTCTGAGCTCTCAAACGATGAGGCACACTTTTAAGAACAGAAGTAATAGAGCCACAAACTAATTGTAAAGTATTCTAATTCTAGGCTCAGTTGACAACAGATAAGAACAGACACAGTCGTGGACTCAACGGCAGTTGTACTGGAGAAGTCACTTGAAATTGGAGACTGGCACCTGCACAGTGCACGCGAGGACCACCGGCGCACAGTGCACAGGCAATGGCAGAGCTGGTCACGGTGCCAATGCCTGATTTCAGTGCTGCCATGCTGGGCAAAAGTAACAACCCAGGTCACATTCTGATGTGCTAGGCACAGCGCCATCTTATTCGTTCACACCAGCCTCATCAAAAATCATACGCAGTACAAGATGTCACCAGTACATGTGGGAGACTAGGACTTAAGCTAAGTGAACTGCCCAGGGTTGGCAGCCAGCTAAAAGGGCAGCCGAGACTTTGCTGCATGCCCAATCCAGTCACTACCAACCATTCCGTTGTGACTGCACAGCAGCTGCATCCACACATAGTGTCCTTCTTCCCTGTGCTTCAAGGACCAGGCCACCATGAACTCAGAGATACCCTGCCAGCCTCAGGGAACAAGGAATAGAGTCCACTTCCACAGAGATGTTCTGAATGGAAATATTTGCACCTACCCCTTGAGAGACCAGAAGCTCCACAGTCCACCACAGACACATTATTTTCATACTTGGGACTCCCAGTCATTTTCACTGGGAAGGTGCCATGAGGTCAGCAGGGGCCCGCCTGCACGTGGGAGACTGTTTAGGGAAGACAGGCATGGGCATGGGTCAGGGCCTGAATGAGTTACATGAGGACGTCCTGGGCTCTGGACACGTTTCCATTTCAACTGAGGGGGGCGGGGGAATATGGACATGTCCTTCCATTTGCCCTCAAGGATGGTCTAAATCTTCACCTACATAAAACCCAGGTGGCACAGAGAGTCTGTCACTGCCCTTTAAGATCCTGGAAACTGCCACAGCAGACAACTGCAAACCCAACCCAGGAGCACCCACCTCCTCCAGATCCCTCCCAGGGCACAGCCCACGGCGCTCTCAGAACGAGCCACTTCAAGGAAGCCTGGACTAATACTTAGTTTTACTTGTAACCAATTTAAGAATCATCAGAAATACAGCAACTTTCAACAGAAGCACTTGCTGCAAAGTAAAGTGGAACCTCTAGGGACACGGGGTCTCCAAGGGCATTTCAGAATGGCCGCCTGACTCTACGGACGTTTTCCAGAATAACAGAGGGAGAAAGCAGTCTCAGTCTTCTAATTCTAGGAGGTTCTGCCTAGAGCGTCTGGTTCTAGGGGATGCTGCCTACAAACTTCTGGTTGTAGGCACGTGTTTGCACAAGATGAACTTTCTGGAGCAGAGAACCTGCTTCTAGGTCCCTGAATATGAAAGAAACATTCTAATTCTCACTTACTTCCTTTTCAGGACTGCTTTGACAAGCAGCATATAACACTAATGATAGGAAACAGACTCCTAATTTTTTCTCCTCTCAGAGCTATGTGCCCCGAAGGAAAGAAAATTAGCCCCACCATAAGATTCCACGTTTTCCTTAAAGCTCAATAAAGTAACAAACATTAAGAGAGGTCTACTCTTTCCTTGTCCAAATACCTTTTGTTTGGAGAAAACTCACAGTACTTTCCATGGACAGACCTTTTCAACTCTACAAGAACTTACAAGAAGAAGCAACTAGAACCACAGCAGGTGGTGACATTGATAAGCTGGTCACCCCTCGCCCCCGGCCCCCAGCCATCCCATATGTGGCCACAACTGGCCCTCAGCATCAGCCTGTTCACCTTTCTCTCTAGAAAAAGCCCAGCACTGCCTGTAGATTCCAGGGGTGCTAAGTTACAGGTCTGGGAAGCAGCTGAGTGGACACCTATGACCTAAGAAGGTGTAAGTGGAACAATATACCAGGACATAGGGCTGTTCACAGACCCAACCCCTTTTCACTGAACAATCCAGTCTCATTAAGTTAGAAACATTCATACTGCTCCACAGCTTTCTGTGCTCCTTTTATGAGGGAAAATTAATAGAAAAACAGCATTTTATATATTTCAATATAAATCCCATCAAAAGCATTAAGTCTTGCTTGGGTTCAAAATTTGAGGAACTACATTTGTTCACCCTTGTTCTTTACTGAAAGATACTATTCTTAGCCCATCTATTTCATACACGTATCCATAAAAATATTCTAAATAAATAGAGATTTTAAAAAAGACAAAAAACATCTGCTTAAGTTATGAATAATCAGACCTATCCACTATAGTTTCATCTTTATAATTTATAATAAAATACAAGTGTAATAGATGTTTCTGTACGTGAGTGTGTCTGTGATTACTACATGCACATATGCATGTTTACTTATACACACTACCGGTGCATGTACACACCACACAGGCAAACCAACATGCAAGCCACATGTTCACTCACACACAGAGATCAATTACGTACATAAATGCAAGTCGCATGTACACATGTGAACATCCCTTAAGTTCACTGCATAGAGAGATCACATGGCCAATTACATACATGCTGCGCGTCTGTTTACATGCATAACGTTTGGTTACAAACATGTTTGTGTGTGTCACATGCTCACACACACCGTGTTTCCCACATGCCTGTCACATTCCATGCACATCTGCGCATCCCAGCCTCTATCCACCTCACATCTGTCCACACGCTGAGCACCCACGTACAAGCATGCACACACACACCACATCCAGGCACACATCACACAGGAGTTGCACCGTTTGGTGCCATGCTGGTGTGGCTAACAGAGCCTCTCACATGACGTGGCTATGACACCAGGGCATCCTTGCTCAGCAGTGTGAGACAGGGATGAAGCAGAGTGACTGCGAGTCTAAGGAGGAACACACAGCCTTGTGCCCTGTGGCCTCAAACCTTCCCCATGGCCTGTCCAGCCTGCCTAGCATCCAGTTGAGCCACCTGCCTCTCTCTCATGTTTTCACTGAGAGCACAGGGCTCACAGAGCCACAAACATGGATGCTGTGACCCCAACATAGTGACATGCTGTGTGGGACCAGGCCAGCAGGACAATGAAGGAAGCTAGCTGCGGGGCTACCAGGAGAAGAAAGCAGTGGCAGTCATATGGTTTTGAATAGATGTTTCATCTCTTTGAGCCTCAATTCCCTGATCTAAAAACAGGCAAGACGACAGCAAGGGAAAGATTCACTACAAGGGTCAAATGTGATGAGACGACAGACTACCTTTACCTGCCACTGCTCATCATCACTGCTCCCTGCACACTGCTGTCTGGTCAGCATTACACACCAGCCTGGAGCAGTGGAGGCTCTCGTTCCAGAACTGAGACTTTATGCGGCAAAGTTCAGACGTCATAAAGAAAAATTTAATTAAACTATATTTTTGAAAGCCCCAACCCTCTCATATCCTATAAATCACAGTGCTGACACTCCAGCAACGCAGACTAAATTACTTTTCACAATACTCTCATCTTGCGTGGCAGGGAGAATTATTAGTTCAGGCCACTGAGGACTTCAGTGGGAAGGGAACAACATGCGGACTAACAACAATGGCACACTGTACTGTCCCTAAACCCTGTCCCACAGGCCCTACCTCGGCCCCAGCAGGCCCCAGCAAGCATACGAAGCCAGTGGAATATGACTACTGGCTTCAGTCTTTTCAGCGTGTAGATGGATCCACCCACGATGTTTGCTCAACTCTGAACATGTTCTTACCCTCTCCTGGGGGGCTCCCAAAAGACCTCTGCCCAAGCGTTTGAGTCGGCACTGTCTGTGCACAGTTCAATCGGCCTTATGCGCTCACACCAGTCAACCAACACCTTCAGTCTATGACTCACCCGTCAGTTCATGTGAATACTCCTTTGTCTGTCTGTGGACGAAAAGGGGTGATCGATGTCAGCCACGATACTGGATGTTCTTCTTTTACTTTTTATGTTCATTCTGCTCCACACTTACACTTGTGGTAACAACTCCATCTCTTACAGCGAAGGAATTCTGTACACTGAGACATTTCAAGTGCTCACGTTGTTTTCCTCCTGCTTTAATTACGCTGCTTTTTTAAGTTAGTAAAAACAGTTTTTGGTTTTTTTTGGTTGACTTTATTTAGGAAAAGAAAAGTTTTGTACTGGCAGAGAGGGGTCCTTTGAGAAATGGAAATTAAAATTAACCACAAATTAACCACTTTGAGCGGAAGAGGTACAGTCTGTCATTAAACAGGGTGGGGGAGGGAGTCACAGGCATAAACCATAAAAAAATCTATGAAATCGAAGAGCTCAAAGGAACATGTTCATTTGTCAAGGGAAGCGCTCACGGGAAGTGTTCCATGTTTTTAGACCTCATTCTTGCACAGAAAAGCATCTTAGAATAGCTATGGCAAATTAGCAGGTAACTTGCATTGCTTCGAATCTGTATTTACCAGAGAACCCTTCCCAGTGACGTGACTTCCCGAATCCATCTACATGTTCAACCCCAGGACTGAGGAGATCCTCAATAAAGGCTGTTGATAGAAAAAAAAAGAACCATATAAAGGTGACTTCCTCTGTTACACGTCATTGGTCACGTATAATTCCAGGCTGGGTAACCTCACTCCCCATCTCTATAGCTGCCTGAGCCATAGACTCAATGGAATCTCAGAGACCTTTGCAGGGATGGTCTTAGCTCGCATATGCCTGTATCAGTCAGCATCTATTTACCACCTGCTGCTCTAAACGCTGTAGGAAGAAGGTGGAAGCCACCTCCAAGGAGAAAGCCCACTATGCAGAACAAAAACTGCAGCAGAAGCAAGCACCTCTATGAAACAGCTTTACTGAAACCCACAAGCAGTCAGAGAATGAAGAAACTGGGAAGCCTAGGATTGAGGAGAAATTCTGGGAGCACAGAATGTGTGTCTGCAAGGGATGGGTCTCACAGCCCTGTAATGCTCCTGCCCAGAAATAGTCAGCTTGTATCACCTGGTACTCCCCGGGAGGAAAGATGATTTATGGAGAGGAGCAAAGCATATTTTTCAAAAAAGGCACAGTCAATATCTGCATGCAAATATGAAATGAACATGTTAAGGATTTTATTCAACTCATTAATAAATGAGGGACTGTTCCAACCAGGTCAGAGAGCATTTGAGAAGCCAGTCTTGTATATAATTAAAGTACAAGTGATTAGAAACAAAATAGGTTTATCTTCCAGAGTTGTGAACCATATTCTTAGGGGTTGTCTCTTCCACAGAAATTATTTGCACGTCTACTGGACAAAAATCTCCAATTTAGCCTCAGTTTTACAGAGCAGAAGTTCACCCTCAGAATCGGGGTCTGGCCTGGAAGCACGCCTCCCCATCTCTGTCGGTTTCCAAAGGCAGAGACTTTACCTGAAAGCACAGATACAGCTTTACTGAGAAAGCATCCCACAGTGCCATATAGTTGTTCGATGTATATATTTTTATGTTTTTATAAGAAGTAGGGTATTCTCTGCCATAACTATATTATCGTATCTAACAAAATCATCAATAATTAGTATAATCATCTCATTCCAAGTTAAGATTCCGTCTCCCCCACCTGTCTCTGTTAGGTACATGGGGTTTGCTCAAACCAAGGTCCAGTGCAAATGCAGACGCTGAACTTGGTTGCAATCTTTTCAAGCTCCTTTCATCACCACGGACCCCACATCATCTCCTGCTCCTCATAGAAGACATGGGCAAGTGTCCCAACAGAACTGCCCATGTTCAAAATGTGCCAGACGGAATCACTGTGCCATCACTGTAACTTCTCCCTCCGTTGCCTTTGTTTTCTGCAAAGTGCAAGCTAGAGTAGCTGAATTTGGATGTTTCTGTAAAAACACTTCACAGGTAGCAGTGGTGCTTCATCTGTCACCCCAGGACACCACACTGCCGGCCTGGAGCTGCTGGAGCTGCTAGGCCTGGCCACACAGGTAGGCGGTGCACTGCCCCGCACCCAGTGGAAATCCGTGGCGCTTCTTCGACAGCTTAGAACACGCAGCGCTTGAAGCAGCGCCCTTGCGCTCCCATGCTCCCATGCTTTATTTATGAGCCTCTGAGATTCTGCAAGGCCACGTAAACCTGCACCGCACTTAAATCAGAGCCAAGAGTGAAATGGCATGATGTGTGTGTTACCTCCACCTTCAAAGGTGTTAAAGTCCCCTCAGACCACGTGTGCCCAAACAGCATTCCCACCAACCTCCTCTCGCTCTCTGTTAGACTGATCTAGGGTTTTTAATCTAAGTAACTGTTATTTCAGGTTGTCTATTTTGAGAAAATCTTGTGTTGCTTTTACTCATTTCTAAAACAGTCGTAAAAATGTGATTTTATGTCTATGGAGCTAGTATATCAACAGGAGCCTGGGGCGCACGCCCCCACCAAAAAAAAAAAAAAAAAAAACCACACTAAATTTGCCGTAAGACTCAAAGAATTTAATTCAGGGAATTGGCTGCACAAGTGAAGGGCAGGCTGAGAAGCCAAGGTAAAAACCAAATAATCCGGAGATTAATGAAAGCCCCAAGCCTGAGGGCTAAGCAGAGGAGCAGTGAGGCTATGAGATGACACTGGTAACACAGTCGACGGTCCAGAGTGGGGCCGCCAGGAGCTGCAGCCCGTGGGGTGCATGTGGAGGGAGCCACCGCTCTGCACCCTGTAGTCTCCACTAGACCTACCTCTGACTCAGCCAGAAGTCAGAGGACAAGCTCTGACAAGGGTTAGACCCAGGGTTATGTGGGCAGCAGAGGAGAAGGAAAGAAATCAAGGGCCAGGAGGCCCGGCACTTCACTGCCCACTCCAATCCATGGCTCAGCGTCCATCCTCATCTGTCTACTCACATTTAATAACCACACGTTCCCACCTAACCTGAGGCGTCTGTCCACAGTACAAATACACATAAACCCACCCTCTGCAACAAGGGAATCACCAAGAATCTCAGCCATTGAATCAGGTGCAGGAACTTCAACGTTCCTATCCCCACACTCAGGTCGGACACAGGTCCGTCATCCAGAACCTTGAACTAAGTGAACCATCAACACGCAAAATAATAGCCGGAGAGGGCAGGCAGCTCTTGATTTGTATCTACCCAAGGATACACACACAGCTGCTGCAGTCCGTGGTTTTATACCTGACTCCAAGGCCATTTTCACAAGTTTATTTCTAGTTTCCCAACGTCTCTGCTGGCTGGTGCTTTGAATGGGTGGGTACATCTAAATCTTAATTCTTCAAGCGTCTGAGTCCTCGCTGTCCGGGTCTTAACTGAACTACTCTACACGGCCTCTGATACTTACTACAACCCACTTACATCCTAGGTTGTATATACTTACCCCACTGCTTCCATATGTAACAGAAGCCAAAGTCCCCCGTGAAATGGGATCATCATCCAAGTCCCTTCTCCAAGCGTTAATTCTGTGGCTTCAAGGGCCTCGATTACCTACACTGTGTTCTGAACTCAGGTTGATGGGGCCACTGTGGCTTCTTTGCCTGGAAACTTTGCTGCTACTTGTGGTAAAGCCGTTCCATGGCTGGAAGCGACAGGGAACACCAACACGAGGGACAGACACTGAAGCCCTCAGTTGCTGTTGCCCACAGTAGTAACACTGTGCCAGGAAGGAAAACCCAAACCCAAAAAAGCACCAGCACCAAAGAAGACACACCACTGTCCTCCATGAGGGAACAGGGGACTGCAATGGACCTCCCGCCAGCGTTCTGCTGTCTCCCCGGGAAACGGAGCCACAGCTGGTGCCCAGAAGCAGTGTCTGCTTGTGGGAACTGGGCAGCAGCCAGCAGGAGCACTGAGCAGACCAGCTTTCACAGGGGAAGACCATGTCGTGAGTCTATCAGTTCCCAGCCTCACCATGGCCGCTTTACAGGAAGGGAGAGGATGCCTGGAGGACGAGGCTAGCCGGCATTAAGAAGATGGGCCGCGACTTCAACCGGCTGCTCACCTCCTGTTGGAGTGGCTATATTTGTAATTAAAAGCACATGGGAAAGAGGACCCCGTCTCTCTGGACCCATTACAAGACACCCATTCACAGATGTGTCTCTGGACCCCCTCTCTCTCGATCAGATGATCCTTTTCTTATCAGAGGCTACCCAGGAGGGAGATCCAAGCACATGCCTCCTCCCAGGAAAGTGGAAAATTCCGTATTTGTCTGGCTTTTCCCTTACTAGGTCGCCTCTTTGTAGGTATGTAATATTGTCAGAGATCATTCACTGCTGGTGCCAGCTTAAGTGGCAAAACTCTATAAACAAGCCCTGAGGGGATTTCTTCCTTGTATTTCAGCTATTTCTAAGAAACGTGGGCCACAGGTGTGAGTGGCGGGAGTCACAGCGCAGCCTGTCTGTGTCGCGAGTGTTGGTGAGTTTCTTGTTCTGGCCATTCCTTCCTGAGCCTACTCTAGACGTAGTACTTCAACGTCACAATGGCTGAGCCTGCACAACCGCAGGGGAGCCTGATGACAACTAGCACACGGTGGGCATCCCAGTTACAGACTGCCTCGGCTTCCCATGGCCTAGCCATTGGCCTCCACCAGGTCTCAAAAGCACATAGGAGCTGCTTCTCAGAGTGAAATAATCACCTGTAGAAGACAGAAGTCATCATGCACCTCTAAGTGCATCCTGCCAGAATCCCCTGGGTGTCCTTAGTCAGTCCCGATGCTGGGCTTGCTGGGCCTGAGGGGCGCCGGGCAGTCTGCCATGCCTGGGCCTGCTGCACACCCTTCTTTGTTCCATTCCCTCTCCGAAATGCAGCCTTACAGGTCACTGGACAATGGTGAGGAGCCTCACTCCCAGGACCAGGCCACTATGACATGTGTGTGCACAGGTGTGCCTTGCAGAGCACAGCATCCAGCTCCCAGGAGTAGCTCTTGGAACCTCCCGACTGGCAGGCCCAGAACAGGGTTATCACTCCGCCTCTAGCACATAAGGATCCAACTCAGGTCTAGGACACATGCCATTCCCAGCAGGCCCTGCTGCATGATGTCATCACTGCCGTGGGCTACAGGAAGACATCTGACAGGCATTTGCCACCAGCGCCAGGGAGGGCTACTCCCGCTGGTCAGGGCACTCAGGTCCGGCCCAGCCCTGGTGGGCAGCAGAGGAGGCACAATGGTGGCAGGGGCCCCACGGTCAGGGGCTAGAGGAGGGCGATGTGCCTGCAGCACACCCACTTGTGCTACAGCCCAGACACCACAGCAGAATGGCTGGGGCACCGAGCACAGACTTCAGGAGAGATGCGAGGAACCTCTGGGCCAGAAACAGGCAGGCATGCCCACGGTGACCACCCACTCAGGCGGAGATGCTGTCCTTGGGGGGGTGCAAACATCCCTCACAGGCCAGATGTGCCAGACAAAGGAGGCCGAGTTGGGAGCGGGGCGCACTTCTGCTCAGCACTGAGTGTGCCCACCTTGCTGGTCCCTGTGACGTGGTGGGCTTCCTGCAGACACGGCTGTGCGAATCCTAGATCCATGACAGCTCTTAGCCCTCGTGCGAAATGCAGACATCCGCCCCGTGCATCCGTCCTGACCTGTAGCACTCTCACCAGCACAAGCCACAGAGCGTGGCCCTCAGACGTCAAGTCTACACTCAAGCGCTGGGGGCTTCTGCTCAGCCTCCTTCCACCGAAAGAGACTGGTGGGAAAGCCTCAGGACACAAGGGAGATGGCACCTTCAGGTCCAGTGTTGACACCAGGGCATTTCTACCTCACTGCCACCTTTCACCCAAAGCACTTACCCTAACAGAGGGAGGCCAGGTGGGTTCAGTGGCCGACAGCGCTTACTCCCACCCTGCCTTTGGGGCCTGGGAGACACCTGCTGCAGGTCCACGGCTACAGGTCTATAATCTCAGCACAGACGTAACATGTGTCACTTTCTCCAAGGCCTGATCACACACCTGTGCTGAACAGCATGGCGCTAGGAAACATGAGAAAGAAACAGACATTCTGTGTGCAGTTAATTCCCGACCATGACTGTCTACTGCCTTTTGATGTGAGAAAAGAAACTGGAGTCCATTTTATTCCTCTGTAGGAACTCTGATGGCTCGGTTTTGTTTATTTAGGTATTTTAGGGTATTTTCCTTTATCTTTGTGTTTAAATGTTTCCCCAGGCGATGTCACTGATTTTGTTGCTGCTGCCTGCCGTCTCTGATGGCGGCAGTGTCAGCGGTGAGAGGCAGGATGGAGAGAGGAGGACAGGGTGGCTCTGTCCAGATGGAAGCAATGAAGCCGAGAGAAGGTAATCTCTCATCACTTGGCTTGGCCTGGACATTCTGGGTCCTTGACTGTGGGGGAGTTATCAGCTGTCTCTGCATTTTTGAAGCAACAAGGCAAGATCTAAAGCGTGCTGGCCGTGAAGCTAGTCCGGGCTTCCTTGAAAAGTCCCATCTGCTTCAGAGGAAAGGGAAACTTATGTTTCCAAACACACGCAGCTGCTTGTGCATCCTTTTTGGTTCTGAGTTTCCAGCTCTCCCCATTCTCTTTTCTCCTGGGAAGCGGGAGAGACTGCGTGGTGTGCCCGAGCCCAGAGTGCAGCACACAGCCTTCCAGGCACCGGCGCATTTCTCCTCAAAGGGCCACTGAGGACGAGGACGCTGCCATGGTCACAGCAGCCTGCCCTGCTATGCATCCACACCGAGGGAAAGCCTCCTGAAAAAGCTACCGCCTGTCTGCTCCCCGTCACTCCATGACGCCACTCTGGGAGGAAGTCACCAGCCTGGAGCACGGAAACAGGGACTAAGGGGCACTTCTCCTTAAGGAGATCAAGAATGTGTTTCCTTCGAAAGACAATGGCCACCTGAAATAAGCAGGGTCCATCCTGCCCTCCCGGTATCTGGTCTGCATTCCTGATAGACCACAGAAGTGACAGCAGAAGCACCACTGTCCCGGAGCTGCCACACCACGGGACAGCTGGATGGTCACGGGTATGTGGGGACAGCCATGAAATAAGTGCCCATATCTGATGCCTTCACACTTCCCAATGACTAACTGTTTGGGGAAAAGATCACATGGAAAATGCCATATCCCTGCTCAGTGGGCATGACCCCTGCACAGGAGGAGAGCTCCGCTTGGAGACGACGTGCAATCTTGGCGCCGGCAGTGGGCGGCTCCACCTTTACAGCATCACACAGCCACCTCTGCGGGAGAAGACAGCCCTTTTGGGTACCAGATTCTTAGGACATGTGATGGAAGAACGACCTTCCAAGAAAAGGGATGCCTTTTGAAAAGATAAAGGCTCCCTATCATTTCCGGTGAGTGCTTTCTGTGTGGCAGGTGCGCCGTGGGAGGGAAGTACTCCACTGAGATATTTATCAGGATACTGATACAGGCTTCAATAATAGCACTGCATCTTCTATTTGCCTGTGAAAGTCATAACTCTCACTTTCAGTATGGCTACCCTCTCAAATCTATCATGCAACTTTCTAACTTCTCCAGAATGTATATACTTATATTCTTCTAAAGGAGTTAATACCAATTATAGAAATAAGTGTAACTTTAAAAGATCTTAAACCCAAATTTTGGCACCACATGGTAAATAAGCACAAGTGACTACTCTCGATTAACCCAGGGTCCTGACTAAATGATCCAAGAAATACATAAATAAGAGACTAGAAATTCATACCATGAATTTCAAGAAATACAACTTGTAAGGCAATCAAAAGAAATGAAGATGCTATGATTTAAAATTTTGAGTTTTGAGAAAGAAGTATAATGTTTAAGATAGTAAGATGAAAGTTTATTAGAAAAACTTAAACATCCTACTAATTTTAAAAAAATACATCATAAATATCAATACTCATACTTTAACAAAGCAACCTAGAAAGATTATGGAAGGAATTAAAAAATAAGTGGTATTTGAGAGTAGAGTATATTAACTCCTTACTAAAGAAAGAAGTACAATCATATTATTGGAACAGTAAATGCCAAAGTGATCATTGAAAAAAATGAAATATCCATCTCTACCATTAGAAATAGGAGAATGTTTCATTAATACAACCCAGGATATCTGTGTAGAAACAACCAAACTATAAATATGAGAAACATTTAATGTTTGCATCACTAAAGCTGAGTTATACTAGAAGAACGCTCACACCTTTATTTGGTATTTTTAAAGTGATAGCTAACGAAGCAGAAAAAAAATCAAATTTAAAATAGTCAAAATAACACTTCCTGAGAAAAATCCAAGAAATCAGCTAAAATTATCAAAATAACAATGACAATACCAACCATAAAAACAGACAATCTAGGATAGCAATGAACAGTGGAGGAACACATGAGAACACTGTTATAATAACGTCAGCTCTGAATAGTCATTTAACTAAAAACTCTTGTCACCACAGGAATCTGTGTATAATATCCAAAGTTCAAAGGTCAACAACCACAATCTGATCATTCCACTTAAAAGCATAGAAGCAAAAGCAAAAGATAAAAAGTTAAAACTCTAAAAATGGTTTCCAATGGAGTTTAACCATAAGATTGCGACAACGAAACAGAGGGCATTCCTCCTTAGAAACCTTGAAGAAGTGTCTGACTTCTTAAACTATATACATGAAGTACTTTAAATAAAGTTCCATCAAATTACAAATAAACCATAGGCACCCCTAGGTTCTCTTGTCAGAAAGTGAGCACCACCTAATCCATTCACCCACTTGTCATTTGAATACGTGTCAGAACAGTTTTTTTTTTATTTTCAAAAGCACTAGAACTTAACTTGTCAAATGCACTCATTTTCGGAGTCAGGTAGCAAACTCTGCCAGGCACCGCAAGGGCAGAAACAGGTGAGGAGAAGTTCTGTCTGGACACAGGCTCCCTGCGCTCTTCAGATAAAGCAGGAGCTCTCCTCGTAGACTCACATCCTCGTTTCAGAGCTGTTGTGTAAGTTTTGGGCACCGGTTCTGGAATACTTTTCCTGGTTACACACTTGTGCTAAAAGCACTTACATGTGGGCATCTGGTCAGCCCCAGAGTAGATAGGGCAAGGTCATCTGAAGAATTGCAAACTGAATTTGTTTCCATCCACTTTTAATAAGAATCGGCAAGCACTTAAGAACATTTTGTAAGAAATAAAATATATTTCTCATCAAAACAAAACCAGAAGGAGTTCCTTTTTCTGCCTGAAATATCCAAATGAATGCCCTGAACATGGGGGGATATGCAGGAGCTGACAGGTCAAACTAGAGGTCTGTCTCCCCATGAGGCCTTTCCTAAGGCACCTTCCTCCTCTACGGCCCTCTCTGATCACATTTTGCAGAACACTTCAGCTCCTGAAATGTCATGCACTTTCTTATGTGCATCTGACTCCTGCCACTGCCCTGCACCTGGAAGACTCCCTCCACAAGGACGGAGGTGTGTCTGACATTTCACCACACTGGAGAAAGGCAGTGGTAAATGGGAGGCTTATCACACAGAGGTGTGCTCTGGGGAGAATTAAGGGACCCAGGTGTGACGGGTGTCACACCACAGTAGTAGTGTCGTCATAGTATTTTTGTAATGTGTGGTCCAGGAACAAAACCTGAGGTGACAAGAGTGGGGAGTGCTGCTACCGCCCCTTCTCAGCGAATCTACCTGAGCGTATCTACATAGTCACCTGGGATCCTGCCCCTGCCTCTCTGGAGAAACACTGTCTCAGAAATGTGCTTTGTTTTTTTGTGTTTTAAACGTTTGTTCTGTTCCTTGCTCAGGTTATCTTGGTCAGAAATTTCAAAGATGTATATACTGTCTTTTGGTCTAGGTCCTAAGAGAATAACATTTTTCTCTGACCCTTGAAAACTTATTTCCTTTTTCTGCTTCACTTTGTTTTTAATCACAAACCTCTCACTTTTGATAGTGTCAGTTCTCTGCTATGGCCATGTGACTGATTTTCAATTGGGAAATGCTTCTTTCTCTCTCCTTCTCCTTCTTTCCTGATTTCCACCAGTCCCCACTGCCTTCACTGGCTCCACAGAAAGACAGCCTCTTGCCCGAGACATGTCCGAAGCTGCCACTACTTCGTGGAGTTTTTCTGACTCAGTTTAGAATTCCGTTAGTATTTCCTCTACCTGTGCATGTTTTCTCCATGCACAGAGTTTTCTACAGACTAAAACCACATTTTCTATGGCACTTTGGCAGGAGGAGGCAGAGGCCCTATTTAGTGAGTATATAAGTTTGTTTTGAAAGATGAAGAGTCCCGAAGATTAACTTATACTACGAATGTACTTAATGTTACTGACGGGTGTACTAAAGGAGACTAAGGTGGTAAACTCTATTTTATGTGTATTTTACCAAAATTCAAAGTTTTAGTTCTAACTGTGGATTTATATTCATTTGCATATGTAGGAATTGTATGTCTGTAAATCACAAGTAACAGCACCTGTGTGTCCTGTGTGCTGTGCCTTTCCTGCATACCCAAATCTACTCCAGCTTCCCTGCCCAGATTCATTGCAGCTCCCTGGACAATACTATGAGGTGCAACCCCTCTTCCAGAAGGAGGCACCCTCTGGATCTGCCATTTCAGATATTTCTATAGACCTTCTTTTCATTCTCTCTACTCCCCCAGTTCTCATGACCCAGGTACTCTGTTTACAGGAAGCCACGCTCCTACTGGAAGTGAATCTGGATGGTCGTTTATGAAATAAATGCAACTCGGGCTGACTTAAAATTGGCCTCAGAGAGGTGAAGGGAGGAGAAGAGGTGATGTGCTCTCTCAGTCATGGGCTTAGCAGCGCGCCAACAGTTTAAATAGCCCCCAAACAGGGGGGGTTGGCGCATTTTTAAAAAGTAGCTTCATCAGGGCAACAATCAGAACCAAAGTACAAGCATTTCTAAACACCATTATAATATATACTATCAAAACAAATGATATAAATACCCAATTATAAATAAATGCAATAGTGATGCAATGGAGAGGGATTTAAAGAGGACAACTGTAGGGGTTATGAAACGGAAGTCACAGTCGAGGTAAAATGTGCCGGGGCAAGGCAGGAAGCTGATAGTCAAGACACCTGGAATAAGTCTGTGCTGTGAGGACATGAGGCTGCGGGCATGGGGTGAATGGCTGTGAGCAGAGCTGACCACAGAATAGGGACACGTCCTCCATGGTATCACAGGATGGGAAAAGCAAAAAATAGTTGTCTGTGCACAAGTATTTTATGATGGCTTATGCTTCCCCTCATGTTAGCATGTTCCATCAATGGGGAAAGAGAATGTTACTCATCAGACAGTGCTAAGCCAATGCAAACTATATGGAGCAAAATATAAGAGCCATATCTAAATCTATATTCCAAAATAAATTCCAGGCATGTAAAATTATATACAATATATGGGACAACAAATAAGATCATATATATGTGTATATATATATATATATATACACACATACACACACACATACATTACACACACCCCTATATAATGACTATATTTCATCTTGACATGGAAAAGGAATAAAAGAAAAAGCAGGATTCACATAAAAAGAATGTTAAATATGATCACAGAAAAATGAAAATCTGTATATCGAAGAATATTTTAAAAGTGAAAACCTAGGAAAATAATTGCATCAAATATGAATTAAAAGGGCTTAGTTTCCTTGATTAAAAAGTTATTAGCAATAATTATAAATAAGATGAACACATCTATTTTGAAAAGGTACATCAATCAAAGAAATGCAAATTAAACAGTGACGCCCTTTTTCTCTATCCATATGTGAAATATGTTTACTGAAAATGCTGTGAGGAGACAAGGCAAACAGCATCTGCATAACATTATCTGTGGTAAAAATGGTGCAATTTTCTGAAGATAATTTGAAAATATGTATCAAATTCTTAGATATTATATGTCTTATCCAACTGTTGCTAATCTAAGCAAGTGATAACATATAAAAAAGTTATATGTAATATATTGACAATAGAATTGCTTGTATTATTAAAATGGGGAAAATATAAAGGCTCTAAAATAAGAATTTGTCAAATAAATAGATACATTTATGCAATGTAAGAGTACTGCCATTAAAAAGTCAAGTGGTAGAACAATGCTGAATGACTTGAAAATTGCTCTCAATAATGCTAATTAAAAAAATGAAATGATATAACATATAATATGGTCCCACATTTATTTTTACTAATACATTTAATAGAAAGATTAGAAATATATTTAAAAATATGAACAATGATCATCTGTTCATCTTTTTGTACGTGTCTTATATTCAAAACTTTTCATAATAAACCTGCAATTTTTGTAATTAGGAAAAAAATCACTGAACTGATACATAGAGAAAATGGATTCCAAGTGTTCCCTTTTCCATCATTCCTTTCATATACCCCTGCTCTACAGCCTTTCCCTCTCAACACTCTTTCCTACTGTAGACTTCAGAGATGAATTTCTGACTTTAAAATGAAGGACTTGTTGGACAAAGAAGATGACACACACGTCTGTCTTATGGCTGCTTGCAACTATCCTTAGTACTAAAATACAAATTCCGGACTTTTAAAACATGATTTTTAAGTAAAATTAATCTATATTTTACAGTATTTTACATTTCTCATAACTAAGGCTATTTTTTCTCTAAGGCACATCACTCCCTGGAGGATCCACCCTTAGGTGCTTCAAGTCAAAAGTCGCACACCCATTTAGAAATCTATAGTGCGATATTCTCCGATTATTCTGATAATAACACAGGGCAGGAAAATGCAGCTGTGGATGATTAATAATTCTGAATACCACCATCACTCCTCTAGGCAAACTGTAGAGTGAAGTCTTTCAAAATCAACACAACTGAAACTAAGTTAGTCTAAAAGAGACTTAGAAAGCCACCTGTCTATAATTCTAAGCTAGAATTGTTCTAGTTACTCAGCAGAATTGTGATATTTTAACTCCACATATATGAAAGTCTTAGAATGAACGATCCTGTCATAGTCTCAGGACAGAACTGCAGGTAACAGAAATCTGTCTTTAACCATCTGTGGAGAAAACAGGCAAGAGCTGACATCTATACTACTCTGAAAGTAGATTACTTCCTGCATTGGGGATTTATATTATAAAAAAATTACATTCAATGTTTAGCACAGTTGAAAGGCCTAAGAGAATCACTGAACCAAGAAAAAAAAGATCACTTCTGCTGAATTCGTAAAATTTAATGGTCAAAACAAAAAGCATGAAATGTGCATGTTAAAATGAAAATAATAATATGTGCAGAGAGGAGAAACATTCGCGCACAGAAACTCGTCCAGGAAGCGAAGTCCCTGTCCTTGTACACAGCGATAATGTCTAACAGAACTGGAACCCCAAGTCCTGGTGGAAAGCATGCTGTGCAGTCTTGTGCATCAGTGGTTTTACAAAGAAGTCGTCCTGGGCTAGAACGTGTTCATGTATGGCAGAAGGAACAGCAGCACAAGTTGCAATTAAATTGATGTTTATTTGATTTAAGTAGGACCAGGACAGCAGTGTCCTGACACAGAGTTTTCCAACTGCCTGAGTTGAGATGACTTGCATGCTAGAATTTCTAAAACTTTTAACAGCCTCGGATTAGTAGAAGGTCTGAAGCATATGGAAAAGTTGGGACTCATGTTTAAAAGAAAGTTTAAGCAGAAAAGATTCCAGTCAAGTGTGGTGCCACTGTGCAGGAGAACTGCAGGAAGGTGAAGGCTGAATTTACTTGTGATCAGTGTCATTAATTTGCTACAGCAGAAGCTAGAAAATGACTTATACTTTCTGAGTTGTGTCATAGAGAAAAATTGTTACGATCAAAAGGAGAGTCCTGCTGTGCTCTGGAAAGCACATTTGAGGGAACGATCTGAAAGCTTGGTGCAGTCTCCACAAATCACCTGACCCTGAGAGCACAAACCTGGTCACTCAGGCACACTAACCTGGTGACCATGCGCAGAGGCCGCATGTGGCCCACGCCAACTGTGAATCTCAGGGGTCACAGACAAGGCATGCACTCTAGTACACACTGGCATTTCTGTGCCCTGGCTTCTTGTGTACAGAATGGGAACAGTAGCAGCATTACTTTATTATGGTTAGGAAAGAGTTAAAGAATGTATTATATGTTAAGCACTTAAGTAACACCTGAGACACACCCTTGTTTTAACATCATATGGTGACAAGCATAACCCATAACTCAGGGGTTTACAATTACTTCTAAGATGGGATCTTGGTTCAGTGAAGTGCCGCATGGATGTCTAAGTAATAACAAGGAATGAGGAGTGTTCTCATCGGACAGGTGATGGGAACCTTTCCAACTTTTCCCAGTGGACCACAGATATTAAGAGCCCACAAATGATAGAAAACTGCTCAGACACCAGTGAGCAGCTCCAGACCATCACAGAGTTGGGGGTTCTGACTGGTGACAGAAATCTGATGACAACAATTAAACACACAATGATGGACCAAGCTCCTCCGCCCTGCAGTTCCGCCATATATTTATCACTACAGAGACTGCAAGACGGGAAGGGAAAAACTTTCTAATCACATGGCCAACATCTTCTATTAACACTTCAGAATCCATATCTGCAGAGTCTGAGAAATATGATCTTTTAATTGAATGTTTATACCTGAGCTTAAGTGAGGGTCCTGTTACTACTGGCGAAGGTACTCTACCAGGAATGTTGGTACTGTAGTACTTGTTACTACTGGAGGAGAGAGTGTACTCCACTGGGAATGTTGGTACTGTAGTACGTGTTACTACTAGAGAGGGCACTCCACCAGAAATGTGTACTGAAGTACCTGTTACTGCTTGACAACACAGTGTACTCTACCAAGAATCACAGCTTTACATATTAATTTTCACATTTCATATATGAGAAAATGAATATTTCAGTCATCTCCTGGATCAAGGAAACTGGGAGACTAACATTATATCCATCGAATTTTGACTCTTTCAACTGTTCTTTATCACCCTCAATCTTTATATGATTTCCGGTGACAAAATAATTCTCAACGATCATATGCGAATAAGTTTTAAAGTATTTTCTTCTTGGCCAAGGGAGTAAAAGGTTAAACAGATGTCCATCTACAAATGAAGTTGAACTTGAGATTGTTCAACAATGAAAACATGGAGAAAGGCACAGGACCAGGCGTGTATTTTGGTTTACAGCAGAAATGGTCCTCTCCCTTTTATTCCTCAGAACTTTCATTTTTCACCTACATGGTGAGTCATTTAGGTCAAATGATACCTGAAGTTTCTCACAGAAGTCAAAAATATTGTGAGGCCATAATAAAGTCCCAGAAACTGAAAAACAGCTTAAGGAAAAAAGGTTTCAGAAACATTCAAAAGTAAGCATTAGGCATGAACTTCAGTAATCTAAGCTCTTACATAAAAAGGGCAGGGCAGGGTTCTACCAAAATTGGACAAAAACCTCAATGTCAGACTTCCTCTGGTGTATGTGTGCCCACTGAAAGCGAAACACAAAGAACTGGAAAGAGAGCAGGATAGCCTCCTGCTCACGGGAGGCCTTTCACCCACCTCAGTTTTGTAGAAAGTGCCTGTCTCCTCTTAGTCTCCGCCTTTGTGCCCACGCGCTATCTCAGCTTACAAGACTGCACAGGAAATACAAATGAAAAGAGGTGAAGAGTCGTGTTAAACAGTCTTAAAGCATGCATGGCAACAACATTCACCGTGAACTTCCACTTAGGTCACGTCCCACATAAAGAACTGGGTTTAAATGAGGATTAGGATACAAGGCGGATATAGGTCTGGTTATCAACTGTGATGCCCATAGCAGTGTGCCCCTTGTACAAATAATGTTACATGGTGACTCAAATTTAGCCTAAAACATTACCTACCAGATAACACATCTGTTCCACAAGCCTTATCTTCTTGGTGACACTTAAGCAAACTAAATGTCCTGAGACCTAGAGAGCTTCAGTCGCACAGAGCAGCACCCAGGGCGCTCCTGGGCACCCCTCGTTCTCACTGGGCTGTAGGCAAACGGCCTTGTTAATAAGTTTATCTGTAAAGCTTGTAGGGAAATCAGCCTCTGGAACTTTCCTCATGAAATTGGAAAAAAAATCTGCCTAAATCTTGGAAAAGCCCACTACAAAGTCAAATTCCAATCAAAAAAACCAAAGTGTAAATTGAGATATTTGCTAAGCTCAGTTCTCCAAGACGACAAGAGATGGGAAGTATATAGCTTGTATGCTGTGCTGAGCATATTTTATTATCTGTTTTTTAAAGCATCCCCTCTCTCCTTTTTTTTTTTTTGCCTTGAGTTTCTAGTTTTGAGTCTCTAGAAAGTCAAAAACAGCCTGAGATGTCAAGCTGAGCATGAGCACATTGTGTGCTCAACTTCCCAGCACACAGGAGCTTTAGGAGGTCTGGGAGATGTCTTTATCCCTTTCATTTTTATCACATTCTGTGTACTTTAATATCAATGCATGAATCTCTGAGCAATTTCGGGGTGTCTATAGTTGTTTACTTAGAGGTACATCGGTTAGGATCGGCTAAGTCTGGTAATGAGGACTAGAGTTCAAAGAAAAATGCCTTTTATCACAGAACAAATATCATCTCCAAGAAAGTTTCTTGGTGCTGCCTGCTATCATGCAGTGGATCAATCCAAATACCTTCTGAGAGCTACTCCGCTATCAAGCTCATGGACTAAGATATTACCACTGCACTTTCTAACACTCAAGCACTGAGGAAATTGAGCCAACAGCAGAAATTTATTCATCTATACAAATATCCAGAGGCAGAATGTCAAATAGCTCAGAACTACTTTTTATTAAAATTTGATTTTGAAATTCTGTTCTCATCTAATTAGGATAAAAAGTAAATAAGTGAAGAATGACAGTTGTCAAAGAAATGACCCAAAAGGAAGCAGTGAGTAATTCAATGATGACCACTTGTTTAAAGTCTCCCTGTAGAAAAGGGTTGAGGAGATGATTGTGTGAAATGAAAGCTGGTAAATAAGGCTGAAATCACTTTCAATAGTCAGACAGTAAGGAAACTGAAAAAAGGACTCTAAAAGACTCTCAAAGCAAACTGAGCATATTTTAGAGAATAAAAGTCTGTATTCTATGAAATCAGGCAAATAGAGCAAATCCTATTATATGGACATCTGAAGAAATGTGATATAAATACACACTTCAGTATAAAGCTTACAATTTGATGTAAAGAGGTCTGACTCATACTCCCCTAAGACTTAGCACTCTACGGAGATTCTGAACCGTCTTTTTCTGGAGGTGATGAACTATCACACGACAATCCAGCAGGACTGAAGCAGGAGCTAGCAGACAAGGCAGTCAGTGAAGGTAGCACTGCTACAAAGAAACTGGAGAGGAAAGGTCCATGCTACTCTCTGGAGGGGTGATCCCCTACTCCAGCATCTTTGTCCTGCTGCACACAGGCCCACAGAAGAAGCAGACACTGAAATGCTTAGAGACAGTAAAGCATCCTAAAAGGCATCACAACAAAGGATGCAGCAGAAGAAACCGGGTTCTGACAAGCTCTAAAGCACCACCACGTACAAGAGCCTGAAGGTAGCCAAGCACAGGAATAGTCCATGTTTGTGTCCCAGCAGAGGGCTGGCGAGGCAGGCAGGACCCCCACTACCAAGCTGAGGTTCACGCAACTGTCTATCCCCGGAGTTGCTTCCATCTAAGTCATGTTTAATCGGGAAGGTGATTCACTTGGAATCAGCTCTGCAGCCCAAAGTTTATGGAAAAGATAAGATCCACTAGGGTGACCCAAAGAGCATAGCTCTTGCAATCAGCAACTTGGTTTGGGATTCAACCTCAAACTAAAGGGAACTGTAACAGCTCTGTGTAAAAAAGGCCCATGAACAGCTTTTGTCACACTCTGAATTGGAATCCAGGCTTTCATTTGACGAAGGAGGAGGAGGAAGAAAAGAAGATTCTTATTGAGATAAGTATGCTAACTCACTTGTCACTCTTCTAAAATAGTAAATTATTAAAATCTAAGGACATTATGTTTTTGTCTTGGAAGAGTAAAATGAATTTCTTTAACTTGTATGACAGAATTGCTTTTTTTCTAGGAATATCACTAATGTTGAGCCCGCTGTGTTAATAGTTTGAAAGACTGGGGGAAATATGGTTTTAAATGGTCTCAGGCACTGAACGCTAGATCCAGCAGTTCTAACTTAAAGAATAGTTGTGAAATGGTTACTTGTAGCAAAAATTACTTCTGTAATTCTGGTGGAATAATAATATAATCCTTTTTATTTAGAAATGACTATAATACAAAGAATTTAGAATAATATGAAGATTATATCATCAAATAGTCCCCATTTCATTGGGATACCTAAAACATGTGTTTTAATGAGTGAAAAGAACACAAATCTTATAAATTGCCAAAATCAAGTAGAATAACAGTATCAACAAAACAAATGAGTTTTCCTTTTCAAATATATATGAGTAGATATAGATATATGGTATATCCTTTTCTGATGTAATCAATATGAACTAGACAAACTCATCGAAGACCAGAAAGGTGTTAGAAGGTCATCGAGAACAAACGTAAAGCTAATAAAGAACTAGGCTTCCATCAAAATTCAACTCTTTTCTCTGGGAATTCTGTTCAATTTAAGTTCAAAGCTGAAACAAGGGAATCTGGTGTTTCAGGTGAGTAGATCAATGGCTCACAAGCTGACCAAGATAAGAGAGATATATGCATGTCATTCATTATTGTTCTGCAGCTAAATTTGACTTAAAATTCTTCCACCAATTCCACCTACTAAAACCATAGGTTTAACAAAGATGCCGAAGCCATGCCACTGTGGGCCACGAAAGGCACTGAGCACTTACTGAGAGCATATAAGGTACATGTAATATAGCTAATTACAAGTTGTTACAAGCCCTACAATGAGTTTCACTGAGTTTTGAAAATAACAAAGTGATAGACTATACTTCCATAAAGACAATGTAACAAGGCCCTCAGCAGCTAGGAAAGCAGCAAGTTGTAGCTCTTGAATTGAGTCAGACTAATGTCCTATTCCTCCAGTGTGCTCATCTACCCAAGGTGAGAAGCCGTCAGCCCAGCTCGGATGACTGTACAGTGAGAAACCTGAGACTGCATCTGGAGCCAATCTCAGGCGTTTAAAAAATGGGGGAAAGAATTAAATCTTATCGTTTCACAGTTGTGTTCATGAATGATCTCAAAGCTGTGATTAAAATGTGGAATCCGAGAGACATGGGGATTCTACGTGAAGCCTTAGAAGACAAATGTGATGGGCATACACCACACGGAGAAGGTTTATGAGTCAGTAACAGCAGAAAGTCCAAGGCCGTGCCTGCATTTACACTGCACACTTCTGATCCTTGTGGGATAACAATTCCAAATTTTCTGGGGCCTAAAAGTGGGGACTAGCTTACAAACACTTTATATTTTAACCTTGAAGGTTCCAGGCAGGAGAGACGGCCCAAGAGCATTCAGAGAACATAATGAAGAAACTGTGGACAAGGCCCAGGCAGGCTGAAAAGAGATGAGAAGTGATGACAATGAGCACTGTGGCGCTGCCCCAGAGGAAGCCACCACGGCCCTGAAGACGGAGCCTGGCTGCAGGGAGGACTGCTGGGGAAGCCTAGCAGACCACAGTGGGACCGACCAAGGGAGGCCAGGAAGTGAGGTAGTGGAGACTTTTCTCTTTCCTCTGCTAGTCTCCTGCTGGTGCCCCTACTGGCTGAACTCATCTGGAAACGAGGACCAGGGGCCATGGCTCAGCCCTTTGAGGCAGCCACCAGCATGCAGAGCAGGACGGAACCCCCGGGAACCAAGTGGATGGGGGAGGGCATCTCCCACAAGTGTCCCCTTAAGTCCCCTGGGAGCTGCTTCACAGGTAGGCCAATTCCAGATGACATCTGGAGAAAAGCAAGGTCCCTCATTTCTTTTGTGTATCGTTCATAAGCCACAGATACCAAATAAATGGAGTGTAAGTGTAGGATGGTAGGTCCATAAAAGAGGGGCTTGAGTCCTCCAAGAGAAAAAAAACGATGAATAAAAAGAACAAGGGTTTTACACCTTCAATTGTATGCAATAAGAGATAATGATGTGAAATGCAGGTCTAGATGTGAGGATGAGGACACTGAACAGAGGCAGTTACACACTGAGGGAGCACAACCGAGGGGCGGCCTGAATTCGTGGTCAGACACCCCCCGCTATGATCCCAATACGACCAGAAACCAAAATGCCAAAAACTCTGGTCATACGTTACATTAATGTAACCAGAGTCGGTATCCACAAAGTGGGAAGCAGCATTAAATCCCAATGAAGCAGTATCCACACACTGAGAATTCAGCACAGGAAACCAGGGAGGTGAAGCGGGGTCATTCGAGGACCAGGGACAGTTAACACACAGACATTGATCAATGTGGTTCCCATGTTTGCAAGTGAAAGCTCCTATGCTCACAAGACACCTGAGAGAAAGCAACAGGTGGCTTACAGCCTGGAAGGAGGAGGCTCCCTAGTGACTTCAGTCACATGCTAGAGGACACACACAGCCCGGCTAGAGCTAGAGGGGAAATAACTGAGTGTGCCCTTCCATTTTCTGGCCTCCTGTTGAGCTTCATTCATTTCTGCTGAGGACTAGGGACCATAATCTTCCAGAAGTTAGAGACAGATAATTATGCCATCGGAGATGGACACAGGCAGACCAGATTTGCCCAAACCTGACTAGAAGGGTGATGACCTGTGCAGCATGTGAACTGAACTAGCCCTGAGGGGCCTCCAGACTGAGTCTGACTGCCCCAGCCTCTATTCTGAGCTCAGGGGGTTGTGGGAAGGAACTAGCCATGAAGAAATGCCTGTCAGAAGGTTGGGCAAGCAGACGCTGCTGCAGATGTCAGAAAAACCCAGAGTCAGGAGGCTGCTCTGTCCAGACAGGAAGCCAAGGCCTTCTGTTAGCAGAAGTGGTGTTGGAGGGTAGAAGAAGTCAGAGGTTAGCGATATCCCAAGCCAACTGCCCCAAGTGCCTCTGGGACACCAAATGGGACAGAACACTCTGACAAGGGGCATGAACTGCAGACTTGGGAGGCACAGTGCTCCTGACACACCCTTCTCTGTACCTCGACATTTCCAGGCCCTAACTAGCTGTCCCATAGCCTCACCCCCTGTACCTGCTGTCACAGGTGCACCAAACCTGATGCAGAAACAACACATTTTACTTTCTCCCACATTTCCACAGGTCAGCCCGGCAGTCTCCCTTCCATGATCTGCTGCCATCAGTCAGGCTCAGCAGAGCCAGCTTCCCAGGTCACCCGGGCGCACACCCCAGTGGGGTGGGGTGGGGTGCTGTGTGCTGGGAGCTGGCTGGCTGCTGTTTTGACCCAGAATATTCCTCCCAGGCTGGAACCTGGCAGGTACACCCAGGGTGCACTGGGGCTGCCAGGGACCTTTGACTAGGTGAGGTCACAACATCATCAGCCAGTGGGGTGGGGTGGAGTAAACTGTCACGGTTATGGTCAAGATCAAGAGGAGAGAAGATAAACTAAAAAGGAATCAAACCACCTAACATATCAGCACAATCAAGATAAAGTACGGGGGCAGCAAGGGTCCGAGAGAAGAAACAATACTGCCCACCAGTTGGGTTCAGGGGATAGTTGTCTAGTGGCTGGCTGGGTAAATAGAATTTTCAAGTGGCAAATGCAGAACAACAAGAAGTTGGGGAAACAGAAGCTCATAACGAGGGGAGTTCAGGAAGGAATTCTAGGACAGGTGCCGGGCCCACCTCTACGCTCCAGAAGGCCTGTATTCTCAGGTCCGTCCATAATGAGGCTCTCTCATGTGAAATGAGACTGTGTGGATACATGCAGTGACAACCTGCTTTTGCAGAGAATATGGAAGAGCATGATGGAGTATACACATGGCTAATCTGCTGCGTGTTTGAAAGTAGTTTCTCTTGGGCCTCTTCCTAGCACCGCCTCGGTCAGATAAGCAGTCTTGTTATTTTAAAAGCAGAGGTGACCAGCTAGACATTTTCTTAAACTACTGGAAGCAAGCCCATTAGGGAGCTCTGCCATGGATGGGAAGGATGAGCACCGAACGAACTGGAAATACCATGGCCAAGCGACTTTTTCTCTAGAAATGATTTATGTTCCAAATACAAGCCAACCTATAAAACACAAAATAGGTCTTCCCACTCAAACTCACTGTTTAATGTGCATATACATTCATTCATCAGTTTTAAATATGCCTTTTAAGTTTGCTGCCTTTCGGTGTGCTCCTATTTTGTCAGAGGTCTTCTGGGGGAGCCAGGCTCCCATTTTATAGCGGAGGTCAACAAGAAGATCAGTTTTCATGTGCAGAGTTGCTCTCAAAGGCGCCCTGATAACTCAGAGGGGCCGCCAGACCTTCCAGCTGCTGGTTCCTCACTAGTACCTGCTCTCTGGGGCTCCTTTTCTGCCATTCCCTTAACATCAATTACTTGAGATTAGTTTATTTGGACGAGGGCTAGAGAAAGACTGTGAAACAAATAATTCCAATGGCTGAAACAGGAGTCCTCAGGCAGGTCCAGAGAGCAGCCAAGGCTATTACTGCCCAGCTCCTGCTGACATCAGTGTGAGTAATAAAACTAAATCCTCTGGGGATACTTTGAAATCTTAGCCTGCAGTATCTTTGGAAATGTTTCACGGTGAAATTGCATTTCCAATCCCACAGCCAGTAGCTGTCCCATCCACCTCCCTCTAGCCTCCCAAACGCGCAGCCACTTGAGCTGCCACCTCAGTGAGGGCTCCGTCTTAGCAGCCTACAGGACTGGAAGGGCGTGCCGCCCCCTGGGACCTCCAAAAACCATGCCACATGGCTCTTCCTGGCCTGGCCATCTGAGAACCTGTGCCATCTTCGCTGAGTGCCCCAAGTCCTACCAAAAGAACACTCAGAGAGGGTGTTGTCTCACAACAAATACCGGACCCTCATGCTCTCATGCACAGGGGGAGACAAAGAGGAACCAGCGCAAATGCGCTCGCTCTCACTTTCTCGGTCTCACTTTCTCACTCTCCCCTCTTTGGTTTTCCATTTTTAATCTTTTTCCCCAAAAGCACTGGACCCACAGCTACCACAACAGTGTGTGTGTTCCATGCTGACTGACTCCTAGACCACTCGGCCCCTCGCAAACAAGGACATGCCACAGCACTCAGACGTGCCCAGCATGAGGCGGACAGTAAGCCCGTGTTGTCGGCGCCTGCAGCTCTTCACACAGGACCTGGCTTCTATGAAACATAGGCGAGGGCCTTCCTCTTTGCACGAGAGCTTACACCATATCCCCCTCCCACTGTTGCCCACTCTCTTTCCATGCATAAAGTTATTAAATCATATATCCAGAACTCAAGAGGAGTGATAATGCACTTAAGTCTACCAGTAACTGAGAGGATGGGAATATATTTAAAATGAAACAAAACAAAATCAAAAACTGTGGAAAGCAGCTCTCCCCAGGAATGATACCGGTAGTGAAAGCAATAGTGAAGGTGACAGTGGAGACGGGGATGGCAGTGACAGTGGTGGGAGACACTGGAGATGGTGATGGGAATGGTGGTCGTAGTGGTGGGAATGCAGATGATGGTGATGATGGTTCACTTCTACTAAGGACCACATGTGTCTAGTCTTGTGCCCAAACCCACATTAGCCTTTTGATATGTGTTCTACTTTATATAGAGAAAACAGACTTAGAGGTTTTATAAACTGTCTCTATCCCCGGCTCTTTCTTGTGCCTTTAAAGGCATTTCTAAAGTGTTATCTATTTACTTAACTATTTCCTTAATACTATTAATCTGTTACCAAATCAAGCCCGAGCTCATCACTCAGGTGTAAAAAATTCATCTATGAGCTTCTTATTGCTAAATCAAATCAGCCTCTTCTTACCTTATCTTACTTGATTCTCACTGTAGCAAGTAGTACTACTGACCATGCCCTTCTTTAAAACGCCCTCCAGTCTGTTTCCAGAAAACCACATTTTCATGATCTTTGCTCTGTCTACTTATTGTAGTCACTTATCAAGGTTCCTAGTCCTGTGTCCCCAAAGAGGATAGTTTTCATTGCAACCAAGGGAGAAAACATATTTGAAATCACAGATCTTTACTTCCTGGTTTATATAATTTTTCAGCATTCTATCTCAACATTATGCTTTATCTTCATGTGTCTGAAATAAACTCCTTTCTTTCTGCTTGGTCACGGCTAGCCAAACATCTGTCATGTACCCTTACATGGTGGTAGCAAAACCCAAGGGACTAGGTAAGAGCCTTAGTTAAGCTCAAAAAAGCTTTGAAGAGAATTATAATTCAATCCCCAGGACAGTTTTTAGATATTTAGATGTCAAAACACATTTTGTTAAAAGTTTTAAATTGAATAAGCAAATACTACTTTGAGAAGTGGATTTTAAATATTACAGGATAGCCTCTCTAAACAGGATCAATAAAAACATCTCTCTACAACCAAAAAAACCTTTAAAATTAGAGTGAAAAGTGACACTGGACTAGTTGCTTTAAAATTTTAATATTCCATTGTCTGGTTTTATTCCTAATGAGAAATAAACCTGTGAGTCTCTTATTCCATCAAGTATAACTAATTCATTCATTAATTCATTCACTCCAAGACAGCTGAGCATTCTCTTCCACAAGGATTACATTTAAGGCACTTGAGGTTTCTAATCGCAAATAAAGTAAGAGATTACATTTGATCTTCTCAGAGACCACTGGGTAAGAGAACTTTTGATCTAGCAGAATTATGTCCAGTCAAGACATTAGCCCTCAGAAGAGAATCCAACAGGGTGTGAGCACGTCTATTCCCAGGGTTCTACAGGAATGAATGTGCCGTGAAAGTGGTGACTTGAGGGCAGCCTCAGCCGAGAAGTACAAGCCAGGCACAGCTTTTCTCAAGCGACCTCTCTTTATCTGGAATGGCAGCCAGGCATGACAAACCAGTTTGGTAGAAATGAATGTTCGTCTAACCCATGTCAAGGAGGTCTAAAGACACACATGTCCACAGCACTGAAACCCACTTCGTTATATACATCCTTACATATATGCCCAGAAAACCAACATGCATGAAGGTGGTCCTCTCAGCATTATTTTTAACAAAGAAAAGCTGGAGGGAACTCAAATGACAAGAAAATCCTATTGTGAGAAAGCTTTAAAATGAATAGCCTCATCTAAAAATATCCTTAAGCATAAACCAGACAACTGAATGACAAAGGCATAACTAAACCATATGATGTCACACATGCTGATTTTAAAAGCACAGGATGGAATGCCCTGCTGGAATAGCTGTTTAGTCCGTCCCTTGCAACTGACACAGTCCATGTACAACACAAGGACCCAGGTTTGTATCCCAGGGCCAGTGGGTAAGGGAAACAACCAAGAAGAATAATAAAATAAAATGCTTTCTCCTCTCTTCCTGCCTGTACCTTTCCTTTTAAAAAAAATTTAAAAATATAGAAGCACAGAACAGCATGAAAGTGTGGTGAGTTACAAAATCTAGAAGAGACATAAAGCAACTTCAGAAGAGATATTTCTTCCAGGTAAAGAAAGAGAGGGTAGGGTGGAGGGAAGAAATTTCAGCTGTACCTTTAGTAGTTTTTTTAAGGATCTGAAACACAATCAGTCAAATTTTACATCTGTTCAATCTTGAGTCATAACTTGTGTGTTTCAGTTTATTCTCCATGCTCTTCCTTATAACCCAAACATTCACGATTTTTAAACTGTTATAATATGGGTGGCATGTAAACTTGGACCAGCTCGAAACCAGAGTCCATCTCGAGTACAAGAAAATTGTGACTGGTGTCCTCAGGTGGTCTTCACCCACCGTCTCACCTGATAGGTGACTGTGAGTCCAGGAGGCATGTCCAAGCCAAGGGCATGAGTAACAGGTGCTCAGAGGTTGAGCGGGTGGGTGGGCATCCACGTAAGAATGAGGACTCCACCCAGGATGGGAGAACAAGAGAACTGAGGAGAGCCTAACGGGAAGTCAGCATCTGGACTACGAGTCAGGGTCACCAAAAAGTGGGGCTTACGAAGATGCAACAAGACTGCCTGTCTGCATACTTGATGGCAGTGCTCCTCATTTCACACACCCCGTCAAACCTGCAGTGTGGGGGGGTATGTCCTTCACACATGCTATTCCCTTTCCTCTGTGTGCCTGTTTGGCACTGTCATCTCATTTTATAGATAAGGGTACTGAGGCAGAGCTTCTATGTGTCAAACCTGGAACTTCAGCCTAAAGGAAGGGGAGGGAAGGTAAGGAGAAGAAGAAAGTCCCCATAAAGATATATTTCAGTAAAAAGAAGGTTTAAGATACTCAGGGAGAAAAAAAGTCTAGTAGTATAAGGCCAATAAAATTCCTTTTTCCACTGCCAAATCCATTGTTGCCACAAATAGAAAAGTGACCAACAAGGCCTCTGCCTAAAGAACTGCTAAAAACTCTCCTTATGCAAATAACACACCTGAATCTATTTCAAAACATATGTAAGTCTTTTTCATGCCTTAAACTGAAAATAGCAGATGAATAAGCATAAAAGAAGCCTGAACCAAGAAGGAAAGAAGTGGTTCCACATAAATTTAAATCAACATCATTTAGGAAAGAAAGGAGGAAACTGAACATATATGCCAATGAGAATTTTATGTTTCATCTTATGTATGACCTTGAAAGGTAGAATGAAAAGTCACTCTGACATTTTTGAAACGAAATGCAGTTTTAAAAGCTATGGTTGGCTTGCATTTTCTCAACGTCTGCTGTTCTCATGAGGCAAAGTGCAGTTGAAAGAAACATGAGGGAAAAGTGAACCAGGGAATAGCTCTAAAATGCAGCCAAATTATAAGTGAGCTATACCTAATTCTCTAGGAAATACATTTTTAATTGGAAAAAAAGTCTTAACTATAAAGAACTTTCAACCATGTCATTGGAGAATTGGGTATGTTTTTGTTCTCAACAGTTGAAAATAAAATCTTTGTGAGAAGAATAAATGACAACTTGCAGCCCCCTTTGCTCTACACACTTCACCTCCTCCCACTTCAGGGAAGAGCTGATAAATTAAATAAACATAATTGACACCCAAATTATGCTCTAGGTAACAGGAAACGGGGCCTTGTTATGATCTGGTCAGGGCCCAGGGCAGAACAGAAAAGAAACCGATGCTCTTCAGTGAAACTGTGGGTCTGAGACTCGACACTGTGTATATCGTGAAAAGTCTTCCCTCAGAAAAGGTTCCAACTACACACTCATGATGGACATGTGACTAAAGTCTGTTGTCCAGAGGAAGCGTTACACAGATCCAGAGGCATAGAGTAGCAAAACTTCTGAAGAAAGCCCCGCGATTCAAACAGGTAGATAAACTTTAACTGCTTTTATGAATATATATATAAAACAAGGTCTTTCTTTTTCAAGCTGCCAGTTACAAATCTGTTTTACTTAGTCTGTACTGAACCCCCAAGCATCTGCTACCAGCTCTCTGAGGAAAGCAACTCTCATAGGACCCCTATGTGTCAAGAGAGTCATATGCTTACAATGGGGTGGGAAGGTTTCATTTTACTTTTTGCCTATGAAGTAGAGCTAACAAGGTCTGAGAAGTCAATATAGAGCAGCCTTCTCTTGCACAATCCTATCCTTTCATTCCCAGTGATTCTGCACCCTCAGTGTAAATGAGAGTCAAAAAGCAAATGTCTTCAGGACTCTCTCAAAGAGCTAAGGAGTCAAAGTCTACACTGCCCACAACAGAACAATTCAAATGGTATCTGTGCAAAAGAGCCACCCAGCAAGTAACTGTGTCTACTGTCAGTAACAATAATTACGCAATGTAAAGCAATGTAGGCAATGTTCTTTTTTTTTAAGAACTTTAGTGCACATTAGGCATCTGAGTCTTCGAAGCTAATTTCAGAAGAAATTTATTTATGAGATTTATTTTATTTTGATCTGATTCAATTTACTTTTCATCTCAATTTAAATTATTTCTAAACACTGTATGCAGTACTTGCCAAACCATTTCATGTTAGAAAACATTAGTATCCTACAATGTCATTAATTCAAATACCAAAATCCATATTGTCGCTAAAAGAATACCCTGTGCTTACAGTGGTGGTGGAGTGATGCTCAACTACTTTCCACTAACCAGACCTTCAGCATTCCAGCTCAGCCCCGGTTCATGGAGAACCAGTACTCTGGAGTCCCCACCACCTACACAGGAGTCAAGTGACACTGCAACAAGGGCCCGTCCTCTCTGTGAAGGTGAGGTCCCGCCTTCATCTCGCAAACTGCAGGAAGCAGCCTCTGCAGAGAGCATGGCTCAGGTCTCTGTGGAAAGCCTGTCGGGTCCACAATCTTATGACTGTTAGGGATCTCCAATGAGAAGGCCATGGAGAGGATGCAGTCTTCAAGTTCAAGATAAGGGCAGTGGGCAGGGACAATGAGTGAGTGTGCTTGGCTGGGGGAGTGCTGGCTGCGGTGGGCCCAAATGACATCAATATGCCCACCCAAACCCAGCAGAAAAGTCTGACTGGCGGGGTCGCAAACACTCGTCTGCAACTGCAATGCTAGTCTTATCTCTGAGCGACGCCAACTTGGTGACCCTGATCCCGACAGTGGGGAGGTGCCCCACAGCCATCGGTGAAGGAGAGCCGCTATCAGGGTGTCCAGGCATTGCAGGAAGGTCTCAGGGAAAATCAGAGCCTGAAAAGATGCTACGGTTCAGGAAACTGTGCTGCTATGGAGTCATTGTTAGAAATGATACAAATGCAACACAAGGAGTGATAGAAGGTAAACTGAGGCAAACTGAAAAAGTTACATTTATTTGACTTTTGCTGGGACACCCTGCAGACAGGAGCCAGGAGACAAAGAGAAGCTGTGGAAATGGCACAAGGACATGATGATGATGTAGAACCAAGGCGTCGGTAGCTGTGGTCCTGCGTGTTTGATATCCTACCTGAGGAATTACAGGTTAGATTCTGGTTTGCTTAACAGCCACGGGGTGTTAAAGTGCCTCCCCATCTAAAGACTCCCTTGTTGAATTCATCTGAGAGGGGCAGTCCACTCTGCTGAAGACACAGTCTTTCCACTGAGAGGAGGATGGGATCACAGGTGACCAAACGACATGTCACTTAGAGATGGAGGCCCCAGGTTAAGAGCGCCCAGCCAAAAAGTAAAAACAGAGCTCAAAAACAAATAAATAAAATTCCAACATACATAGGAAATTCAGTTCCCTGAAGCAGCTGTCAGAAGAGCCTCCAAACAGAAGAATTCACACCAATGGAAACAAAATAATGGAATAATCTTAAAAGGATTTTGAAAATAAGTATGTTTAGAATACTCAGAGATCATGAGGAAGCAGTATCTTGGAATAAAAATAGGAGATTGTTTTCTTTAATAAACAGAAGAGCTGAAAACTAGCCTTTGGAAATCTTGGAAAGAAAAAGTGCAGACACAGAAGTGAAATACAGTTCTACTATATTTTAAACTAGAATGTGACACATTGCCTAGAACAGAGCAGAAAGATAAAAGGAGCTGAAACTCCCCCAAATTCCCAGACTTGAAGCTTGGACTCAGTATACATATTCGATTCCACTAATCAGACACAGTTGAGTCTTTGGTTTGACACTAAGCCAAGGAAGAATTCATCTATTTGTGCAAATTCACTTTTCTGGCAGGAGTAGGGCACAAGTGGGGGCTGGGCACGGGGGGCTGTTCTCTCCTCCCACAGCAGAGAGAGATACACCTGGCTCAGCAACTTTGGGGAAAAAATTCTCTACTTAGGACTGAAAACCATGATCACTAATGGTGAGTCAATGAATTGGCAAACTTCATTAATATCGAAATAAATACTGTCTACAAATAACAGTAGTGACTTTTCTGTTTAACACAAGATTAAGTTAAATATTCCACAGATCTGTACTTTTCATTATCTCAGAACAACAAGTCCTCCTTGAGCTTCAAGGTCAAAGCAACAATATTTAACCCAGAATGCCTCCAAAGCTTTTTACTAACTAACTCTCCAGGAAGACCCTAACTTAGGGGCAAACTATATCCTAACGTGCATTTTAGATCAGATATATAGAATACTTATACATATGTGTGACAGACATGCCCTCAAAAATACTTTAGTGGTTATTTTCCTATTTTGAACCATAGAGATCTGATATCACATATATATGTAGAGTAATGGCACAGAGAAGAGAAAAACTAACTGGGAAGGACTCAGGAAATGTCTGAAGGCAAATGACACAATCAAGAAATAGGACCCAAATCACCGGGTCACAACAAAACATCTCTTAAATAGGAATACTCAAGATCTTTGCAAGAGAGAAAATGCAGTTTTATCTTTTTGTTGATTATAAGACAGCACTGCAAATCTTAAACAGTTGAGAAATATATTTTTAAAAGACAAAAATTTCTGTAATACAGAAATAATCCCTGTTAACATAAGTGGCCTGATTTATAAATGCCAGTAATCTTTCAATGTGTACATAAAAAATGTATGTTAAAGAACTAGATCACAGTATTCATGTCACTTTTATGCTATCAAGTCTTTCCAGTTACTGAGGGTGAACAAAGGCAAATATATTCTGACCTCTTCTCAAAGATCTAGTGACCTTTAATAAAATAACAAAGTAAGATAAAAAAAGAAAAGGAGAGAATACAAGTAACAAAGTTGCATAATCACATACATAAAACAGAGAAAAATCATTCGGATCAGTTACCATAATTAAATGGAATAGTTTTTTTTTTCACTTTTCCTTTCAAAATGCAAGGACTTTCATTTTGTTTCAAATGAAGGGATGCAGGTATTTAGCAGTGATCAGAAGCAATCCTACAGTGAGTACCGAAAAGATCAGAAATACGGGTGTGGTTAATAATATTTCCAGTAAATACTAACAAGAAGTAGAAGCATCTAGAGTCCTACTTCACTAAGCAGGGTTTCAAGCAAGAAAGCATTTAGTTGGAAAAAGAGGGGTATTTTAATGACAAATGATATATACAATAAGGCAAAACAATCATAAGTCTGTGCCCCAAGAAGTGGATGCTAGCAAAGCTTCTAGAGTTACCAAGAGAAGCTGACAAAACCATGACCAAGTGTATTTCAATACACCTCTTTCAGAAGTTAAGAAACATCAACCAAAAATCAGCTACTGCATATAACAGCTGAAGCCAACAGATGTGACCAATTGCAACTGCAGCACGCACGTGTCCTCAGCACACGAGCTGGTAATTCGAAGGATGCAGAGAAGAGCAAGCCGTCAAAAAGGAAGACAAAACTGGACTTACTGTAAGAGCTAACACTGCATACACAAATCAACAAAATGAAAAGAAAGGAGAGGATGTTTGAAGCTTTAAAAGGTCAGAGCAGAGCTCCCATGTCTGGGGTCATGTGTTGGGGGACTGGAGGTCATGCCATACTAACAAGTACAAAGCCAAACATAAATGAAAAGATAGCATCAGACAAGTCCTAGAAATTCTAGGTTTTTCATGGAGCTCAGTCACTTATGTTCATGCAAAGGTCTCCCAGGGGAAACACGGAGGCAAGACTCACGGTATGCATCTGTGGCCACACTGCAGCATCCTTTCCTCAAAGGTCTGGCCTACCTGAGTCAAGGCCATATGCGTCTGTGAACTAGCATAGTTCTAGAAACAGGACATAAGACCACAGACTATAATCTTCCTTTTCCTATAGCGAGTTAACTTTCTGCCCAGCAATCCTAGAAATTAATTTGCGTAAGTATCTTGTAATGTGATCAAAATCATTTCCTATGGAACACTTCTATTACATATGACCTGTCAGCGTAGGTCAGAGACTTCCATGAGTCACACACTTGAATTGAATTCCATTTCCACAGCTCCTCATAGTAATGGGGCCCCCCCAGTTTGTGATGACCAGCCCAGCCAACACCCAGCACTGTGTGAGCACCATTCCAGCTCCTCTCTGGCCTGCTCTCCCCAAGGTGCTGGTGTCCTCCACCCTGTGGGCCTTCCCGGGTGGCGGCTAAGAGTGAGTGCCCCGCAGTCTGCACACGTGGGTCCACGACAACACGGCCTGTCCTGGCACCCAGAAGTTCCTCTGCAGAGGCCACACTGGGAACACACCTGAATGTACTATTCCACCCACACAAGGAGTCAAAGCAGCCAAGCTCGAGAAACAGAAAGTGGCGTGGTAGTGGCCAGGGGCTGGGCAGGGGACAAAGGGGGAGCAGAGTTTCTGTTTTACAGGATGAGGAAGTTCTGGAGATGTGTGTCACAGCACTGTGAATGTTGTTAACATGACTGTACACCAAAAATGGCTATGCTATATGGTTTTAAGCCACTAGTAAAGTCCGGTTTGGTCATGTAACTTTTGATTTAAAAACACCATGCTCCCAGGTGATTTTAAAAATGCAATGAGGCTCACCTGGTGGCTCAAGCACTAACCCTATGACTGGGGCATGAACCACATAAACGAAGACCAGGGACCCGAGTACGACCCACTGGTGGGGTTGGGGAAACAACCAAAAACACATTCCTTCCTTCCTTCCTATTGGGGGGGGGGTGAGGGGGGCTGCTTCCCCCTCTTTCGTCCTCTCTTAAAAAAAACGGAAACAAAAGAAACCCACACTGAGTCATGTCCCGGGCATGGACTGGCCCATCTTTCTGCTCATACCTGTTGGTTAGTGCCCCATGCTGCGGGGGCTCTGTCTGACAAAGGCCAACGATGATGTCCTTGGATGTCTGGATCCCCTGAAGATGGAAGTCACCCAGACTAGACTCCCAGATCTCATTCTTGTCCAGTCCTGGAGGCAGTGAGGGTGGGTGAAGGCAAGTGGAGCTGGAGCCAGTCTGTGCTGAATGACCGAGAAGGACTATGAACCAGCAGGGACGTGGGAGGGACAGGAAGTTTCCATAAGCACTGAACTGCCCCCTCTGAGGCCCCCTTCCCCACCCACCATTACTTCAGCTCAAAATACAGTAATAAATTGTTGCCACCACTGTAACCCACTGGTCAGGCAGGCCGTGGGCCTGGTCCTGAAGTCCTGAGCCAACTATGGCATATGGCACACAGCTCCTGACGTCCTGAGGCCCTTCCCAAAGGAATATGCACAGCTCTCACCACCTCCACTCAGCCTGTGAAGGAAGATCTCTAGGTTTAGAGAGGAGCCAGCGACCCCACAATCTTTCCATCCCCTGTTGGTGGAGAAGCAGCTAAGTGCTGACCTCCTAATTCCTGCTGCTTTGATGCTGCCTCAAACAGCTGCAGACTGGTTAGAAATGTGGCCCCTCAGACACATCCTGGCCCCTGCAGTGCCTGTGTGGACGTTCATGCTCAGAGGCACTGTCCTTCCCTCTCCAGCACCACCACCAGGGACGGTCTCCTAACTGGACATGCTGCAACGCTGCTGACTGATCTGACTCACATTCCCCTTGGCTTTTCCTGGTTTTACAGGCCATCTAAACTCAGATACCCTTTGACAGTCTGTTTTCTGGAACTAGTTCTGGTACCAATTATTTTGTCAGTCAGGGTCCTGAAAGAAAACAGATGACACCCACAAAGTTTAACAATGTAAATGAAAATAAAAGGCCGCTTCACAAAATGTGGACAGAATAATGAATTGTGACGCTGACGACAAGGCGCGCACACGCGTGTGTCTACCAGAGTTCTTTCTGTGGGAACCGACCCCTTTCAAACTCTGCTGTCGACATTCTCTGTGACTTTTACACACCTATGTATTTCATTTATCTAAGCTCTACTCTGTTTCTACAATTTAGGTTTGGGAAAGGGAAAAATACACAAAATCAAAACAAAATAAATTCAGAGAGAAAAAAGAATGGGAAAACAAAGAACTATAATGTGCAGTCAGGGCTGGGAAATGAGACCCTTGGAAAAAAACTACCTGGGACCAAATACGACTGTAAATTCCCAAGAAGGACGAGGAAAGGTGCTGCCTAGATTGGGACTTCACGAGAGATGCTTTGACTACTAAAACCCAAAAGGAAATATCGCTCAAATGAATGCTATGCAGCACAGAAGTCATAGCTCTTAAAAATGACTGTACTTCATAAAAATGACAATTATCTAAAGCTGTGAATTGAAAGATTAAGTAACACTGAAACTTGAAAGGGCACTGTTTGACATGTAAATACTTGGCCCTAGTGCCAAATACTTAACCAAGTCAAAAACTAACACAAAATGTAAATAGAGATCTTATATTCTTACAGCAACATGTGCTTTGCAGTGAAAACTTTCCCACTGTGAGGAGGCCAGTGCAGACTGTCCCACGGGATCGTACCCACCTCGCACACTGCACCTCTGCAGTGAAGGAGATGAATGGCCACACAAAGTGGGGAGAAATAGGAAAACAGACATCCACACTGCTGTGCCACTAAGGTTCTATCGCCAAATATCAAAGAGCTTATGGTTTTGTTTTGCTTTTGAAATTTTTGATTTTAGAATTGTACTGAAGGGACTGTGGCTTATTATCCCTGCATTCAGTTAACAAAAACAGATTACATTTCAGAATATTTTTTGGAGGCAATAGTATAGAAAGTAACTGCCGATGTTTTGAACACTTCCAATAGAAAGAGCATTCTCCCACAAGGAAGTCAAGACTGTCATCTTTATAATAAGAACACAGGTGCCCTTCCGAGCGGCAGGTCAGGACTCAGGTTCTGGAGGGATGAACTCAAGAGATGGTGATACCCAGCCTGGAAGAGGACAGGTGAATTCTCTCCTCCTTTCTTGGATTCCAGAAACAAGAGATAATCATAATCAGAAGTATAACAACTGGATACCACCTTCAACCAGCACTCTGATGCAGGGACCAGATGAGACTTTGGTTCTTCAGGGAGAAGGTCTGAGAGTTCTCCATGTGAAGGAGTAGACAGCACAGTGAGTGCAGTCAAACACTTAGTGGGGGACTGCCTTGCCAGCTCCCTCCCCCTGCTGCAGCCACATCGGGCGTCCCATTTTCCAAACGTTAGTTTGGCATGACAGGGTCATTATTTCATAGCACAATGAGATGTGAATATGAGAGAACATTCCAGGTGTGCCTGGTGGGCCTGGAGCCTGGCTACTAACCAGAGACAGCTGGCTATCTCCTAGTCTTCCCACATCCACATGGAAACCTCAAAGTGCTAAAGCCACCAAAATTTAGGGGTTAGCCCATTTATTATAAAAACACATCAAAGGAGCAAGAATGAATCGGAGAATGAATCGGAGCTGTTGAGGAAAATACTATCGTTAGGAAGACAGGTTGGGAAGGAACAGAAGAGCCTAAAGGAGTCTCACAGGGTAACATAAAGGGCTGAGTCACTGAAACAGAAGCAGCTGTGACCATCTCTGATGGGTAATCGGAAGTAGTTATCAGCATTTACAATAGTCATACATTCTGATGTGGAAAACCTTTTCAATAATCCCTTTAAGTAAAATGTTATGTTAAATATGAAATACATGCAGGAAAAGTACATGAGGCAAACATATACAGCTTAATGATTTATCACAAAGAAAACACCATCACTGAAGAGGAAACAGAACATTTCCAACTTTCCAGAAACACCTTATGCTTCCTCCCAACCACTATCGATGCCAAAATAATTTACTTTCTAAGACTTCATAATCATCACATCCTAGCTTTTCTTTATAATTTCCCAACTGAGTTGCTATCATTTAGTATCATCTTTTCTAATTTTTTAACAAAATGCAAAAGGAATCACTCAATATCTTTTATTTTGCATGTGGTTACATTTGTTAATTTTGAGAGGTTCATCCACGTTGTAGCTGTGTCATTCATCTCTAATGCTATGATTCCACTGTAAAAATATACCACAATGTGTTTTACGAGTGATGGCTACTGGGTCTGTGCTAGTTTGAGACTACAGATGATTATAAGATGATATATATATAGATATAGATATAGATATAGATATAGATTATATATAATGATTATATAGATCATTGCATATAACTCTTTGTACACATGTGTGCACATTTCCCTTGAAGATATATACACACACATATATATATCCATATCTGCAGTTATATGATATACATAAGTTCAACTGTGGTAGACAATGCCAAGTATTTTCAATGAAGAAAACTCAATTTGTACTTACGCCAGCAGTATTATCAACACAGTATTACCAAACACATTGATTTTTTTCTCTTATCACTTAGTGAAATGGATATAGAAATAGAATACATTTTCCATATCACCTGATATCAAGCAACTTTGCAAAATGCACTTATTAATTCTAATAATGTCTCTGTATATTTTACTTAATGCACATAATCATATTATGCCTTGGGGTTACTATTTTGGAAAATAAAGAAGTGTTACTCCCAGGAATGATCAAAGCAAAATCCTAAATTTTATCCTGATCCTTAACCAAGAAGCTGACAAGAGGAGCTGGTCCCTTTCTGGGAAGAACTCACTCAGTGACAGAACTCTGTGACAAAGGGTGTCTCTCAGGAGGGGACGAGGAGAGCAGTCAGACGACGTCGGGGTCAGGTCTTGAGGAAGCCTTCCCAAGACCACAGTACCAGATGCTGTGAGCGGTAGAGTGTGTGGAAGCTCCATCGGGTCCCAGACTCTCCGCTGATGCTTGGACCCTACCAGGTACCAATGACACAGATTTGTATCACAAGCCACAATGGTCTGAATGGTAATCTGAAAACATGTCAACAGTGGTGAGACACCATCAACAGCCCAAGAAAGGTCAAAGGTCGGAGTTAGCTAATCTGTCAGGAATACACATGGATGCAACCCATATGACCCTGTTCAATGTGACCTCCCTACCAACATAATAAATCTGTCAACTTTAGGCAGATGTCACAAGTCTGGGTTACACTGGTCACCCTTCTGCACTGTGCCGGGTCTATGGCGGTGTACATGCAGTGTGTCTAGTGAGGGTGCAGACTCAGTCCACGGCTCACTGCAGTAATCACATCAGAAAAAAATGCCATTTCTGTGCACATCAAAGAGAGTGGCGCTGACGGTTCAATTAGAAGCCTCCAAGGCATTTTTAATCTGCCAGTCTGTAGTTTTCAAAGTAGTAAAACAAACATTTAGGTCACTGGCAAAAACATTCAGTAAAAATTAATTTAGTAAAATAAGATTTAATAAATAAACAAAACAAGGTTCATAACCACAAATAAAGACAGAAATGGCCAGAGTGGATCAAAAAACTAAATGATGTTCTATATTGTCTGAAAAAATATTTTAAATTTAAAGATGTATTTGATTAAAAATAAAAGGGTGGAAAAGATGCACCTTGTAAATGCTAATAAAAGGAAGTAGAAATAGCTAAATTAATTTCAGGAAGAGAAAATGTCAGCAAGATGGCAAGTAAAAATATGGAAAGCTGTCATTAGGGAAGTGTGTATTACAAACGACTATGAGATACCATTATCAATCTAAAACACTGAAAACTCCATATACCACTGGGATATATGACAACAGGAATTCTCATTCATTGGTGGTGGTGACACAGCATGTAAAGTCATTTCAGAAGACAATTTGGCATTTTCTTATAAAATTAAATATATATGTAATATCTTAAAATGCAGTCACTACCCTACTTACTATTTACCCAGATAAACTAAATTTTACGTTAATAAAAAAACTGAACATAGACATAACAGTAGCTTTATTCATAAGAGTCAAACTTGGAGACATCAAGATGTCCTTCAGTAGGTGAATGGATAAACATTGTGATGCAGCAGTAAGTGATTATATCTCCATGCTAAAAATAGGCTACCAGTCCATGAACAGACATCAAGGAACCTTCGATGCATGTTACTACGTGAAAGAAGTAAATCTAAAGAGGTTACATACTATATGAGTCCAACTACATGACATTCTGGGAAAGGTAAAACTATGGTGACAGTAAAAATATTAGTGGTGCGATGCGGTGGGAGAGATGAATAAAAAGAACACAGCATTGTTAAATGAGGGAAACTATTCTATATGATATTGTAGTTGTGAGTATGTTACGTACATTTGCCAAAACTCACTGAAAGTAAAACACTTAGAGTAAACCATAATATAAAGTATGGACATTGGGTGACGTGTCACCGTAGGTTAATCAACTAATCAAAACACCACTATGGAGCTGGATATTGATAATGGGGGAGGTTGTATGTGTGGAGGGTTCATAGGAAACTCCCTGTATTTTCTGTCAATTTTTCTGTGAACCTAAAACATATTTTAAAAATATAAAATAAAAATAAAAAGAGAAATTATTTTCCAATAACCAACAGCTGGATTGATAGCTGCTTCTTTAAAGAAATAAGAAACTATAGAATATAGTGAAATGATTCCCCCAACGGGACAAAACCTAGAATTCTATACCCACAGAGAGTTCGTTCATTGATGATGACAAGATCAAGAAGAAGAAATATTTTCTTCCTGAAGGAATTGCTTAAGGATGTACTTCAAACAGAAGGAAGGCACTTTTATAGGGAAAAGTCTGAAATTCAAAAAGAATGTAAAAATAAAGAAATTATTAAATTTAAGGATAAATATGAACAAAATTTGCTTACAAAATAATAATGTAACAGATGTTTTTTAAAAATGATAGAACTATGAAGGCATTGTCCTTAAAGGTATATTTGGGGACTCAACTCCAACAACAAGGGAAATAAAATAAAATATACATGATTGGAATTATATTAAAATAAAAATATACAGTGAAAGAAACTACTAATAGAATAAAAAGACATCCTACTGAGTCGGAGATGATATGTGCACATCATACATCAGATAAGGGGTTAATAGCCAAGATTCATAAACAACTCATACAATTTAATAACAGCAACTAAGACAAAAAAATCCAACCAAATCACAGGCAGAGCAGACACCTCTCCAAAGAGGATATACAGATTAACAACAGGTACATTAAAAAATACCCATAAGTGTGCATTAAAACCACAGTGTGCTATCACCTGACACCCATGAAAATGGTCTATATCAAAATAAGAAGAAACAACATGTGTTGGTGGGAGTGTAAGTTGGTGCAATCATGAACGGAGTAAACAGAAATGGAGATTTCTCAAAAACTAAAAATATAAGGATCTAGAAGGATGCAGTAATCCTACTTCTAGGTACCTATCTGAAGAGCATAAAAATATTAACTCAGAGAGATGTGTCCACCCTATGTATATACTACAGCACTATTTACAAAAGTCAAGATATGAAAACAACGAAAGTGCCCATCAATAGATGAATAGATGAGAAAGAGCTAATATATAAAGAGATGTATATATATATATATTTAATAAACTTACAGTAGTAAATGTAATAAAAATTGATGAAATTCTAGAAAAATTAAGCAAAACAAGTAAAAGAGAAATATCTTTCATAGTTTTACAGTATTTGAAGAAATTGCATCAGTCATTGAAAGTCATTCCATTAAAAAGAACCTCCAAACCGACATGTGGTTTTTCATCAGTGAATTCTATAAACATTCCAGGGAGAAATGACTGCAAAATACTTGATCACTATCCTAGAAAATTATCAATGTTACAAAATAGCAAGAAAACCTGAGAAACTTCTAGATTAACAAAACATACCAAATAAAATTTATGGTACTGGATTAGATCTTGAATCAAAGAGAAAAAATATTATAAAGGATTTTGTTGGGACAAGTGTCTAAATTTGATTATGGATTATATACTACATAACAATATCTTACCAATGTCACTTCTAATTTTGCTAATAATACTGTAGTTACATTAAAAGTGCTCACGAAAGATGTGATGAAATTTGAAGGAATGAAATGGCATAATACCTGAAATCTACTCTCCGACAGTTCAGGAAAACAAAAAAGAGAGAATGATAAAGCTATTCTGACAAAATGCTAGCAAAAAACCATTGCTTAGACACTTGTAGATAGAAGGAACTCATAGAAATCCACTCAGCCTTTGAACAACTCAGGATTAGAAAGTTGTTGATTCTTGTTTGGTTGTGATTTATTTGTTTCATTTCTGAATTAGTATTTGTCTCCCCACGTTCTCTTAACTTGAATTTTGTTCTAGAACAAGGCCATCTTTTTTTTTTTTTTTTACCCAAGATAAAAGACCTTGTAAATTAAAATATTCCAGTACTGACAACTAAAGGGAAAAGAACTCTTTATCACTAGAGAGAGGCTCCTACAGACACATGTAAGCAAAGGTAAAGTCTCATTTTTCAGTCTACTATTTCAGTCATCTATTAAATGACTTCCCCCAGATACTTCTGAGACTGTGTTTCACATAATCCAAGCAATGTCCAAAATCCCGTCCTCTATGTCCTTAGGAAAATGTCCATGAACACAGCTGGCTCCTGTACTAGGTAGCTGTTGGGAGCAGGGAAAGCCTGGTGTCCGAAACCCATGGCACTGCCCTCCCAGAACTCGCCTATGCCACGTGTACTGAAGGGCAGGTGCACTAGCCTTGCAGCCGTGCTGTCCAGTGTGACACCACCACCACCAAGGGCCACCAAGCATCTGAAATGTGCCAGTGAAGAGGGAAACATGCTGTATGTACAGAAGACTCAAGTCAGATGCAGAACAGAGCACTAAGATATTTCGTTAATCATTTTTACAATGACTACATATGAAAATATTATTTTGGGTAGCTAGGTTAGGTAAAATATATAACATCAATTTCATCTGTTTCATTTTACTTTTTAATTTAGTTGCTGGGAAATGTTGACTCACGTATGTGACACAGTAGTTCAATTGGACAGTCTGCCTTAAAGAGGAAGGCAGGGTTCACCCTGGGACCCTGTAAGACAGATACTGCTCACAGAAGTGTTTTGTCCATTACAGTATTCTTAAAATATAAACTTAGTTGCTAACTTCAAAAATTCATCAGTAGTCTATAAAAAAGTTGAGGATCTTTTCAAATTAATGTTACTTTTCTTGAAAATCCAGGAGATAAGGCATTTCTTGAGCTACTTTATTACATGACAATGATATTCTGGAATGAGGAGCTGTCTGCTCCTTTGTGGACCCGGCTCCTGTCACACCATCCTCAACCTGTCCTACTGTGACTCTCCACTCCTAAAACATCAGCTGTGCTTACTCATGTTACCACCTGAGCACGGTAGCCTTTTGAACCCAATCTTTAAGACCCGTATCTCAGCATTTGACTTAAAAGTGGGGAGGAGGTTGTTACCACATTTAGGGGCCAGAAAAGGTATATTCTTGTGGTCTATAATTTCCCTGACCCACTTCCAACTCAGGTGTCAAAAAAGTAGAAATCTGTATTTGCATATGGGGAATAACTGTTGTCAACTAAAATCAGTCGAATGTAGATAAGAGTTCCCATTCTCTTACTAAAACAGAAGATTTTGTTCAAAAGGTGTATGGAGATCCCACATCCTGAGATCAATAGGGAGTAGTGATGCATGTGTATACTAGAAAAGAAATCAACATTAAGTGGTTTGTTGATTCATCTTGAAGAGAAACCAAATGGCAGTCACCCAAAACTTAGAAACAGTCAAAGGAAGTTAGAGATCTGAACCAACAAGGAAACCTGAGGGAATAGTGCCAAAAAGAGAAACCCCATTCCTGCGGGACAGTTGGACAGTCAGTGGCTAGTGTGGCCACCCAGGGAGACCCATGCTTCCAAGCACACTGGTATTTCTAGTTACCCTGTGGCCAAGAATGGTCTGATAACAAACCATCATACACTCTGTCCTTCCCAACATTTCCGTTTCTCCCTGATTACCAGCTGGCCTCTCGGAGAGCTGTTTATAACAGGCACAATTGCACATTGTTTTCTAACTCAACAAGTCCTGACAGAATTATTGAGAAAGCATTATGCAAATCTTTTGTTTACTAACGCCATAAAACCATCTGGTCCTAAGGGTTCTTTTTTTTTTTTTTTTTTTTTTGCTGAATTCTAGAAGCAGCATGAATTTAACTTCCTCTGTCCTTCCTACCATAGCTGCCAAGCCACTGCTGACAAAACACAGGTGCTGGAAGCGTCTCACTTTCGATTGGTCTTTTCATTCTGATTCTTGTTTTATTTATCTTTGTTTTTCACTTACCTTCTATTTTCTGTAAGATTACCTTTTCTTCAACATTTAGTCAGTGTTCGTATTCAACAGGCTCATTTTGAAAATGCTTTATTTCCAAACTTAGTCAAATATTTCTAAACATGTCTCAGAAACACAAAGCACATTTGCAAGAAATGACAAAAATGCCCTTGTTAATAAAACCTGAGGGCATGACCCTAATGATCGGGTGACAGAATCCACATTCCACAAAATATCAACCATCATCTGGCGATATGCAGGTTTTCAAAATTGTCTCTGATCCTATTCATACCTATGAATTTTGAGCAATAATTATTAGGAAATCTAAGACTTTGCTGCCATTGAGTGGGCTTATTAATAAGTGGATTTAGTTTTCAAGGTCACTATCTAAATTTAAACTCGTTAATTCCTATTTTCTATGAGAATTGGGGATGTTTCTTTTAATATGCCACTGTTTTTTAGCACAGGAGTGTTCCTCCCAATTCTAGCAATCCCTGCACTCACTTCAAAGTGGAACTCTGTCCACAACACTTCTCAGCATAAGCTTCTGGAAGATGAAGAGGATCATAGCATAAAGGCTGAGAGATGACCCTTTTCACCTGAAGTGCCCCAATGGAGGACAGCAGTCATTTGGAGCTGGGCTGAACTCTAATCTTGCTATCTGCATTAACATGAGCAGGAAGCAGAAATGAAGTTATCTTGTTCCAGTAATTTAGAGAAGTAAAGAAACATATGCTACAATATTTATTTACTATGACATTTAAAATGTTTCCAACACTTAAGGGCTTTTAAGACCATTGTAAACAATGTTAGCTTCACTACACTGTCCAAGTTCTAGTAGAACAGGTTGAACGTTCTATGTGCTGGGCAATGAATTAAAGTCACCCAGAGAAGAAATGCTGATGTTTTTTGAGATAACAAAGGACAGAGCATTTTTAACCTAGGAAGATAAGCAACTGCTATTTGATTATGACATTTTCTCAGTTTCCCACTTTGCACATTTTGGCTAAATGAGCATGGTTATTTAAATTTTCTAATGCTTAATTTTTCCTTCATCTTCTATACACTGAGCTCTGTATGAGATTATTATGAGACATGCTACTGAAAGAAGGTGGTATGAGAGCAACACAATGACGATGGGAGCTTTGATTAATGTCAGAATCCTGGGAGTTGTCATCAGCTAAAAAAAGAACTAGTGGGGAAGAGGATGTGGCTCATTGCTCAAAGACACTGGGCTCTGCTATGTGCCCACATCCTGCCCGCAGTCAGGCCACCCAAGCCACACCTTACAGCTTTCTAGAAGGATCAGGCACATCTGCTACTGAAGAAGAGGTCTCTTTTTGTAATAAACGAATGTCAATCAGAAAGGTTAATAAATATTGAGAATTATAGGAATCGTGGGGCTCTGAGCATTACCTAGACAAGTGAAAAAGCTTGCGGCCAAGATATTCTATTGATAACAAAAACAGTATGTTGTCAAAAAAGAGAATTTGGAAAAATACAGGTGCAAAAAAGTAATTCAAGGTTACCTTCTCTGATATACTGAGAATAGCAATTTTTTTCTGTTATTATGATTTATGGTTTCTGTGTAAATATGCATAAACATGAATGATTCTGACTGAACAAATACATGACACATATGCATGTATTTACAAAATGGAAATCATTATTCCTATGATTATGTTGAATATGAACAATTTATATTCTCCTTTTATTCATATAATATTAGGTTCATAAGCATTTTTTCAAGTCAAGTGCTCTTAGAAAACACTTGGTGTAATATTATATCAATGATTCTCCAGCTTTAGTATGTATCAGAATTATCTTGAATGCTCTGTGAGTGCTGCGCCCCTGACCCTCTGAGTGACACAATAATGTCAGATAGGACTGACAACTAAGTGCTGGGCTGACCATTCGCCTGGTGGTGGCATGAGGCCCCATGGGCGGGGACTCAATTATACAACACCCTCTCTCTCATCACTAGTAGTGATTCCAACATCATCAATAACACCAGAGTAACAACTCGCACACAGCATAATTTCCATAAGATACTTTCATGCAATGGAAATACTCACTAAAAACTTAACTTTTTGAAGATTTTCAGCATATGCGGTCAGTGACCTAGAAAACCTGCCTATACGCTGTATGTGAACATTCCTCTTCTACCAAGTCTTTTTTTTCATTTAGCATATATTTGTCTAAGTAGTTAGTCAAAATACATCTTAAATAATGTATATACTTTTGACTACCCATGAAGTGAAATATTTTATCTTGTATTCAGTATCTACTTTAAAGAACTATAAATAAAATTCTATGACTATTTTATTCAACTAGTTGGAATCTTGAGATTTTTCTTACATATATCTAGGAACCCTTTATATTTTCAGGATATGAATGCCTAGCTCATCGTCTTTGCCATAGAAACTTACTCATTTTACTATTTGCTTCTTTGCTGTTTTTGACAGATTGGTTGTTTTTTTCAATTTGTATGTAGCCAAGTCCCTTTGTATATGTGTGTGAATCATTGTTAGTTAGAAATAATACTAATGAAATATTCCTGTAATAATGAAATATTTTCCCAATTTCTTCTTTTTGTGATTTTATGCTTAACATTTGCTTCACTAAACATTCAGGAATTTTTCTCTTCCTTCTTTCCTTCTTTCTCAACCCCAATTTCTCTCTTGAGTGGAATCCAAGTACTTAATTAACTACCCAGCATCTTTTACTAAATAATCATTTTTTTCCTATGAAAATGTGATGCATGATCACATTTAACAGTTAACTTGCGAACTGGACAACGAGTTCATGGCTGGTATTTGTAGGGATGTGATCTGACAGATACATACTGTTTTCAGAAAGCGTGACAGGAAGCACATGTGTGACCACCAATGAGAAGAACAGACACCCAACCATGGAGGTGCAGCAGAAGCTCTGGTCTCATGCCTTGGCCTCAGCGTAGGCCTCCAACCAGAGGTTCCAGCCCTTGCTTGGGTAGCTCATCCAAGTAAAGATAACGTTCTCAAAGAGACAGAAAAGAATAATAAAGAGATCTTGCTGCCTTCTGCAAATATTGTGAGTTGGGTATGCTTCCCAGAGTTTGAGACAAATAGGGACTCTTTATAATGCCACTGCACTACTACTGCACTAAGAACAGAGACTTTCTTTTGTCCAGTTCTTTCCTTTCTCTCTCTTCATGCTGGTAATAGCAATATCATGCCTGACACATTTGTACTTACCCCCACTCACGCAGCGACTGTTAAATCTCTGAATCAGGTGATAAATATACTAATCGTGCTCTGCCACTTCCCAGTTTGAGTCTGATGATAAGACACATGAATCTTTTCTCTTCATATAAACTCTTTTTCACAGATCTTCTAAAGGCAGGAAGGTAGCTGAACAGAAAAAGTCAGCCCTCCTTGGTTAGGCTGTGAGCTGACACATCATTTCTTCTCAACTCTCAGTGGACAGATGGAAGTAACAATGCCACAGGAATGAAAAGCAAAGGATATGTGGAAAATGCAAATAGTAATGAGTACCACATTACACCTGTGAGAATAGCTACTATCTGAAAGACTGGAAACAACAAGTGTTGGGAAGGATGTGAAGAAAAGGGAATCACTGTACACTGCTGGTGGAAGTGTGAATTGGTGCAGCCTTTATGGAAAGAAGTACGGAGACCCCCTCAAAAAACTGATAATGGAAATGCCATATAATCCCACCACCACATTTCTGAGTATTTACCAAAAAAACAGGAAAATACTAATTCGTGGATGTATGTACCCGTGTTTACTGCAGCATTATTTACAATAGCCAAGAACTGGAAACTATCTGAGTACCCATTGTCAGATGAGTAGATAAAGAAAGTGTGTTTATACAGTGGAATACTACTCAGCTATCAAAAAAAGATGAAGTCCAGCCACATGCAACAAGATGCATGGAACTAGAGGGGATGATACTCAGTAAGATAAGCTGGGAGAAAGACATTGTATGGTATCATTTATATGTGGTATAAAGAAAAACCAAGCAGACACATGAACAAAGTAACAATTTTCAATCTGGGCAGCCACCCATCGCCGGTCACTGACATCAGGAGGGCTCCAGGACCCCTGGTGTCTGTGTTTCACAGGAGCTGTGTGCGCACGATGAAGCCAACACAGAGCCTCCCTGAGGGAGACCTGCACGCTCTTGGAGAGTTATGCTCTAAAGGAAGTCTCTTTCTGCTAAAGGGCAGAACGTATCCACTGCTTTCTCTCAAATACCTAAGTAATGAAGGCCACTGTCTCTATTTTGGTATATTTCTTATCAGACCCACCTTCTAAACTGTTTCCCCAAAAAGAATGCACACAACTAATATTAAAATTTAACATGAAAAATAGCCTACAATTCAGAACTACAAAACGTGTTTGCTTTCTCCCTAAAAGTTTTGGAATATGAAGAAATATTTGATCCATTGCTAAAGTACACAAAACCACATTTTTTTCTGATGCAAAAACTCCGATTGCAAGAGAAAGAAGAAGGTCCATGGCAGATGCTCTCTCAGCCCCAATATTCCTGGCAGGGGTGTCCCTCCTGAAGGGCTGGGCAGCGGAGGCGTCCACACTGGGGAGATGTGCAAGCTCCTTCTGGCTTCTGGCCGGCTCTCTGTACTATGATTATCGCTAGTAATTTTCCAAGAGCTATGTTCAGGTTTCTGATACAGGTAAGGTTACATATAGATGTACAAAATATTTAGCAGACCCTCAGGCATTTTTATCAGAATGTAAGTGATGTTCTCTTATTTCCCTTTTTTCCCTCTCACCCACCTACCAACTGTCATGCCGCGATCACAGTTGGCCGGTTTTGGCAGTGGGTTCTCCTCCCTCCATCTGGCCGCTCACAGCCGTCATAATGGATCACTGAGCACCTCCCCACCCACCTCATGTCCCTCTCCACCAGGGCTCTGGGCAGCCATTGCCAAGTCTTTCCAGTAGGCAGAACTCCGTGATGAGTCTGAGGCTCCCAGGAATAGGAGAGGTTCCAAATGGGGCTGCATAACAGAATCACTCTGGCATAAAAGACAATCCCAAATCTAAGTTAGACCAACCAATCCAGTGGTTGGGAGTCAGGGGCCTAGAGTCAGATTTTCAGCAGTTTCTCGAGGATGACAGGCAGACAGCCAGCCCCCTACCTGTTCAGAGGATGGCATTTGGGAGACAGTGGTGGAGGGAAAAGATTTGTTCATTCGCTTATGATCACTGGTCTTCTAAGCAGTAAATACATAGCCACAATACATTCTCATTGGGTGCTCCCACGGACAGTGGAATCTGTGCTCCACATACCTGCACCCTCGTTAGACTGCCAGTAGCAAGAGACCTCCTGGGAAATCCTCGGGGGTGGGGTGTGACTCACTAAGGCCACTGCCGACAGCACACAGCTCACTATCTCACCACCCGACGCTTTTGAAATCACCAGTTTTCCTGTGGTTCTTTGACATGGTATGCCAGGTCATCTAAACATGTACATATTACAGTAAGCCTTAACATCCTTTTACCTTCATTGGGAGGAACTGAGGATGGAGCTGCATCACCATCTGGTCAGCCAAGGTCACAGGTGCTGGGCTATCAGCGTGGCCGCTAGTGCATGCAGACAACTCACTCCTTCTAGTCAACATTGTCACCAAATCGCACAGTTACCTGAACAGAAAGAAAAGCAGGACTGAATGGGATATGCAAGTTCGTATCCTTTGAGAAGTATGTGTGGTATCCCTAGAATCATGCACACTTAATATTTTGCCTTTATCATGTGCATAGGAACAACTTTTCTCCTCACAGATCTTGAAGACCCTGAAGAAGGTGTGCACTGAAATGGAGAGAGATGGCAGAAGAATCAGGGAAGATGTCACTCAGACTTGGGGAGGCCATCTCGTGGTTTGTCCCCATGACAGAGAAGGGGAGGTCATGGGTAGACAAGAGGTGGGTGACCAAACAGATGAGGTAGTACCCTGGGAACGCAGCCCCATCAGTGCATGACAGGTACCCTCCCAATATCAACTTCTCTGCCACACCCATTTCTCCTCATCACAGATAGCTAGTGCCTGTCTAAAGCAAGCAGTAATGACAGTGAGAACAAGCTTAGGTATCTATTCCTTAGGCTTCATGTTTCATGAAGGCTCAGTCTGGAAACCTAATCAAAACCAGTGAGAAAGCAGTCTCTTGACAATATCCAAATAGCAGCGGACTCAAAAGATTAGTGGTGGATAATCCCACTGTTGAAAGACTCCATGTGCTTGTCCTAAAACAATGAAATTCAGTTCAATAAAACCTATATAAAACAGACTTAAATTTATAGGCACCAAGCTCACCCGCATTAGTCATGAAGGAAATGCGAAGTGAAACCAGTATGCCACCGCACACCTCATAAGATGGCTCCACTTTTCAAAGGCAGACAATATAAAGTACTGGTGACTTCCAAAAAACAAGGAGCTTAAAAGCCTCTACTCTATGCTAACAAAGGAAAATGTGAACAAACTGAAAAATCAATAGTTCTTCTGAGAAGCAAGATCACAGGGCAAACCAATGCTCCGAAATTGAAGAGACAGGCAGATACAGAGATTCACAACTGAGGAGGGCTGAAACCCCGTGATACTCAGACCCAGGCGGGGAACCTGCACCATGAGGGCAAAAACCGAGAGAACAATAGAATGAGCCAGTGTCCTAGAGGGACTCAGGTGACAGTGGCATCAAGGAGGCTCATGGTGTGAAAATGACCACAGAGGGTGGCAGAGCTGTGCACGTGTGCTGACAGTGGGCATATGGAAATCTCTGACCCTTCCCCTCAATTCTGCTATATCTCAAACTTCTGGAAAGGAAATAAAAAGTTTCAAGAAGCGTTTACATAATCTCCAGGGGTGTTGTTTCGGAAGGCCCACACTTCTGAGTGCTACTCCAGGAGCTGTGCTTAGCCCTCACAGTGAACTTCACAGAAAAGTCTTCTTTTACCTTCTGTGGTGGGGGAGAGGGGTAATTTTGAGACATGCCACACAGTCTGTTCCTAACCTAACAAGATCTGCCCTCAGACAAAACTGCTTTGCATTGTATCAGAACCCCACCTGCCTTGAGGAGATGAAATAACCCAAATCCAGCTTCTCTGGCCTCTTGCACCACTACAGCTTATCATTCTATGTGGGGGAACTACACGCCGAATGCATGTCCTTCTAGACATTCTGTTACAATAAAGTGGGTGGAGGAGGTAGAGAAGCCGAGAGCAATTGTGAAGTTCACCCTATGAGCACAGGGGACCAGAAAATCAAGACCTAATTACAGGGTGAGGGCACCTTCCCCCACAAACCTCACTGCAGCACCAATGCCTGCTTATCACAGTTCCTTTCACCCAGAACATCGTGTCCAGCTATCACGAATCTCCACAAGGCATACCGAAAGGCAAATCATAGTCTGAAGTAACAGAACAAGCACCAGAACCTGATTCAGATAAAACAGGAATGTTGAGATTATCAGACCAGGAATTTTAAATAACTGTGATTAATATGCGAACAAGTCACAGAAAAAGCAGACAGAGGCAAGAACAAGGATGGTGTAACTGGAAGAATTAAATTCTAAAAATACATTAAAAAGATCTGCTCAAGATAAAAATGCTGAAAACAGAAACAGAGAATGACTTTGACAGCTCAGTAGCAGAATGGACTTGGGTCAAAAGACCCTCTGAGCTTGCGGTTGTGGCAACAGAAACTCTCCAAGCTGTAAAGAGAAAACAACAGCAAAAAAAAAAAAAGACTAAGAAAATGGAATATCCAACAACTGTGGGACAAGTACAAAAGGTGTAAAATACATGTACTGGGAATACAAGAAGAACAGAAGCAATATTTGAAGTAATAATAATAGAAATTTTCCCCAAAACTAATTCAAACACCAAGTCACAAATCCAGCAGGCTCTGGGGATGCTAAGCAGGATCAACACACACACACACACACACACACACACACACACACACACACACACACACACCTTCCTTCAGTATATCACAGTCAAATGTTGTAAAATCAAGACAAAGAAACTAAAAAGAAATCAGAGGAAGAAAATAAACCTTAACCTATAGATACAAATTAAATCTGACTTTTCCAAAAGCAAGCACGCATGGAGAGAACAGAGTAAATATTTAAAGTAATGAGAGGGGGGAACCCACATACCTAGAATTCTGTACCCTGTGAAATTATCCCACAAAAGTGAAGTAAAAGTAAATAACTTTCTCAGAGAAATAAAATGAAAGGAATTTTCAGCCAGCACACCTACTACAAAACAAATGCGAAAAGTTTCTTCAGAGAGAAGGAAAATTATACAGGTCTACATGAAAAAAGAATCGTGGATCTACATTTACCGGGAAATCAAAAAGTAAAGGTAAATTAAAGCTTTTATTATTCTAATGTTTAACTGGTCATAGATATTACTGCTCACAATAATAGCAACAATGTATTTGACTATGTACACTTATACAGATGTATAATACACAGATACATCTTCAAGTTAAATAACATATATGAATACATAAGTATATGCAAGTATACATAGTCAATTTATACAGGACTATAATACACATAAATGGAATGGATGACAGCAATGATACAAAGGACAGAAGGGAGGAATTGGGAATTTTTTACATTAAAAGTTACTTGACTACTAGTGAAGAAATATGATGTTATTTGAAACTGAACTTGTATTAGTTGTAAATGGTCATTGCAAAATCTAGAATAAAATTTTATAAAAAATAAAGCATAACTGATACATTAAAATGAGAAAAAAAATCATAAATTGTTTAACTGAAGTCACAAAAGGCACAAAAAAGTATGGAAGACATAACTAGGAATAAAGAACCAGGGCAGCAAATAGAAAACTGTAATTAATATGGCAGAGATCAATAATCACATTAAAGGCCAATGCTCTAAGTATACAAACGAGAGAGTTTATAAAAGGATCAAGAAATAAGACACACCACAGGTTGTCTCCAAGAATTCATTTCAAATACAAAATTAAGCCCACAAATTTCATAAACTAAAATAAATGAATCAATTCTTGAAAGAAACTGCTAAATTCACAGGAGAAATATAGAATCTAAATTGGCAACAATTTTAAAAATTAAATAAAAAATGACTAACCTTCCAAAACAAAGTAAGCATCAAGCTCAGACAGGCTCTCTGATGAATTCTACCAAACATTAAAGGAAAAGTTTGTACTATTTCCCTACTACCTCATCCAGATGATAGAAGCAGAGAGAATACTTTCTAATACAGTCTTCTGAAAACATAAGCCATACTACCACTAACTAATAGAAAATGGTAGTAAGTAGTTCAATTTCAGACAGAGCAGACTCAGAGCAAGGAACAGTTTCAGGAACAGACATGGTGATTACATAAAGGGGTCAATATTCCTAAAAACAGGATGTCAAGTATATGAAGTGATGACAGATGGAACCATAAGGAGAAACAGATGAAACCACCATTACAGCTGCAGTACCAACACCACTTCCATGAGAAATGAAAAGAGCAGCAGGCAGAAAATCAGTGAAGACACAGTGAACTCAACACCATCAATCACCTAGATATATTCGGCATCTATAGACCCTTCATCCAACAACAGCAAAACACACATTTGTCTCAAACTCACATGGAAACTACACCAAGACACACCACATTCTGACCCATGAAACACAACTTTAAAGAGTATTGTAAGAGTATAAATCATAAAATGTCTGATCTGAGATCACCACAGAATTAAAGTAGAAATCAATAACAGAAAGACAGCTTGAAAATCTAAAATATGTGGAGATTAAACAGCATGCTTCTAAATAACACACAGGTCACAGAAGAAATTTCAATATAACTAAAAATATGGTGAATTAAATAAAAATGAAAACATATCAAAATTTGTGGAATGAGGTGAAAGCAATGCTTAGAGGAAAATTCAGGGCACCAAAGGGACATATTAGAAATGAAGAGCAATTTAAAAAAATGATCTGGCACAACCAGATGGGTCAGGTGTTCATTTCCTGCCTCTGGCCGGCACAGTCTGCACACATTCCAAGACCTGGGTTCAGGAGCTGGAGAGAGGGGGCAGGAGGGAACAGCCAGATGAAAAACTAAATACAAAAAGATTGTGATAAAATACGACCGGGGATGGGAGGAAAGGGATGGACATGTTAAAAAACGTGAGGAAAAAAAAAAAGGACTGTGGCATAAGAAATTACCTTTCAATGTGTGTTTTCTCAGATGATCAATTTTTTAAACCAAACTTCCTCTCTAAATAATTTTCCAGAAACGTTTTCAAAAGTGACTTAGGTATAAAAAAGTTGCAAGATGGTAAAGCAACGTCAGAGGTAACTTCATATAAAAATTAGTAGTATACTGCTTAGAACATGAAACACTTCCTACTTACATTCAATTGCACGTTTTTTGAAAAAAAAAAAAAAAGTACCTCTAATAATATAGAGCTTTTACATTTCAAAATGTGTATTTTATTCATTCTCTCAGATTTTCTCCACAGGTTGCATCTCCATTTCATTAATTTAGTAATTGCACAATTGCAATTAAAGTTTTCATCTCCAGAAAGGTAAACATCCTCTTAGATGTGAAAGATACATTGTCCCTAAAAAGGTTTAAAGGACTGATTCTGCAGAAGCACTTGGAGTGGGGGTCACCGCAAGAGGGGCTGCCCAGCAGGAACTATCAGTAACTGCAGGAGCTGTGGCAGAGCCTTGAGGTGCATCTTCGGATGCGGGTCGCCTGACCGCAACCCTCCCGCGAGGGGCGTGGAGAAAGGGGAAGCAGCCCTCTCACCCGCCGCGCAGTCGAACAGTAGTTGGCCAGGTAACCAGCAAAACGAGGAGCAGAGTCCTGTAAAAGCGACCTGTCTGAGACGGGCCTAGCGCCCTCTATCACTGCGCGCGCACAGAGGCGTCGTCCGGCGTCGTGGCTCCGCACACAGCACGAGGCCGGCGTGACAAGTGGGGAGGCGGGTGAGAACGGCGATGGGCGTGGGTCGCGGCCTCAGAATTTCCAGCGCGGCCATCACCGCGCTCTCCGAAGGCGCAAGCACACAGACTGCCAGGCTTTACGAGCCGGACAGCGAACACGCGCGCCCTGTCTCCGAGGCGGCGCAGGGACATCCCTGAAGGCACCGTCTGGACAGAGGCTGTCGAGGTCTCCGCTAAGAACCGGTGCAGCAATCCGCGCGGCCCCCGGGGCACTGCCTCCCGACACAGGCCTGAATTTTCTTCGTTTGAGCTGATAATTGTGAATGATGACCCCCGAATTCCTGTCTTAAATATCTCAATAGCCGCCTCCTTCTTCAGCAACCCGGTTCCTTTTATCAGGGCGGGCTGCTCCGGGGTCCGCGGGCTGGTGTCCGCCAGCAGCCTCCGCTCCCGCGCCGCTGCGGGCCTCACCGGAGGCGGCCTCGCCTCAGGGGCCTCACCCCGCAGGCGTCGTCACCTCAGGGGCCTCACCCCAGGCGGCGTCACCTCAGGGGCCTCAACCCAGGCGGCGTCACCCCAGGGGCCTCACCTCAGGGACCTCACCCCAGGCGGCCTCACCTCAGGGGCGTCACCCCAGGGGCCTCACTGAGGCGGGGCCGCCCTCGCAGTGCGCACGCCGCCCGCCGGGCGTCTCCCATTCTCGACAGGACAGTCTGCGGGACCAGGGCCGCAGCTCCTGCCAGGCCCTCTGGTCACCCGGTGGCTCGGGCGGCCACGAAACCGCGCGCACGTCGGCCCCTGACAGGCCGCGCTGGCAGCCAAAGGGGCCCGCGCTCCCGCAGAACCTTCTGGAACCGGGGCCTCGGGCGGAGAGGCCAGCCCGCGGGTTTCCACGGAACATGCCGCGGCTTCCGGGCCCACGACAACCCCAGTCTCGGCAAGCGGCCTGGGGCCGCCGTGCTCACCCGCCGTGGACGCCAGACGCCGGCTCGCAAAGGCCCGAGGGAGCCGCCCGACGGCGAGCGCGCCCACTGTCGTAAAGGCGGACGTGCCCGTGCTTTCCGGCTTCACGTCGGAGCCACGTGACTCCCAGTCGGCGCGTGTGCGTGCGAGCAGGTCCGCCGGGCAGCTGTGCTGCCGGCTTTGCGCTCTGAGGAAAGATGGCCTCCCCTCGGCCGCGTGGCCCACCCGTACCTGCCACGACCTCCGAGGGTCGGGGAAGCCGGGCTGCGAGCGCGGCCCGCGCTGGCCGCCAGGAAGGAGCTGCCACGCCAGCGAGCACGGCTCCCTCTGCGCGCCAGGCCCGACCGAGCAAAGCAGCTGGTGCCTGCCATCCAGACGTCGGCTCTGGGGCCGGGCACACCCCACTAATGTGTCCTGAGACCGTCACGCCACTAGTCACGCCTGTCTGCTTGCTCGTTGGGAAGGGAGACGGGGTGCGGCCCCTCGTGTCCTGCGCCGACGAGCGGCGTCCGCGTTTCCTCCAGGAGCGAGCGGATGAGCGCACAGCGGCCTGCAGGCCGTGTCCACCGTCCGCGGGGCACAGCGCCTTCTCCCTTGTCACCTGATGGCAGGTTACCCCACGAGGACAATCTCCTGAGCGCGTCCTCGCCCCTCGGCCTCCCTCCGGAAGGAAGAACAGGCCGCCCTAGCGGGCTTGGGGTTGGGGGGACCGGGGACCCCACTCGGGCTGCTGGAACCTCTGAGGGGTCCTCTGCAGGGGGGAGGGCCCCACACCCCTGCGCAAACCGGATGCCCCAGAGCGGCTGTGATGCTAGAGCCACCTTCACGAAACACTCCCCTCGGAAGGCCGTTGCCTCGCTGTTGGCTGTCAGAAGCCTGCTGGTAAGAAGTGCTGCCAGTGGCGGGCAAGGCTTAATCTTGTCCCGAGTTTCTGGGACCGACTGTTTCGCTGAGCCGCTGCCGGAAAACCACGAACAGTGCAGGCGCTTGCAGGGGGACAGGAGGGCTCCAGGGCGCTCCGGGGAGGGTCTGTGTCAGGCAGGGCAGCTTTTGAGAGGCCGACTCTGTTTCACTGCCGCATGAGGCCACCGCTAAGTAGGTTGACTGTCCGCAGCGGATTTGTGGTCACTGGGCCACTCAGCTCTCACGGGGACGGCAAGATCCTCCCTCATGCGGCCAGCAGGCACCTTCCTCAAAAACATTAAATACTGAAAATCCTTTTTACAAATCTGTTTTGTGTGTTGTTGTTTTTGGAGAACTTAGTAAAACCTGTGTCATTGTAACTGACTTACTGGGGTTTTAGTTTCATTTTGTTTTATTTCTAGTTGTACTTTTTTTTACGTTTTCAGTAATTTATTACAGCAGCATTGATTTATATGTTGAAGTAAATGCATATGTATAGGTTTTCCATATGTGCAATTTCCCCATCCCTCAGATTTATATCTTGTGTTGAAAATAACTAAAATGTACACAGACCAGAATTGCTGTCAGAATTCATTGACTGTATGTGTCAGAGAAACAAGGGGAGGTATGGAAGGACTGGAGTCGCATGCTTGTGTAGGAAGGTATTTTAAGTCTCTTTTTTAGAAAATAATTTTTTCTGAATAGAACAGAGACGTTGAGATCAGTAAAGTGTTTTAAATTCTGTTTTAATTTGTAATAAATCTCTCAGAAATGAAATCAAGTGACTCCAATAGAAAATAAATAAGAAACAAGCATGTACAGTATGAAATAAGTGCATCAAATAATCAATATAAAATTTGGGAGAAACTTCCTCTGCTTCTTAGCTCAAAACACTAGTGTCATATTCTGAGAAATGACTGCAGAAGTGATCCCATCCGTTCTTTCCTGAAGCAGAAAAGTTTGTCTGACAGAATGCAAAGAAAAATCAAAGCCAAAGATCTTCTCTCAGGGGAAATTTGCATTTTCATCAGTAGATCACTAGGTCAAAAGATAGAAGGGACAGGAGTCTGACCTCTGAGGAGCCAAGGACAGTGGACTGAGGCTGGCCTTGCCCCTTTCCTTACTTAGCATTTAAGACACGCTGTCAACACAGTCCTGAAGGTAACCAGTCAGGACTATGCTTCGGGAACCAGTCATAAAGGAATTTTCAGTTTCTTTACATGAGCATATTTGACATAAGAATTTGTTATTCGAGTTCACAGTCCCCATTCCCAGTCACCTTCATTTGTTCTCTGTCACCTAACTTTGTTATCCAGACTTGCCCATAGTTCCTTCAGCCTCGCTGTGGACGATGAATGCGGCAGATGAAACAGTACTAATGAAAACAGGAGAGCGAAGGCAAACATAAGATGCAAAAGAAGAGCTTATTGAATTTCAATATGTGAAAGGCACTCTCATTGAAACTTCCCATGAGTTCTATAAGGCAAGTTTTGTTTCATTCACATTTTAAGGCTGAGAAAGGGTGGGACTGAGATAAGTTTCCCAAGGTCACACAGCAGTTCTCAAGCTGTAGATTTTCTCAGCTGGCTCCCCAGACAGGACTTGATTCTCGAAAGGACACTGCCCCACGTGCTGCCTAGGAGAGCCTCTGGAAAGGTCAAGAGTGCTTCTCTCTCTTCCCAAAGTTACCACAGAGAATTGAGACACATGCACGATGCGTTCTCTAATTATACAGCCTAACCCAGCACAGATTAGTGCTGGACACGGGCCTTTCTTTGTCCACTGACCTCTCTTCAACCGTGAATGGGCACGGAGCCCTTCTGTGTATCACCATCAAGACCCCAGCACAGCCCAGTCCATCGGTCTGCAAGGTTGGACCCACACCTCAGCATCACGCCCTGCAGCCTGTGGTGCTGGGCACCTCCTCACAGGTCTGCCCCTGGAACTCCAGTGGCCTGAGGGACAGCAGCATGGCCATGTTTCTCAGGAATGTGGGCTTAGAGCTCAGGGACCTGCAGCCCCACATGGGGATTTGCAATCTGCTTTACAAACAATGGGCCATGTCCCTCTGGCAGAGGTTTTCATGCTGCAGTGGCTTTAAAATGACTTGAAGATTAAAGCATAGCTCTCTGGATCCCCCCTGTAGAGTACTTGATTCAGTAGTTTGGAGTAGACTCAGAAATTTGGGTTGGGTTCAGAAATAAACCCCTGTATTTCTGAGCCCTGGAGGCTGCCTGTGCTGACCTGTCTCGGGTTTTGAGTACCGCCCCTCTAACCCTCTGCATTCCCTCTGCTCACACTCAGGACTCCTCTACAAAGTTAGGAACCATTCCAGGACGTCATCAGGGAGAATTCCCTCCTTTGAAGATGTAGACATGAAATTGCTCCTTAACGCTGTCGTCTGGAACTTGTAGACTGCCAAGAGTCAGAGAGACGGACCCTGGGGCTTATCACGTGGGAGCGTCGTCACCATTTCACTTCCTCATTTAACAGGGGTGTTCACAACTACAAGTGGGACAAGATAGAGTCTAAACAGTCTCTTATAGGAGCTTCTAAACTAATCATTAGATAGAGGTTAGACTCAGTCTACACACATCCCAAGGTACCGGGTTCGTGTCCTGGGGCCAGCGGAAACAACTAAGATCAACAACTGTATAAAATAAAGTGCTTCTTCCTCCTCTCCTGCCTGCCTGCACCTTTCCTTTAAAAAGAAAAAAAGCAAGAAAGAAATCCATTCTCCAAAAGGAGAATGTGGGGTTGTAAAGAGAGAGCACCTGCAGAATAGTAAATTATTATTCCTCTGGAATGTTACCAAAGAGTGTAAGGAGCTTCTCACTCACAAATTGTTGTAGAAATTGATGTTTTGAATTTTGTAATTGTATAAATTAAAACTACAAGTTATTTTATACCAAATGAGATATAAACAGTTCACCTACTTGTCACAGACACAGAAGATTGGAAATTTTTAAGGTGTGCAACTGTGAAATATTTCCCAGAATGTTCAAGCTTTTATACGAGAGATGATTTTCCAATGTGATAATCATTTATAACAGGGTTGCAAAGGGGATGCTGAGAAATGTCCATTTACTAGCTCTTCCATTTCACAGAGGAGAGCAGAAAGGATTGGAATATTGACAATAAGGTGTTTTATATATATGTGTGTGTATGTATATATGCGTATGTATGTATGTGTGTGTGTATATATATATATATATATATATAAAAAAATGAAAGGTAGCATGGTTTCTTTAAAAAAAAAAGCTGGTACTTATTTGGAGTAATGTGAAAAAATGAGAACCAGTGGTTATAATCTACTTAGATTTTCAGATATTTTTCTACATTAAACACCACTAAAATCCATTGAGTCAGCAAGGGATCAGGGCCATGGTTTTACAATGAATTTAAACAAGAATTATAGGATAATGGTAACTAAACTCATCTTGAGTCTTTTACAAACGGATAAATGTGGGGGTGTCTGTCCATATTCAGAGCTCCAAGCCCATGAAGAGTATAACTCAGGACTGTAGTTACTCTAAGCCAGAGATCAACTGCAGAAAGCACTTTCAGTGTGACAGGGTGCACAGATGGCAGATTTGCTTCCGTCACACAAATCCAGAAAGAAAGTCGCTTCTGAAGGGACAGTCGGGACTGTGCTCAAGGAATGGAGCTTGGGAGCTGGCAGCCATTGGGAGGGGATGAGGCAAGGAACATGGAGCCTTTCTTGATGCCCTTGGTCTCCAAGAAAGCCTTCAGACACAAGGCACTCATGTGCCAGAACTCCCACAACCGGTCATCCTGAGGATAGTAGAATCGTAGAAGTCCTTAGCAGAGGCGCCCTGGAAAGGAAGAGTGACAGTTGAACTCTGTGACCACCGAGGCTGGTGGTCTGAGTCAGATGGCAGCCCACAGGTTGTATGTCCTGCAAAGGAAGGTGCTGGTATAAGCTGGAGGGCTTTGAAATGTGAAAGAAGTAAATATGTATGATGGGAAAAAGAGTTACTTTGCATAGTATGAAAATAATATTGTCCTGAGAGTGGGGACAGGCTAAGAAAAATGGAAATTCCAAGAGCTTTTTGAAACCAGCATGGCAAGTGGTCTCAGGGGAACTTCCTTTCTAAGAAAAATGGAGGTGTTCCCGGAGTGTCTCAAAAACCTGCCGGTGTATGTGCCCTAGTCGTCCTCGCTTCCCTGGATGTTGAAGTGTCTCCTCTGTCCCGGATGCCAAGGCCGTCCTGCCTCCCTGTGGCCTCCCTGCCTCCCTGTGGCCTCCCTCCAGGTTGGTTTTCTGTTGCACAGCAGCGGGCCTCTGACTCCTCATACTGCGCTAGCTCCCCCACCTCCAGGGCTCTACCCAAACGCATCCCCTAGTCTCTCGACTCTCTCTGAACGCCTGGCTTCGACTCTTTGGAATTTCTCCAGTGAGAAGAGTTGGGAGACGAAGGAAAGGCTGGGAGAGGAAGCTGTGCGGGAGGTGTGGCGGGTGGCGAGGCTCCACTCGGGCGCGTGGGTCCTCCGGGCGCCTCCGTGCTCTTCCACCGGATGCAGGTGGTCAGGGGCCCCTGGGGTCCAGCTGGCTGGAGAGATGTGGGATCCGAGAAGACATCTGGACTGTTTTTAGGACAATTTTTACACAAATAAATAAAAGATTCCAAATTTTCTAGCTTTAATTTTAGTAAATAACGATAGCTATACCCCACAAAAAGACCCCTGAAATTCTTAATAATTTTGAACAGTGTAGTTTCTCCATAAATCATGCAGTTATTCTCCACTACTGTTATTCTATGCTATACATTGTTATACTAAACATTATTCTATACTATTCTATACAATACAATGGAAATATGTGTTTCCTGTAGTATAACTTAATATATTGAGACATTTTCTCAGCAGTGACCACTAGCTGCTAAAAACCTAGCCTGCATTGGAAGAGCTTGAGAAGGTCACCTTTTCTTCCCAAGAATTTTGGGTGCACCCCAGTGGAACGGCGGTTGGGCACAGCCCACGTGCACCCTAATGTCTCAGGTTGACATCGGGGCTGGGGAGGAACAACTAAATAAATATTTCTTCCTCCTCTCTCTTCCTGCCTGCTCTCCTTCATTTCTGCCTGCTCCTTTCCAAATAATAAAAATAAAAATAATTTCATGTTTTGATGGTGAAAAAAGCCCTCTTGCAGTAAATATATGTTAAAATCCTGGATAAAATGTCCTTAGCATAAATGTGTAGCTAAAGGAAACTTCTAGTCTCCAAAAGTGAGAGAGGTGGAGGCCCCCTGGGTGAGAAATCAAGAGTGGCCTGGAATGGCCCTGCCAGCGACCCATGCAAGGCGGCCATCAGGACACCGTGTGGAGGGAGGGCTTCAGCGCGGCAGTTAAGAATTTTGTGCTCAAAACGCACAGGAATGTTGGGCCTTCCTGGGCTGTGGGTGAAAGGAGAAGAACCTCCCTCAGCCCTGTATCCATAGGCCTGCTCAAACAAGGTTCGGGTTTAACTCCAAAGTCTCTGTCGTCTGGAAACAACATTAAAATGTCTGCCGAAGAAGTGGTAATGTTTCTAAGCCTGGCAAATGCAGGCTCTCTCCCAGGATGCTAAGAGATAAAGGCAGGTGAACCTGATTTCAGAATTACAAAACTTTTCAGGAAAAACTCCATAATGAATCAGACTGCCCCCCGCACCCCGACACACACACACCCCACCACAAGTCAAACAAATGGCCAACCTGCGCTCTTAAAAGCAAGTGGAGAAAAGACAGACCAGGCTTGTCATTCCTTAGTGTTTAAAAGTTTGGAGTAGACCGCAGGAGGCATGTAACAAGTGGGAAATGAGTATTATCCAAGAAGACCGGGCAGCTTGGAATAATAAGCAGATAAAAGTATGAGACGTGAAAGTGTAGTGAGAAAAATCAGAGGCAAGGATTAAGAGAAAAAAACCCAAAATATTGAAAATGGCCTAACCAAAAAAGTGTACAGCTAGAGAAATCACTCAGAATGCAGCATACGAGGGAAAGTGAATAGGACATGAGGAGGAGAAAAAGTGACCTGAGACAAAATTGGACATTATCAGAGTGGAAGAAACTCAGGGAAAGACCTGATACAAAGCAAGATAAATGGAGAAAATAAAAACATCAATAAAAATGTTGCACTTTACAAAGAGACAGAACTATACATTCAGGAGATTTCATAATAATATTCCATACCAATACACTGAAAATGTATACAGTATGAAAAAATTACTAAGAAAAATGTATCTGATGAGATCTAACTCAAGATAACCTAGATCCACAGAAAAATGGAATTAAAACCATTGAAGTAAGAAGTCAAATCTACAAATAAAACACTAGGGCACAGGATTTTACAGTGGAGTTCGCTCAAGAATTATACAATAGATCATTTTCATCCTGTGCATTCTGATCTATGCCATAAAAATATGGGGACAATTCCCAATGAATTTTACGAGACTGCTACTCTTGACATTAAAAATAGAAAAAAATTAGAACTGAGTTCACGTGTAGCTTAAATGTAAAAATTAATTTAAAAGTTAGACAATCAAGGTGTGCCCTGACTGGATAGCGGTTTGGTCAACCGCCTTCCACTGATGGAGTCCACACACATTCCAAGGACCCAGGTTCATGTCCCAGGACCAGCTGAACAACCAAAATTAACAACTATATAAAATGAAGCGTTTCTTCGTCATCTCTCTTCCAGACGGCCTCTGCTCACCTTCATTCCTACCTTTATCTTTCCTTTGAGAAAAAAAAATAGGCAATTGATTCCAGAAATAATATGTTAATTCACACATATATTTGAGTGTGTGTGTTTAAATGACAAATCTACATTTGTTTCTGAAATACAAGGATACAAACTTTAACATTAGGTAATTCATATAATCAACCAATATAATAATTATCTATAATAATAATTCCAAGAAGAAAAATCATATAAATGTCACAAAAGCTGAAGATCAAACATTTAATAAAATTGTAATACTCTGATAAGAAATAATCAAACTAGGAGTAGAAGGACATTTCCTTAACGTAATAAACAGTGTCCACCAAATTTTGCAGCATACATAATATGGAATGGTGAAAACTTAGAACTTTTTAAAATCAGCAACAAGACAAAGACATTTCAGCAACAATATTTACATCTTTCCAGAAGTTCTAGCCAGTGTAATATAAAAATAAAAATAAAATCTAAGACCTACATATTAAAATGAACAACTTGCAATTGTTCTCAGACAGTGCCATTATGCATGTATACAGCAAAGCATGTTAAAAAATCACTAAAATAACAGAAAGCTTAGCAAAGTTGTTTGATAGAAGATCAAGATAAATCTTTAATGTTAAGTTCTAATACTGATAGAATAGTTTATATTAGACTAATCCTGCTTGTAATACCTGTAAATTCCGAGGGAAATATTTTAAACCGTCTTTTGAAGAGAGATGAAGAATTTGGAGCAAACTCAAATTTTGAAAGAAGGGACCTGCTGAGGACAAATTAGCATTTATATGGTTTTTGCCAGAGGGGACTGACTGCCCAGAGGCAGACAGCTTCTAGAGCTCAGTGAAAAGCTGCAGCCTCCTACTGTATCTCCCCAAAGGACTTGTCGAAACTCAGATTTTAGACTAGTTGGGTACCCTAAACCTTCAGCTCTACGAAGTGTTTCAGAAAAGCTGTGATTCTGTAGTTTATCCAATGTTTTCTTATTGTTAGGGTCAAAGCAGCCCTCTTCCTGGCTTCTGCAGCCAAAGCGCAAACAGAATCCCCCCCCACACACAGCAGCCCCTCTAGCAAAGCAGTGCCAGCTCCCACCTGGGATCAGACTTCAATACAGACAGAAAGGCTGCACACAGGTATTTTCCTGTTGTTGTTTTTTTGGGAGTAGAGGGTATTATTCACAGGTCATTGCTAGAAAGTATTCTGTATCACATTTTGTCCATTCTATGTTTGTGGAAATGTGAGTTGCTTGCGTTGGCTAATACAAAGTAAGGCTGTCAAGAATATTTTCGGAAGGATCTTTTAAGGTGTTCTCTTGACCACGAACCTAGATGTGGTCAGTGGTCTGCGGAATGTGTACCTTCTGGTTTAGTAGATTTTGCTACCCTGCTTTCCAAAATCCTTACACCAGTCCTTTCAACCACGTACAACAGATGCAGTTACACCATACCTTCTCCGCTACCAGACTTTCTAGGACTTTCTCACTTTAGGCCACGTGGGTACATGAGGAGCAAACTTACAGTACACTTTGAATTTTCCTGATGGTGCACATGGTAGAAAGCCTTTCATATGTGTTGCTTCCCACCTCTCCTCCATTTTTACATTCTTTTTCTCTATTTCTCTTCCTAGTGACTTTGATAACAAATATCTTCTCCCACTCCTGCATCTCTCTCCCAATAGTATCAATTAACAAGCAACATTTTTGTGTAGTGTTACTGATCAATATTTTGTCTTGTTTTAAAATGTTTCTCTACACTCAAAGTCTTCACAAGACTGCTCTACAAACCAGAAGTGTCTTTCACATTCATCTCTCCCAACGGTGGACTTGATCTCTGTGGCATTGGGGTTGCTCTTTCACGTGCACATTCTGTCGACCATCGATCTTAGTGAAAAGGACTCCTCTCTGCTGGCTCCTGGGTGACGTGCGGAACCACCAGGTGTTTGCGTACGCTCACGTACTCACAGGTGTGCTCCTCTGACCGGCCTGAACTTTGAGCCAGGATCTTATGGATACGGCTTGCTATGTCTCACTAGCCAAATATACATCCTTCCCCTTCAAGAATGTCTCGGTTATTTGGAGTCATCTCGGTTATTTGCACTTCTATGGCCATTGGTTCAGTTACATTCTTTAACATCTTCTGGTGTTTTGGGCCAATTTTAGGAGTGTTTCCTTTGACGTTACAGAAGCTCACGATGGCGAATCTACATGACGCTCTGTCTTTGTCCTGCTTTGTGTCTGGTGTGCTTCCATACATAGTACTGTTCATTGACTTGGCAAATTTTCAGCCACTGAAGCTTCAAATATTGATTTTTTTTTCTCTCCTCTGGTTCATAAATTGCATCTATATCACGTTCCCCTGTGTCTCTACATGTCTCTTTTCTCCTTTCCATCCTTTTTCTCTTGATGCTTCAGTTCACTGGTCCCCCATTCGTCTAGACCCATCATCTGCTGAGTTTCACAGTCTTTTCATTGTGCCTTGCAGTTATAAAATTTCCTGTAGGTATTGTCTTCTGAATTTTAATTTTCTGGTAAAACGCTTCATCTTTTCTTCTGCTCTCTTAGTTATCTTAACTACAGTTCTTTCATGGCGCCTGTCTGAAAATGCCAATCTATGTGTTTCCTGTGGATTTCTTCCTACGGGTGGCTTTTTCTGTTGGTTTCAGCTTAGCTGGTTTCTTTCTGGGCATATATTTTTATGCAGTGCTTTTATTGCATGTACATGCCATGACTTTATTGCATGCAGGCTGTTTTATATGAGAGTTTCTAGACTAATTTGAGGAGCAGAATTATGCAATCTTTCTTAAAAGGACTCACTTTGGCTCCTTTCACTTAAGGGATGTCGGCAACTTGGCTTCACACCATCTAGGTTTCAGTTGACTTGAAGCTGGACTTCTCATCTGCACTTGTGTTCTAGTACCAGGTGCCCATGGCTCATAATGTGTGCTGCAGGCTAGCTGGACACCAGTTTTCTCCAGGCCCCTTCCCTAGAGAACAGGTCATTTCTCTTCCTCTCCACACCTTCCAAGAATGCCAGAGAGTCACGGCCTCTGGTCACTCTCCACCTGTCTTACCCTCCATTCAGCATTCAGGGCCTGCGTGTCTGGGATCCCGGGTCCCAGGGCTTCTGTACAAGCTGGTTACATGCACACTGGGCTCAGCTGGTCCCTGTCACTCTTAGATGGCTGTTGTAGGGCTCTCTCCACCACTCCTTCTCCCTTGGCTTGTAGTTTCCCTAGGTTTTCGTCTCTCTGAGACGTTTACCCCAGTAACTGCAAGTGAGATTCCGAAGGGAGGAACTGGAGAGTCACAGACCAGCAGCCCGCACTCGGCTCTGGAGTGGGAATCAGGCCCGTGGTGGCTGCCCGGGAGAGGTGGAGGCCGTGGTAAAGAAGAGTCAGGAGTGGAGAGAGGCATCTGATCACTGCAACTTCCAAGGCAGCCCCACCCGCCTCGCCCTCTACATCTCAGGGTGGGGCTGGGTGGGGGGCGTTCTCGTGGTCCTTCCACCTGATTCGTATAGGAAGGGGACCCCAGGAACAGGCCTAGGCAGCCCAGAACATGACACTCAAGTGCCCAAAGGAAACCCAGTGTCCAGTTAACACACTGAAAGACGTTAAGCTCCACATTTACTCCAGAAATGCAACTTGAAGACACAAGGAGATCCCTCGTGTGATATAGTTGGGCAAAAAGCAAGTGTCAGTGATCATATCTTCTTGGCAGGGTGTCCATTGGGGCAGCCACAGGCGCAAGCAATTTGGAATATAGGTAAAATTACAGCTGTGCGCCCGTTTTAACCAGAGATTCTGCTGGTAGGTATACACTATTCACACACATACAGCAGGAGCCTACCAAAATGCTCACCACAGCAATGGTTTTAATGTAAAAAAGAAAGCAAGCAAGCAAAAGAAAACTAAATGTCTGTTAGCGACTCAGCACGCACCGGGTGAAAAGGCAGAGGAAGTCTCTCGGGCCCCAGGGACATAGGTTCAGCCTGTGTGAAGGGAGGAATTAAAAAGTTGTTTCCTTTTTATTTTCTTCTGGTTTATGAGATTACTCAACATCCTGACAGTAAACCTGTTCTCTAGACCTGGTGTGAGAGTCATGTTCTTTCAACTCAAATACTCTGAACCACATGAGGATAAAAAGAGCACACGCCCTGAGGTTTTCAAAGCGGGCACCTTGTAACCCGGGTGTTTGTGGAAATTCGTTGCCTGTTCTGGAATAATGGCTACACACTCACCCTTCAGTCAAGTCTTCTCGACACCGCTTCCTGGTGTCACGGCTGCTTCGCGCATCATGTCCCTCCTCTTACCTGCTGTCCTCACCCAGGGCCTCTGGCAGGGGCCATGCTGGGCAAGGGGACAGTAAGTGTCACACATGGGCTGAGAAAATGTCCTCTGGAGGGTCCTGGCTACAACTAGAAGCACGGGGTTCTTTCCCAAAGTTCAAAGTTGAGACAAATGACCTAGGAAAATGGACAGAGACGCACAGCACATAGGGTTTGTGCGTGAGAGACCCCCCTTTACAAGCAGCTACAATGACCTGGTCAGTGGATGCAAGCGCGCTGTCAGCAGCGCGCTGTCACCAGCTAGATGCCCCGCCGTGTCCGTGAATGCTGAGTTTCGACACTGGCCTGATGCCACAGAGTGCGTTTCTCCTCTCCGCTGGTCCTCCGTGCGGCGGTCAGTCCTCGGGTCAGCTGGCTAGGCCGTGCCACTCTAGTTGTGCCACTAGCGTAGCTGGGCTGCAATGGGGTTCGGTGGACGTGGTCGGCATCTGCAGTCCAGCCACGGTTAACGGGCAGCCCTCCGCACCGCGTAGGCCGCATCCCCTCACTGGGGCTTCCTGGAAAAGAAGGAATTGGACTCCGTCCTGGGGCCTCAGCTCCTGGCCGAGGCTTCGGCCCAGGAGTCCGACTCGTCAGCCTACGGCGGTGTGGCCGTCCCTTAGAAGCCTCTCCCTCTCCACACACTCAGTCTGCCCTCCGTATCTGTCAATGGCAGATGGAAAATCCACACTACGAGGTTACACCGACGGTGGTGGAGTATGGACAGGTTTTTTTTCTTGTCATTATTGCCTAAGCAGTGCAGTATAACAACTAGTCACTTTGTCTTGCATTGTATTAGGTGTTATGGATATTCTAGAGATGATTTAACATCTGTGGTGGGGTGGTGCCTGTTACGTGCAAACACTACACCATTTTATGTAAGGACCTGGGCAGCTGACAACTTTGGAATCCACAGGGGCCTGGAACCCACCTCCAAGAATTTTGAGGGACAAGTGTGTGTGTGTTTTTCTCCTATTGATTGTTTCTAACCAATTGCCAGCTACAATGTGCACTTTTCCTAATCCAAGGCCAACTTTATTCTAAAGATCCACATGGAATCTCCAAGGGTGTTCCTGGCCACACAGTCCTCCCTGGGAGCCCAGTAAATGGAGACAGTCTTCCAGAGAGAAGCAAATGTGCAGAGAGGAGAGACCTTACGTGTGTTCCCTCACCTGTGTCCCTGCAGCCCGGAGAGCCTTCCCCTGCATCCCCCGCCATCCCCCATGTGCAGGGGTTGGGGCGAAGACTCCACCCGCCGGGGACTCGGTGCAGCCACGGTCCTTCCTCCAGGCCTTTGCTGAAGAGGGGACCCAGGATTTGGGCGACCACCACAGCCCTGCAGCAGAAGGCTTTCCAGAGGTCATGGGAAGGGGACACTTTTCAAGGACTATTTCCAATCCTCTAAGTTCGTATGTCAGATTGCTCAGACCCATGGGACCCACCCCTCCTCTCCCATCTCCTCCTCCTCAGTCCTTCCGCCTCTGAAGTCGGCTTGGGCCCAACTGCAGGCTCCCAAACAAATCGCCCCTCTGAAGCGGGACGTTGGGGAGCCCTCCTCCCTCCCAGGCTCCTGGTCGTCTGGCTCCCAGTACTTCGCCAGGCCCTCCCTAGAAGGTCTCAGCATCCAGACGGGGGTCAGTGGGTCTGTGTCTGCGTGTTTATTGGGATTGAAAGGCACAATCAGGGTCGTTCTTCCTGTTCTCACAGAAAAACATAATTAGAATTATTGGTTCCACAATTAAAAACTGGCTTTGCCTGTTATACAAGTTTTGGCAGAAATTTTCTCTAAATTAAGTACATTTGCTGCTTTGATGTTTTGATGAAAAGTATTTTGAACACACGGGCAATATATAATGTGTTGGAATTTATGATCATGTTTAACAATTAAAACTTCAGTATAAAATGTTTTAGCTAACACCTGAAAATATTATTTCAAAATTGTATTAGGAGAACCTTGAGCCAAAACACTTACTGCTCAACTAGAAAAATACCTTTATCCAGATGCTAAAAAATGTGCTAAAAATGACAAACAGTACACAGGGAACAGAAGCAGCCTGGCCCGTTTGAAATATAATTTAATGTGGTAGCGAGGTCAGCAGTGCCGGTGACGGGAATGTGCTGTCCCTACGGGCATGCGGCACCGGCCCGGTGTGTGTTCCTGGGCTCCAGGCGCCGGAACAGAGTGCTCTTCCCTCCTCTGGGTGGGTGACACAGCCCTGTGGGAGCACCCCCTTCTCCTGCCTCAGGGTGACGGTCTCTCGTGGGTGACTGTACGGACCGCCTCAGCACGCAAGGCCTGCCTCCTGCTCACTCCTTCGCCTCCCCACCCCATCAACGAGGACTGGGATGCTCTGTCCCACCGCTGGGAGGCCACACCCCCGTGGTGATAGCCCCACCAGGACAGCCGCTTCCCAGCCACCACCACTGCCAAGTCCAGAGTAAACTGTCTCAGTGTGTGAGCATCAGGGACACAGCTGAATCCTTGTGAGTAGCTGCCCCTTTCTTCTTATCTAAATCAATTCCAACATAAGACGCTGCCCCAGAGAAATCTATCGGTATCTCCAAGTGTATTTGATAATGTCCAAGTCAGAAACAGATAGCATCTGCCAATTAAACAGAGAATCAATAAAAATCAGTCCTCGCCTGCCTCTAAAACTATGCTATGATTAATTTTGTGTACAAGAAGCACCACTGAGTAAAGCGGGGAGAGGACTCAGGTCGGCAGGCACGGCTGAGCACTTTCCTAGGCAAGAGGATGGTCTGGCTAAGACCACGCTTCTTTCTTCAGCAATGAAGACACAGAGCGACCAAAAGCACAGAAGTGACAAACAACATCAGGCCAGGAAGGAGCTGTTCCTGGTCCAAGGGGACCTGGAAGCTGCTTGACTGAATTTCTCTGAATGTGGTGTCACTTACTGCAGGTTTTGCGTTTCTAGATACATAGGTGGGTCCTTAAGCAGATGCCGGGTTGTTTTGCATGTGTCTACGAAATTATAGAAATGCTTTTACTCTCTGTATATTCTTGTGTATCGTTTTTCCAATGTTGTTTTCAAGTTCAGTCTGTAGTCATACATCTAGTTCCGTTCTTTTAATGACTGCATTTTTGTTGTTGTTTTATGAATAGCTGCATATATGGCCTTTCCTTTACTCCACCACCGGCTTTCCTGTGAATTTCCAAGTCAGGCTCCTGCCTCACGGAGAGTATCTGTTACCCTCCCTTCTTCTGAAAAGCGGGCCCGGAAATTTACACTGGCCCTTCAATATCTACCAGTCTGGCGTCCACCTGTCACCCAACCTCCGGTCCTTGTGCAGCAGCACTGAAGACAAACCAACACCAGACTTGGAGGAAGAGAACCGGTTACTTTATTGCCTGCAGGAAATGGAGATGGGAGACCTCAGTCTCCTAGGGAAAGCAAACAGGGGTCTTTATGGGGGGGAATGGGAACTTGGGAGCTGAGTGATAAGGGAATGTCCCCCAAAAGGTAGCCCTCTGGTCTTCAACTTCAGGATCAACAGTGTACCCTAGGACCCAGGTCAACAGAATGCTGATGCGCAGTGTATGAAAGGTCGCCGGTCAGCCCTTGGTTTCTCTAGATTTGAGACACTTATGTGCCAACATTCCAGGTCAGCCTGACCCATAAGTTGTTTTTGAGTCTCGGCAAGCAGAAACAGAAAACAGAATATTAACCCGAAACAGGATGGAGCAGGGGACAAAACAGCTCATTTGTCTCATCAGGGGCTGTGGTCTCACATGCACCCGAGTCCAGTCTAGTGGTTGACGTCTCAGCAGGAGCAGAGTTGAGCACAGTATTCAGAGCAGGCAGGCAGGACACATCCTGAGCTAGGGAAACTCTTCTTCAGTGGCCAGGATTCTAAACAATCATGCCCACCCCACCCACTTCCCCCCAAAATGGCTGAGGTCTGGACTATATGATCACCAGGGAGTAACTTTGATGCTGCAAACAGAGCTCTTTGTGTTTGAAGAAAGGAACTGTGAGTAATAGGGAGCCCTCCCCTGGATTTACAGGGAGTTAATCTTACCGTGGGGACAAGTAGGCCACACCTCAGTCAACACTAACCTCCGGAGTCCAGTCCCATTGCTCATCAGGAAAGCCTGACTCAAGGCTTTCACTGGATAAAAGGTGATTTCGTAGCTTAAAAAAATACACAGGAAATTAAAAATTTTCCTACAAGTGCTTTGAAATGCTTACTTCCACTATTAAGAAAATCAGAACAACTATCCTGGGCAAGCTCGGCAAATGAGTTTTATTCTCTGAGAGCATTTGTGAAGCACCTAGCATAGACAAGGCTTATTATAGGGTCGCGAGAGTCCTGTGGGGACAAGACTGAGTCCCTGCTCTCAGGGGAGCTACCCCCTAGCACAGACAGACAGAAGCATCAGACATGGCGCACACACGAGGAGTGGTTTGGAACACATCAGCAGTGATGAGACTACTTGGCTGAGGGCGCCATCCTCTCCCCTTTTGTCAAAACCAACATTCAATTCTCAGTTGCCTTTGGATTCGACCCATCAGCACAGCTGACACCGGTCACTTCATTTGCTTTAACTCAAAGAAAGTGAAAGCCCTAGAAGCTTCTCCTTTGGGCCAGTTGGGCTGGTGCCCCGACCCTTATGCCATCTGGATACATGCACTACGACGCCAAGGCTCTCCCTTCAAAGTCGCCTGTGGGCTCTCCTCCCAAGTCGAGTCTCACCTCCAACTGCTCACATGCCATTGCCACTTCTGCATGTCCTATGCATCTTGGAGTGAACTTCTCAAGTTAGTTTTAGATCTGCTTTCCCAATGTTCCCCTTTTCCATAAGTGATCACTCATCTTCCATTGGCTCAGACCCCCCCCAACCTGGAGTTCTTGACCCCTTTTTAAATTTTTCACATCCTCTATGGGTCCATCAGCAAATCAACTAGCTGTGCCTCTAAAATATACTTGGAATTAGACATGTCTTTACTTCCTTCTAGACACTGTAGTCCAAACCTCCTTCTCTCTAGCCTGCATTACAGCTGAAAGTGACCCATTTGTACAGCTGGGAATCAACACTGCACCGACAGTCAGTTCCTACAAAGTGACGGCTTCTATGCTCCATACCACTTTCATTTCCGAGGAGATGACCCTTCATTTCCCCTGAGTAAAGCTCGGGAGCTTTGCAATGAGGCCCCACGTGGTCTCACCTGACATCATGTGCACCTTCACCTTGGACAAGACTCTCCACCCACTGACAGGCTCTGCTGCCCTGGCCCACACGACAGTTCTCAAAAATGTCAAGCAGACAGAGGTCATGGCCTATTCCAGATGCAGCACAGACATCTTGAACGTCACTTCTTAGAGGGTCTTCTCCGCAGTCTGTTTAGGATGCCCCTCCTCCCTCCTATAACCTAAGTGGACCATCTCCATGCCTGTCACCCTCTGACGGGGGTGTGGGGTGGCTTTCAGTCGTCCCTTTTTATCATTCATCTCTCCTCAGAGGGATGTAAGATTTAAGAGACACTGGTTTGTTCATGTTATAGTCCCAGTGCCTGATGTAAGGAGTTTCACTAAAAATGTTTTCCAGAAACCATAAATATAGCAAAATAAAACCTCACTCATTAGAAGTAAATGGAAAGGTGACGAGACTGAGCACAATTTATATACAGATATATATTGATATATATCTATATTTATATGTCAATATGGATATATATCAATATATATATAGAGAGATATACATTTTTTTTTTTAAAGGAAAGGTGCAGGCAGGAATGAAGGTGAGTGGAGGTGAGCAGGCAGGAAGAGAGAGGAGGAAGGAGTATTTTCTTCATTTTTATTTAATTGCTTATCTTGATTGTTCCCCCTGGGCCACAAATCAGGTCCCTGGGATGTATGTGGACTATGCTCAGCAGACTTAATCACTAAGCCACAAGGGTGTGCCAAGATTCTCTTTTAACAGTAGAATATTTACTTGCAAATTTGTAATTCTCCATCAATAATGGGCAAAACTTAACATCTAGTAAAGTTAAATTTCTGCCCAGTTTCCACAAGTAACAGGCATTTCTAATTATAATGTTGTTTTGTATATGCAAATAGCTTTAAAGTGGCTTAACAAACTCTCTCCTACATTGATTTACTAGGTTTCTGACAATTTGGTAGTACCATTGGATTATTATTATTGTTCATGATATTCTCAAAGCACTTTGAATGTAAACTTGAGCTCATTTCAGGCCCAAGATTTGGAAATTCTGTGTTTAGAAAATTCAGAGAAATAACATTTTAGCATGACTATTGCTTGAATTTTCAACTTAATAATATTGCTATTTTAAATGTAAACATTTGTAATGCAGCACCATTTTCAGCAAATTTTAATAAAGTTAGAATTGAAGCTAAGAGAAAGGGCTAATCTGATTTGCATGTATATTAGTGATATTGAAATACACATGAAAGTAGGGGGTTAGTACCTCACCTACTGGATGTCCATACAGTCTTCAAATTCACTCAGCAAAATTTTTTTAGCACAAACTCTGTGCCCAGACCTGGGATATGAGAAGATGATACAAATATAAAAAACACAAGAATGACAATGTGAGTATTAGATCCAAATGCATAATATGCACATGTAGTATTGCCAGTCTTGATGTAGAGTATACCCGTCCACATTCAAACTAGTGGATAAGTCTGTATGTTATAGTTGGGTCCCTGCTGAAAAAAATTAAACGTATTCCTAAATACATTTGTTGTAACAATTTTCATGTTCTTTGAGAAATAGCTTCCCTTATATGAGTAAAACTACCTTCTGTACAAAACAGAGATCATCAAAATTTCAAGTGTAATCCAACCAATAAACAATAAGAAGTCCTTTTCATTTAAACCTCAGATAAAATCCAAGTGGAATAATTGTTTCTAGAGCATCTGAGGTGAATAGGTAAAATAGGACATGTTAGAAGTGGGTATCAGGGGGCTTTGCCTTAAGATAATGAATCAAATTCTTGAGTGCACTCCTGGCCCATGAGGACGGGCTGTGAGCCTGGGTGAGAATAGGTGCTACTGTCTGTTATCAATGACTCAGAGCAAAGGCCTTCCTCAGAGGAGTCTGGGCCAGAAGTCACCATCCAACACATCTTCAAAATGGTAATAAATTCATCCAAAAACCTAAGGAAAATCCAAATTTGCAAAAGCAGGTTATTCTCAAAATAGGATACCAAACACAGTGGCTGTATTCCTTTATTTAAAAACTGCCTCTAGGATTCAAAGATGCTTTCTGTGGGGAGCGGGCAGAGATGCTGCACAGAAAAATAGCAAACCAGTTTTTTGGCGCCAACACAGAAAAGGGAGTTTTCCCTCTTCAGCATGGGTGGGAACAACTTGGAGACCAGACTGCTAAGAGCCAGCTCTACAGGTGGGTAAGAGGCATGGGGATTCAACAGAGAATACAACAGCAAAGGGGAGACCCCAGAAAGGAGAGTTTCATGGTGCGGACACAATCTGCCTTCCCCTGCCAGAGCGTAACTAGAGCCATGCGGACTTTCTAAAGAGAGCAAAACAGTCACGCTGACCTCTAGCACCCATCCGGGATGGAGATAGTAGGATCCTGCTCCTGAGTCCCTATTCTCCCGGGGCAGATGGCAGGGGCAATCCTGCTGATCTCTAGTGGCGCGAACTCAGACAGAGCAGGGAGCCGCAACCCTGAGTCAAACTGAGCACCACTGCTGGCAACTCATGGTTAGAAAAAGCCCAGAAGGAGAAAATTGGAGACAGAAAGAACAGGAGCACACAGATGCTGCACACCCTCCACTACACACCTGGGGGCTTGGGCCCTCTGGGAATCGGGATCCAGTGGTTAAGACCCTGATGGTTTGGTGAATACAAGGGACATAAGCGCAGACAACAGACTTAAGGCACAACCAGCAGAGTTCTACCAACAAAACAAGTCTCCACCCCAACCCCCACCATCAGGAGGCAAAACTACATGCTCACAGATGACCACTACAACCCCAACCCCACACTCACCCCCACCCAGCAGCCACCATCACTCCCAGACACAGAAAGACACACCACCAAAGACTATAAGGGTCAATAATACAAAATACAACAAAAATAGCGCACCCCCCAGTGGAAATTAAAACAAACAAACAAGCAGATCAACAAGATCCCAAATCATGGGAAATAAAAAACACACACAACACACCCTGAAACCTCAGGAAATGGAATCACGACAAAATGACAGCTCATCAGAAATTAACTTTGAAGATATGGAATAATGTTTTTTTTTTCCTAACAGATAAAGAATTCATGTCTGCACTCATAAAGAAATTCAGAGAATTAAAAACAATTCAGATAAACAAAACAAAGAGCTTAAACAAATAATTAAGCACCAACAGGCGGAGATTAAAGCTCTACAGAAAAAACTAACAGGAACACAGGATTTAAAGGAGATAGTTCACAAAACTAAGAATAAAATAGAAAGTTAAGGAACCAGAATAACCCAAATGGAGGAAAGGATTAATGATACAGAGGATAGTAATGCAGAAAAGAGCCAAGAAGAAGCAGCAGACATTAATTGCAAAAATAGGAAGAATCACTCAGAGAACTATCTGACACCATCAGGAAAGGCAACATTAGAATACTGGGTATCCCAGAAGGTGAAGAGAAAAAGAGAGGAACAGAGAACATCTTCAAGGCAATAAAGGCTGAAAACTTCCCAAATCTAGAACAAGTAACGAATACATAGGTCAATGAAACAAACAGAACACCCAATTATATAAATCCCAAAAAAACTATATCAAGACACATAATTGTGAAACTACCAAAAATCCAAGACAAAGAAAGAATTCTAAAGGTAGACAGGGGAAAAAAGAAAAAGATAACATCTAAAGGCACTCCTATCAGACTAACCTCAGACTTCTCAGCAGAAACAGTACAGCTAGAAGAGAATGGAATGATGTCTTCAAAATACTTCAGGACAAAAAATGCCAACCAAGAATACTATATCCTGCAAAACACTTTCAGATTTGAGGGAGAAATTAAGGTTTTTCCCAACAAACAGAAGTTAAGAGAGTTTGCAACCACAAGACCTCCTCTACAAGAAATATTAAAAGAGGCTCTACTAGCTAAACCAAAGAGGGAAAACTTCACAAAACTGTAACAAAGTAACAAAGAGATCGATAACCAGAAAACAAAAATCAAAATGGCAGTAGCAAGTTCTCAAATGTGAATATTTACTGCAAATATAAATGGACTGAACTCGCCAATCAAAGGGCACAGAGTTGCTAAATGGATTAAGAAACATAACACAACTCTGTTGACTACGAGAAACTCATTTTAGGTCAAGAAACAAGCAATGGCTTAAAGTGGATGGATGGTAAATGGTACTTCAGCTAATGCTGAATGCAAAAGAACTGGAATAGCTATAGTCATATCAGTTAAGGTAGTCTTTCAACCAAAGAAAATTAAAAAAGATAAAGATGGACATTATATAATGATAAAGGGATCAATACAACAAAAAGACTTAACACTAACATTTATGCACCCAACAAAGGAGCACCCAAATAAGTCAAGCAAATATTTGCCAGTGGCTTGATTCTGGGAACAGGGATAGTGAGGAAAGGCACTGCAAGAGAATGAGAAACTCGAGATAGAGTATAAGATAGGAAAGGATGGGGATCAGGGAGCCAACGGTATCTCTCTCTTCTCTTGGACCAAAGGCCCTGACCATCCTGCTCTCCACCTAGTCATTAGGTTCATACACAGCATTGCTTCAAGCAGCTTATGTAAACAAGTTTACAGTTACATTAGATTGCTTATACAGCCTTTGCTCTCTAACAAAATAACTATATCTATCTTATTTTGGTGGGTGAACAGTCACAGACACACTGTCCCAGTGTTGTCACACAGCAGCCTTCACCAGGTGCCCCGGGCCTGGTGTCCTTGACATTCCGCTAGCTCCAGCTTCGACCTTGGTCTGTTTTCTGCCCCCAACAAATATTAACAGATCTAAAGAAAGATATTGACAGCAACACAATAATAATAGGGGACTTCAATACTCTTCTTTCAGTAAAAGACAGATCATCCAGAGAGAGAATCAACAAAGAAACAAGATCTTTAAACGACAAAATAGAAGAGCTGGACCTAATAGGCATGCATAGAGTACTTCACCCCAAACCTATAGACTACACATTTTTCTCAAGTGTTGATAGAAATTCTCAAGGATAGACCATATGTTGGGAGACAAAACAAGTCTCAGGAAATTTTCAAAGATTGAAATCATATCTAGCATCTTTTCAGATCACGATGGCATCAAACTAGACACCAAAAGGAGAGAGGAAAACCGCAAAAGAGTGGAGACTAAACAACATATTGTTGAGCAACCAATGGGTAAAAGAGGAGATTAAGGAAGAAATTTTAAAAATCTAGAATCAAATGAAAATGAAAAAATGATGTATCTAAGAATCTATGGGATGCAGCAAAAGCAATAATAAGAGGGAAAGTTATAGCAATACAATCCTACCTCAGAAAACAGGAAGAATCACAAATAAAAAAAAAAAACTAAGCCATCACCTCCAGGAACTAGGAAAGTAGAAAAACAGAAGCCTAAATCCAACAGAAGGAAAGAAATCAATGAAATACAAACCAGAAATACTATTTAAAAAAATCAATGAATCCAAAAGTTGTTTTTCCAAAAGAATAAACAAAATATATAGGCCACTAGTCAGACTCACAAAAACAGGAGAGAGAAAATACAAATAAATGTGAAAGGAAAAATCACAACATATACAACAGAAATACAGAAAATTTTAAGAGAATACTATATACAATTATATGGTAACAAATAGAAGAAATGGACACATTTCTGGAAAGGTACAATATCCCAAAACTAAATAGAGAAGAACTAGAAACCACAAACAGATCATCACAAGCAAGGAAATTGAAACAGTGATCAAAAACCTTCCCCCAAACAAAATCCCTGGACCAGTCGGTTTCACCAGCAAATTCTACACAGCATTCAAAGAAGAATTAATTCCAATCCATCTTAAACTGTTAAAAAAAATAGAAGATGGAAAACTCCCAAACAGTTTTTATGATACCGATATTATGCTGATTCCAAAACCAGATAAAGACTTAACTGAAAAAGAAAAGTATATAGACTGATATCCTTAATGAATATTGATGCAAAAAAACTCAAAAAAATACTAGCAAATTGAATTCAACAACATATAAAAAGAATCATACACCAGGATCACGTGGGATTTATTCCAGGGATGCAGAGATGGTTCAACACACACAAATCAATAAATGTGCTACACTATATCAATTAAATAAGGACAAAAATCACATGATCATCTCAACAGAGAAAAAGCATTTGAAAAGATTCAACACCCTTTTATGTTAAAAACCCTCCAAAAATAGATATAGAAAGAACATACTTCAATATAATTAAGGATGTATATGACAAGCCCACAGCCAATGTTGTACTCAATGGAGAAAAACTGAAAACTTTTCCCCTAAGATCAGGGACAAGACAAGGATGTTCATTCTAACCATAAATATAGTGCTGGAGGTCCTGGTCAATGCAATTAGGTAAGAAAAAGATATAAAAGGTATCCAAATAGGAAAAAAAAGAAGTGAAATTATCACTTTTAGCAGATGACATAATAATATACATAGAGAACCCCAAACAATCAAGTAAAAAGCTACTTGAAATAATAAACAAATACAGTAAAGTGGCAGGCTACAGAATTAATATTAAAAAATTGGTTGCATTTCTGTATGCCCACAATGAAAATTCAGAAAGAGAATTGAAGAAAACAATATCATTTATAATTGCACCGAAAAAAGAGAGAACTACCTTGGAATAAACCTAACCAAAGAGGTGAAGGATCTATACTATGAGAACTATAGGACATTGCTAAAAGAAATAGAAGATAACACAAAGAAATGGAAAGATATTCCATGCTCATGGATCAGAAGAATCAACATCATCAAAATGGCCATACTGCCCAAGCCAAATATATAGATTCAATGCTATCCCTGTCAAAATACCAAAGATATTCTTCACGGACATAGAACACAAAACAATGAAATTTATCTGGAACAACAAGCAACACAGGATAGCAAAAACAATCCTCAAGAAAAAAACCAACAACAGAGGAGTCATGCTCCCTAACTTCAAACTCTACTACAAAGCAATAATAATTAAGACAGTATGGTACTGGTATAAAAACAGAAAGACAGATCAATGGAACATTGAAAGTCCAGAAATAAATCCACATGTATATGGACACCTCATTTTTGACAAAGGAGTCAAAAACTTACAATGGGGCAAGGACAGCCTCTTTAATAAATGGTTCTGGGAGAACTGGAGAGTCACATGCAAAAGGTTGAAACTAGACCATTTACCTAACACCATACACAAAAATTAATCTCTAAATGGATTAAAGACCTAAAAATAAGACCAGAAACCATCAAACACATAGAAGAGAATGGAGACAAAACGCTATTAAGACACAGACCTAAGAGGTATCTTTGGCAACTCAACTCCCACTGCAAGGCAAATAAAATCCAAAATAAACAAGTGGGGTTACATAAAACTAAAGTTTCTACTCAGCAAAAAGAAACTCGCATAAAAACAAAAAGCATCCAAGTGAATGGGATAAGATATTTGCCTGTCACACCTCAGATAAGGGGTTAATATCTAAGATATACAAAGAACTAAAAAAATTGGACAACAAAAATACAAGCAATCCAATAAAAAAATGGGCTGATGGCCTTAACAGACACCTCTCCAAGGAAGACGTTCAAATGGCCAACAGGTTCATGAAAAGATGCTCCATCTCTTGTCATCAGGGAAATGCAAATCAAAACAATGATGAGATAGCACCTCACACTGGTAAGAATGGCCATTATCCAAAAAAATGGAAATAATAAATGCTGGAGAGGATATGGAGAAAAGGGAACTTTAATTCACTGTTGTTGGGAATGTAAAGTGGTGCGACCTTTCTGGAAAGAAGTATGGAGAATCCTCAAAGAATTGAGAATGAAAATTCCATATGACCCAGTTATTCCTCCACTGGGCATCTACCCCAATGACACAAAAACATTTATTCGAAGAGATATATGCACCCCTGTGTTCATTGCAGCACAATTCACAAGAGCAAAGTGCTGGAAACTACCTAAATGCCCATCAACAGAAGAGTGGATAAAGAAGATGTGGGATATATACACTATGGAATACTATGCAGCCATCAAAACGGGAGAGATCCCGTCATTTGCAACAACATGGGTGAACCTGGAGTGAATTATTCTTACCAAGGTAAGCCAGGAGGAGGACAGACATCATATAATAGCACTCATATGATGGGTGAAGAGAAAACAAATAAATGTCATAAATTAAACAACACTAAAAATGGGGAGGGGGGGATTGGGGGGGAAGAGTGAGAAAACATTACTCCAAACAACTATGGACTCTTAGAGAGACGAAAAGGCAAATCAGGGGGTATAAAAGTGATGGGGGAATGGTGGGGGAAATAGGATGAAGGGAATTACTGTAAATGAAGGGAGAAAAAAGGGGGGGGGACTATTATTAAATATGTTGTGCTATTTGTAAATGTAAAAATACTGCTATGTACACCTCAAAACAAGTCATTGTCAAAATGCGACATCCTTGCAATAATAATAATAAGAAGAAGAAGAAAGCATCCATTGTCCAGGTATGTGATTGGATCCTAACAATGTACAATGGTGTCGAGAAGGAAGTGGATGTGAAATCATTTAAAAAATGTGGCATCAGCAAAGCAATGACTGGAACTGAGGACGATGGAACTTAACAGGATGAGGAAAATGACTCCTCAGAAGACATTGTTAATGTAGAAATTGAAGAAGACAATACTTCTAATATTGACATGACGAAGAGTTCCTGACCTTCTATGATTTGTAAATATCACAAATTTGTTACTGGTACCTAAAATTTCTTGTACCTTATATCTGTTCTTGTGTTTTTAAGTGTTACATAGAATTTCTTGTGCCCTAATTAAAAAATGAATGCTAAAATTCCTTTGTAATACAATAAACAAGTATCGATATAAACAAATAAAAATTTGAAGTAAAAAATTAAAATGAAAAAATTTTTTCATGAAAGTTTGGACAAAAATGTGAGTATGCATTATACATGACAAAACACAGTATACCTTTAACATTAAATATTAAACATATATACTTGGAAAAATGTCTCTAGACGTAGATCTAAATAGCAAACTAAAATATTGTCCACCTACTAAGATTTGCATTAATGGAGGGAAGCATTTGAATGCAGATGACTCCAAATCCTCAACCTTTTCTTTTTTCCCACCCACACTTACCTTCAGAATTCATTTGAAGTTACAAATGATGTGAGATGAGTTTTATTCTCTAATAGTGAGAGGAAATATCATGCCACACCTAAATGTTTGCAAAGGTACTATGTACCCAATTCTGTGACAAGACTTTGTGATCCTTGGAGGAGGGAGCCTTTACTTTTATGGCTCCTCTGATCCAGGACCTGCACAGGACAGGAGTTCACTGCACAGCTGTCCAACCAGTCATTCATTTGCAGAAAAATCTAAATTGGATGTTCATGGATCACAAGAAATTAAGACTATTTTTAGTCTTCTGGTAGTTTGGTTACATAGTATAACCGATACACAGTAATTCTAGATTTTACCTTTTTAACTAACACAGTAAGTTTATTGTTGGTTACGAACTTATCCTCAAAGAAACAAGTTTATTGGCCCTTTGTGTAAAGTCAAGCGTGATTTTTCTGGTGGAGGCAGCACCCGTCCCGGCCCGAGGCGTCTCTGCATCCGCTGAGGAGGGGAGCCCGGGTCCAGAGGATGAGTACTGCCCACCACTCAGCCTGCAGCCCTTGAGCAGAACTGCGCCTGTGGACGCACAGACGCGTGTAGGTGCAATCTGGGAGCTGAATCGCCCCTCATGGACCAGTGCTTCCCATATACAAGGACATGAAGGCAGGAAAAAGACAATGTTGAAACAATGTTTGGGGATATTGTCTTTGGCCAAGGTGTCTCTTTTTCTTACTTTTTCTTCAAAAGGAAAGGACACTGTCAAAGTCAGTACCCAGGAACTGGACTAACTTCTTGAAAGAGGGGCAGGCAGGGAGGGGAGGAAGCATTTTCGTTTAATTTGCTTGTTCATCTTGGTTGTACCCCCCTGGCCCTGGGACATGAACCCAGGTATTTGGGAGGTATGTGGACTTTGTGGCGGACCAATCTGCCAAGCCACCAGGGATGCCATAGGCCATCTTAAAAGGTCATACCACTAAACACAGCTTGGCAGGATAAAAAAAAAAAAAAAGGCAGTGCTAATAATAGGTAACTTGGTGCATCCTGGTGCTCAGGTGACTGAAATGTTGCTGGGGTGTGCACCTCATAAGTACAGGGACCTGAGTTCAAGACACAGCACCAGGGGGAGAAACAAAATGAGCAAATAATTTAAAAAAAAAAAGCGTTTTCTTCCTCTGTTCTCTTCCTTCCTGCCTGTCTTCCTTCCTCTTTGAGAAAAAAAAAAAAAAAAAAAAAAAAGGCGACTTGGCTATTTCAGCCAGCCAGGTAGGTGAATGCAACTAGTCCCCAGTTAACGTGCTGTGGTCTAGTTTCCCTCAGCGTGGGTCTGTTCTGTGGAAGACGTGCCGGTGTGTGGCAGTGCACTAAAGGTATCTGGCGATGATGCGTGTAAAGCCATCATGAGTCACTGCCTCGTTCTCACACATACCTCAGCTAGGAGGTGCCCTGCACTGGTAGCGGACCTAGGGTGTGCCTCGGTTTCCAATCTGGGTCATACAACTTTTCTACGCACTGGCCGTTAAGCCTTCTGGTCTTGGTTCTGAGGTGTTTCTCCTCTACCTGGTGACAAGAGCGGCAGGAACTGCATCTCTTGGAGGCATGTGGGAGGGAACACAGTGGCCTGGGTGGTGAGCATCTTGCCTTCCCTCCAGCAGACCTCCTCCTCACCCACGGGGCTTGGCATCCTGCTTGGCTCGCTGCCATCTGGTCAGGGACCAACTTCCCAAATCTGCCTTAGCAACTAGCTCTGCCCTCTCAGCAGCCTGTTTGCTGCAGCCTCTCCTGAGCACACAGTGGCTTCCGGGGGCTCCTGTCTTTATGACAAGTCCACCGACTGACTGCAGGCTTTACTGAGGGGGAGGACGATGCTCACTCCCACTCCCCATATTAGCAGACGGCATTGCCTGATGACCGCCCTGTGGCGTGCAAGCTGGAGCAGATCCTCCCTAGCCTGGGACCTCTGCATGGCCTCCTGAAACCTCCCGTCACCCCTACTCCTTCAGGTCAGAGGCCCCTGTCATACTCCAGCACCCTCAGTCAAGTCTCAGCATTTATTTTCAAGTTTGAACTTTAATGCTTGTCTCCCAAACACTTGCGAGTCCATCTCCTGGCTCCCTAAATCTTTTACTGGGCTTGTGACAGGACTCAGGGGCCTGAAGACCCAGCATGATGGGGTTTGTCAACAGCAGCAGGAGGTGGGTGACGAATGTTCCACTCTGCTCTCTTCCTTATTGCCAAAGCCATGCCCAGGCTCTGTGCCCTGGGTGCTGAGGCCCATGGGGGCAGACCGTGGAGTACTGGCAAGTCTGAAGCGGGCATGTGGGCAGTGGTCACTCTGGCCTGCCGGCTCCTGAGCTCCTGTCATTCTTTCCACAGGGCGGGACAGACCAGGTCTTGGTGTCAGGGCCAGCAGGATGGGGGAGGCACCAGTGGGTACCCAGTGATTGGGAGGGGGTGAGGAGGGAGATGTGGGTGTCCTCGGTCCTGATGTTGGTGGCTTCATTCTCCTGTGCTAAAGGGAAAAGTGACCCTGTCTGGTGTCCCCTGGCCCACCTTCATTTCCTCCTAAGAACCCAAGGCTGTCCCGGCCACGCAGGCTGCTCTGATGCTCTTGGGCTCGGTTGAATCTGCCAGCCTCCCCTGAGAGTGGTCCCTGGTGTGGGTGCGGGGGTGGGGCCATTCGTACCGCCACACGGTTCCTATGAGAGTCACTGAACCATAGCGCAACGCCGTGGGCAAAGGGAGCTGTCACACCCCCACGGCTTGGGCGACCTCCCCAACAGGCGGCCCTGGCACGCTCGCACCGCCCTCGCCAGCACCTCCCCCCGGGCCTCGCTTTCACCCCTCCCCCACGCCTCTCCCCTCCGCCTCTCCCTTCGTTACCCCACCCCTCCTCCCACCCCGCTCCTCCCCTCCCCCGCCCCTGCTTCCACCGCCGCTTCGCCCTCCCGCCTCTCCCCTACCTGCTTCGGAGCCTCCCCTCCCCGCCGCCTCCCTCCCGCCCTCTCGCGGGCCGCGCACGCACGGCGGACACCGTCGCGGGGCGGCCCACACTGCGGCGGAGCGCGGCGCTCAGCACGAGGCCGGCAGCGCGGGCCCGAGGGCTGGGGGCCAGGCGGGGTCCCCTCCTCCGCCGCCGCGACCCGCCGCGGCTCTCCGAGGAGGCCCGCGCGGCGCGCCGGGGACACCTGAGCCGCCCGGCGGCGGGCGGCGGGCAGCGGGCGGGGCGCGCGGGAGGCGGGGCGGCGCGGAGCGACGCGCGCGCGGCCAATGGGCGCCCGCAGCCCCGACGCAGGCGGGCGGGCGGGCGGGCGGAGGAAGGGGCGGCGGCGACGCTAGGTTGCGCCGAGTCGTCGGCCGAGCTCCGCGCCGCGCGGCAGAACGGAGGTGCCAGGGCGGCTGCGGCGGCGGCGGCGGCGGCGGCGGTGGGACGTGTCCGGGGCGGCGGGACAGCGGCGGGACAGCGGCAGCGCCCTTCGGCGCCGGCAGCGGGCGGCGCGCCGACCGCGGCCGGGCCTCTCGCCCTCGCCCCGGCCCCCCATGTGATCGGCCTCGGCCCGCGGTGCGCGCGGCTCCATTCGGCGGCGCCCGGTCCCCGCGCAGGGTGGGTGCTCGAGCGCTCTCGCTCCCCGCCCTCCCCGAGAATAAAGGAGACCCGGGAGGCGCTCGGAAAACACAGGATCAGCAGCGCCGCCCGGAGCGCAGTCGGCGGCGCTGGCGGCAGCGTGAAGGCGGCGGCGGCGGCGGCGCGGGGAGCAGCGCGCAGGGGCTCAACTTCGGCGCCGGCACCGAGCCGAGACCTGCGGCCGAGCGCCTTGCGGCGGCGGCGGCCTCGAGTGTCTGCCCGCCGGCCCGGTCGGGTGTGCAGTCGGACGTACTAGCGGCGCGCGGACCCGGCGGCTGGAGATGTCCGAGCCCAAGACGATCGACCCCAAGTTGTCGACGACCGACAGGGTGGTGAAAGGTAAGCGCCGCCGGCCGCCCGGCCGCTGCCGCAGCCCCCCCGCCTCTGGCCGCCCCAGCCCGCGCCCCCCAGCCCGGGACCCCCAGTCCAGCCCCTTCAGCCCGCTCCCCCTTGCCCGGGCCCCCCTCCCCGGGCCCCCCAGCCCGGGCCCCCCAGTCCGGGCCCCCCAGCCCGGGCCCCCCAGCCCGAGCCCCCCAGCCCGGGCCCCTCAGTCCGGCCCCCAGCCCGGGCCCGCCGGGGGCGGCGGGGCGAGGGCCCGGCGGGGGCGGAGGAGCTGCTGTGACAGGAATAGGAAGTGGGTGGCTGCTCGCGGCTGCAAGGGATCGGCCTGCCGCTGCTGTTCCTGTGCAGAGGAGGCTGGTTTATGGCATTTAAAGCACTAATGTGGCGTTTTTATGCACAGGGCCGTGGCCGCCACCGCGGCCTCTCGGCCGGCGCCCCTGCGCTCCGCTGCAGCACCCCGCGCCCCTCCCCGCCTCCCGGGGGCCTGCGCCCGCTCGCGCGAGAGCGGGAGCGTGGGGGACCCCGGGGAGCGTGGGAGGCCCTGGCAGGCCCGCCCGGGAGGCGGGCGAGGCCGCGGGGGCTGCGGGCGGTGGCGGCGGGCGAGGGGAGCCCGCGGGGGAGCGGGAGGGTGTGGGGAGCCCACGCTTCCTTCCGCTCCGGGCGGGGGCCGCGGCGTGCGGGGGGCGGCCCCAGAGCCCGGCGCCGGGATTCCCCCGCAGGCCCCGGAGGCCGGAAGGCGGGTCCCACGTCGCCGGCCGCCCCCGCCCCCCGCGACCTGTCCCTGCGCTGGAGTGGCTCCCGCCGGAGCGCGCCGCCCCAGTGTAACCTCGCCGCCCTCCTTCCTCTGGCACCGCGGGCGGACGCGCTATTTGATTCCTCCTGCTGGCGTCCGCCCCGGCCCGAGATCCCTCTCCCCGGCGGGACGGCGCTGGGGTTTCTGACGCAGAGACGCCGGGGTGCCCTGGGCGAGGACCAGACCGGCCGCGACTCCTCTGGGGCTGGGGAAGCCGCTGTCCTCCGCCCCGCGGGGCGTGGGGAGGCGCCCTCCTGCCGGCTTGGGAAGGACAGGGCTGCGGCGTGGCCTCCGGGATTAAGAAGCAGCCCTCGTGCCTGGGTCAGAACTCAGCAGCAGAGCCTGGACGGACGGCTGTGTGCACTGCAGGCCGTGGGCCTCTGAATTGCAAACAGCGCTGGGGTGTGTGTGTCCGCGTTAGAACAGAGGTGGCATCTAATGTGCCCTGAGCATGCAGGCAGAGTGCAAGGCAGTAGGTCATCTGCGTCGTGGCACTTAGGTGAAGTCACCAGCAGCCTGAAGTCTGCAGCACACACGTTCTCCTGGGGCTTCAGGGCCCCTTGTTGCTCCCTTCAGGGCTGCTGCTGCTGCTGCTGCTGCTGCTGCTGCTGCTGCTGCTGCTGCTGCTGCTGTGTGTGTGTGTGTGTGTGTGTGTGTGTGTGTGTGTGTGTACGCACGCGCCCGCGCCCGCTTGTGCGCGCGCGTGCATGTGAGTTCATGCTGATGGGGAAATTATGTATTCTTTTTAAGAATAAAATATCTCCTTTTGTTGGGTTATCTTAGAATCACTCCTGCTTCTGTGCAGGATTCAGAGACCCATCGAACGAGGAAATATCTCTGCAGAAATGCCTGGGAATAGGACTGCGGGCTGACAGCTCTGCTTTCTGAAGAGGAAGGAGCAATGTGCACAGTTCACAGTCATTCAGGACAACTGTGCTGTGTGTTTATTAAGCTCTGTTGACGTTTCCCAAACTCAAGAACTGCTGAAATGGCACCTAACAAACATCTTCCTCGTCTAGCATGTTTAGGTGTAGCTGTAATCTGTATGTTACCATCACCCATTTTCCAAACAGCTAGTGAAAAGCTTAAAATTCAAATGGTAGCGGTTAAGGTGTTAGCAGTTAAGAACTCATGCTCCCATAAGGTCACATTCCCTGTTTTACACCACAAAGTGTGGGTTCCTAGTGTAAAATTGTCATGATTTTCACGATTGTTCATACTTTCTGTCTTGGTGTCTTTACCAGTTTTACCCCCAAGGAGCCCATCAACCATTCCATGACAGTTTGGTCTAGCTTTTTTCTATGATGTAAATGAAAGCTATTTATGATAATACATACATGCATATACATGTGTGTATCTATATGCTCATATTTACATATGTATTATTATTATAAACGGCGTTTTTCATTATCAGTACACACAACCCTTAATTCCATACATTTGGCCTCACGTAATTTTGCAGAACTGAAGTCCAAAGGTGGGTTAATAGACTCAAAATATGAAGTTTGCCTTTGTTTTGAAAGCGGTCTTGATGTGACATTTTGTTTCTAGAAAAGTTTTATTGATGGATCCTGATTTTGAGGTGTTGTCTCCTGTTCCTCTTCTGATTTCTTATACATTTTATAATGTTGACTAAAAAATTAGCAAGGAGTAGATTCAACATTTTGTCATACAGATTTTTATAATGGATTGTATTTGAGATGATAATCTATTTTGATCACCAGTCTTAGAAGCATTAGCCTTTCCCTTTGAATGTGTATCCACATGCGTCGCGTTGAGAAAGTACATGGTGCCGAGTGCAGAACAGATTGTCCAATTATTTTTCATACTTACCAACACTAAAAGGTCATTGTTCTGGAAACGAGTTTAAATTGCTTTGGGCCATCACCACAGTTGTCCTAGACTGAATGCTCCTTCTTGAGCACTGGGAGGGTTGTGTGAGGCCTGAGTCTAGTGTCCAGTCAGTCTCATGTGCACTGGGAGGGGCCTTGGGACAGTCCTGCTAAAAGCAGGGGTTTTGTTTACAAGGCATCTTGCCTGTTTACACAAACCGCTCTTTCTAGTAGAGCTCTTCTGTGCTTGGGTTGGTAGTAATACTTTGGTTTGGACTGCCAGGTGCAACTTTAGAAAGCCAGTTAAAAGTTTTCGCTAACTGATTTGAGGTTAGCATTCCCTGTAGTATATTCTGAGACCCTGATTAGTTTCTAAACCTTAACAATGAAAGGGAACGCAGCATCGGTGAGAAAAAGCATTCCCTTCGATGACCTCGGGAAACCCAGTTATTTCATTGCTGCTGTTTCGTCTTGACTGTTCTTGGAGAAAAACAATGGAAAGTATGAAAATTCAGAGAAAACATTTACCAAATGCCATTTGTTGGAAGTCAGAATACTTTGGTTTTTTCCTGTTGTACTTTCTTTTTTTTTAAAGGAACGTTGCATAACTGTCCGGCAAAGACGGGCCATACAGAGAACGTCACCCAGTGCCCAGGGCAGCCGGGTCTGGTTTCTCTGCGGCCAGTCTGGACTTCCCTGCCTTTCTCCCGTCTCTGCCCTCATGCCCTGTCTGGCAGGAGAACACTGCTACTTGACTGTTAGACCTGTGGAGGAAGTTAAGCTGTGCTGAGCACGCTGCTCTGTTCCTCTCTTGTCCCTGGCTCTGGGTGTTGGTAATAGGCCCTTCCCCTGAACCAGTGTCTCCACCTGGGACTGCAGAAGCCAGGATGACAGCTCAGGCCACTGAGGGGAGCGTCCCGGGAAGTGTTGGGCATTTTCTCCTAAACCTGCAGGTGAGGACTATCATGTGGGCGTCAGGTTGCTTCTGGCAGTGGGGAGCACAGAGAAGTTTTCTGTCTTTCTGAGTCCTGTGTGGTCCTGCTTGGTATACGGAGTCTCAGGGAATCCTGGGAAGGTATCTGAGATCATACAGAGAGGAGGGGGCAACTGAGTCAAAACTTACTAAGTAAATAAGGACTGAAGCCTTCAGTGTTTCTAGCTGAATGAGACTAAAATGGCTTAAAATGAAAACAAAATTATGCTGTGTCAGCAATAACCGTCATGTTTGAGCCTTGCAGTGGAGCATTATGAGGTGCCATGTCTTTGTGATATGTCAGGAAGAGCTCCTGGTGAAGTTATTTTGCTGACATTTTGTTGCCGTCAGTTGAGGGATTCTTTGTATCTGTTTTTTCACGTGATTACAGAAAACCATTAATTCAGCATCTTGAGTTGAAACTTTCTATGATTTAGTGTGTTTTCTGGCTGAGCTTACTTCAGCTCTGATGTGAAGAAAGAGGGTCTGCTAATCCCATTAACACCATACGCCCGCTTTGGCCATGGCTGACGCCTGTGTGGGACAAATGCGTCTCGGGACTTAAACGGCGTGCTGGTTCACGCTGTTACTTACACGTTCGGTTGATCGCTTCGTTAATATTTCCTTTTGGGATCTCTGTCATAACGCACTGTAAATATAACACCAGCGCTTTGTTTTCCAAGCGATCTGTAAACTTTCATTGAAACTGGCATCTGGGGAAATTCCAGTGACACTAAAATGTCATTAGTTAGAAGAATTCAGATTTCAAAATAATATTTTTGGGAGAAGTGTGGGGAAGAGCCTCTGTTTTAAAGGAGCAATCTATTTTAAGACATTCAGTTAAAACTGTGGAAAAATAACACTTTAGAATCTAGTTAATGAGGGCTAGGTTCACATATGTTTATATTAAAAATGTGCCTTTTAGAAGCTGTTTCTTTATGAACTGTTTTTATTTGTAATTTTGGAGATATGAAAGATTACTTTGACATACTGTGCATATATCACTTGTATAATTGGCCTTTCATGCTTTTCCTTATTTATTTTGTGTGTGTGTGTGTGTGTGTGTGTGTGTGTGTGTGTGTGTTAGGCTGTGTAAATTGAAACTCATTATGAACCAAATAAAGAATCCATTTAGCATGACCTTGTTGGGAAACAGCATTTTCTCGACATAATCTTTTAGCAATTGCATTTAAATTGTCATTTTGAAAACTTTGTGAAAATGTCAGACTTTTCCAAAACTACAAGGAGTTATGATTCGTGATAAGAAACTTGGATACACACTAAAAGATCATTTTATCAATAACTTTCTGGTGTGTGACTTTCTGGAAGCCCAGAGCACTGCGTGGAGACCCTGACCTCCAGTTTTCTCAACTGGCTTTGCTTCACGTCATGGGCTACTCTCCCTGATGCCAAGCATGGGTAACCCCCTGGTGGAAGCTGGGCATTGGAATTTGGGAACCTGATTGGATATGGTTGGTATACTCACTTCGGATTCGCAGTTTGGTCACTGCTCACTCCAATTACAAACAACAGTGTGTGAGTTTGTTTTTAGGGTCACTCAAGAATAGTCAGACACTAATGTTGAAATTCGTGAATGCCTTGGGTCTACAGCAGTAGCTTGTGGAGAGCATTTGCCTTGTAGTTGAAGACACAGAGACAGACTAGAGTGGACCATCTTCGTAGCTCTGAGGCACCAGAGCCCAGGTAAGCGTAAGCGGATTCTTTTCTTTGGCAAAAGAGACGCTCTTCTCTTTGGAAAATCTGTTTGAAATGGTCACTTCTTTTGGTATTTTATATACACATGTATGTATATATGTGTGTATATCATTCAGATTTATTTCAAAATTTTGTTTCAGTAAATTACTAGCCATACAAAATAGTTTGATCGGAAGTGTTATAGATCTGTATTTGGTGGAAATAAATTCCGATGAGAAAAGTTTTAATCTGGTTTGATCTTGCAAGAAGTTCATTAGAGGAAAAGCAGATATGGTTTCTCTCAAGTAAATACCTTCACAGGTACAGACATAGCACCCTCTTTTGCTAAGGATTTTGATTTCTGTTTAGAAGGGCGTCATAGCAGCCTCTTTGAATTGCAGATAATGGTCCATAACTGTTGCTTTGGTTTGAGGATTTTGTTGATTTCTAGAGAAAGCTCAGTCTTCTTAGAGGTGCTGTTCCTTTGTTTAAATATAGTGGGAATGACGTAGGGAGAGTTTAAGCTTGTAACTAAGTCTTTAATAACCTTTAGTAATCATTTCCAGCGTTTTAATCCATTTTTATTTTGCAATTCTTCCATCTCCTGTTTGAAGCCATCTATCACATATATGCAGGCAAATAAAAAATGTCATATTCCTCCAAGGTTAGACATTCTGAATAATGACAAATTAGATGGACTGTCAGCTTGAGGACCAAGATCCATGGCTGGGATGGAGATCCACTTCACAAATGTGCGCACAGGCAGCTGAAACCTTCGCTATCAAAGACGTGCCAGCCCTAACTGAGGACGTGGTAATCAGTTATTAAAGTGCTGCGTTTTGGGAATTTGATGGATTCTTTTTGCAGACCAAAATAGGAGGAATAGAACTCTGTCTTTTTCTCCTTTTCCCTCCTGAATTCTTACTTTTGTTCACAGTAAAATATATCATGACTCTACCTTAAAAACAAGCGAGCTGGCTTTCTATGAACTTTCATCTCTTGCAACTGGAAATTCTACGTCTGCAGAAGTGCACACCAAAGGCACGGATGTCAGGGACTGATGTTAACAGCTGCCTGAGCTCATGCTTTCGCACCTTGTCAAATTTAGGTACTGCCTGCAGTTATGACACCTGAAGAATGGGAGTTGAGAAAGTTGTTCATAGGGAGCTAAGTTAAAAAAGAATTCTCATGAAGTCCAAGGTCCTGACTAAAAAGTCTCTTTCTGCAGTGAATGGATGGCATGAGTTATTCTGAGGAGAGCTTTTCTGATTTAAGATGTTTGCTCGTCTCTATGTAGCTTTAGAATGTTTTGGAAATTCTAGCATGTCAGTGTCTGAACTTTGGCTCTCAGGTTGCAGCATGCAACTGGAGGCTCCCTAACGTGGTTTCTGACTTTGTGTTCAGAATTTTATTGGTAAACGTGGGGCCATGCAACCCACGGAGCCTCACTCAACACCTTGCTTATGAAGCCGGATGAATCCCGTTGAGTGATTGGGGTATTGCAACATCCTCAGGGTGTGTTCTGGTGAGGGCGACTCTAGACAGTTCTTTGTTCAGCTGCCTTCCCTGGCCTCACCAGGGAACTGAGTATTAGAAGGAGACGCTAAAGGGGACACAGTTCCATTGAGGGCAGTTTGCTGTCTGGCCATTGGCACTGGCTTGATGCCAGCTGAGCTTAAAAGGCTAATAATTCCTTTTCAAAGTGTCACATTAGCTGGAACTTGAAAGCTTTCTTTCAGTTTTGTGGTGTTTCCCTATAAAGTGATCGATTTTTGACAAGAGAAAAAAGATGTATTAATCACTGAGTATTTGACTTATGGGGTGAGTTGTATATTTTAATCATTGCCCAGAGTTGGGCTTGGAGAGGAAATGACCTAGCAAATCTCATGAAAAGCAATAACAACAAACCTGAGGCCGCCTCCTCCCTCTACATCTCAGTTCATCATCAGCGGTCCTGACTCCATCGGCCCCCACCCCTGCCATCCCAGGGGAACACGGGCACTGGGAGGCTCACAGAGTGGCCCCACTCTGCCCACGCCTGCTGTTGGAGGTGACTCCGCCATCCCTTGGCATTTGTTTTTCAAACCTCTTGCAAGCTCTGCCATTTCATCCAATTAGATTAAAAGCACAATGCATCTCTTAACCTGAGTCAGCACTTCATGTTTGTGTTGTTTTTACTCTTGTCATTTTTTACAAAGGAATTCCTTTTTTTTATTGTAAAACCTGGCCTCCATGTGCCCTGGTGGAGGAGGGGTTTGGCACAGTCCACATTCATCCCGGGGTTCTGGGTTTGCGTCTCAGGACTGGCAGGAACAACCACGATGAACAGTTAAATAAAACAAAGACATGCCTCCTCCTCCACTCTCTTCCTGCCTGTGCCTGTCCTTCAAACAGTGACAGTGATGACGCCACACCTGGCCTGAGTGGATATTAAACACTAGTAGAGCATACTGGGACCCCCTCTGTGGGCACTGTTTGTCGGAATGACAGTTCTCATGGTTTATTCTCATCATTCACCTCCAGTTCAGATAGTACCTCATTGGAATGAGGGGATAGGCTCATGGTCTTACACAGGACACCCCAGTGGAACCTGTTCTTTGGGGGCGCCTGGTCTGCCCACCTCCCAGGGGAGTGGCCTGTCTCCATTGATGGGAAAAGAAGAGGTTACATATCCAAATTATAGATTCCTTTGTGCATCTTAAACCGAGAGCAGTCCACAAACATGGTGAGTCTCCCGGTGATTAGGGCCAACTCTGTACAGGGTTTCCTCGTGCATGTTTGAAGCTGCCTTTCACTCTCTGGGGTCATATGTCCTGTTACGGCCACTGTGGCATCACCCAAGCTGCTCCCGACTGCCTGGTGCAGGGAGACGTTGTGCGGAGGCCTCACCTTGACCGGCACCCAGGTGTCTCCAGCAGACTGCTTCCTCCTCGCAGGAGCCGGAGACCAAGTCTGCCTGCACATTTGCCTCTGGTCAAGTTCAGAGTGTCGTCTTGTCCCACATGCCTGCCAGAAACTGATGTGAAAATTAGTTCATGCTAAAACAATAAAAAGGAAAAGAAGAGGAAGAGGAGGTCCTGTCCCGTGACTAGAGGACTTTAAATTGCAAGGGGAACTGAGAGAGCACCAGTCAGAACGGAAGGGAGAGTGGTGATTTCACTGGGTGCCGTGGACAGTCTTGCTGCAGCTTTGGCACTCGGACGCGGTCCCTCCCCACTGCCCGTGGAGAGAACACTTTCTGGAAGGTTCCAGGACTTAGGAGACTTTTTTTTAGCCAGTCAAGGACATGTAGGACACAGGTGGGGATCTTCTGAGTGCAGAGAACAAGAGGTTGTATATGTGATCTGATCTCAAAGAATGACATTTTGAAGCTGGAAACCCACCCCCCACCCCAGCTGTCCTGGACCCAATCCCCTGATTTTGTGCTAGGAGACGGGGTAGGAGTGATGGGTCTCCCATCTCTGCCTCATGCGCATATGCCTGAGCCCAGAAAAACCAACAGGTCAGACTAAACTGGAGGGCACACGGGCTGCGCGGGCAGCCCTGTCCAGCACCACATAGGTGAGCACGTGTCATCCTTGGCACTGTCTGCCCTGGCCGTCTCCAGAAAGGCTTCCTTGCATCCATCTCGGACTGATGCTCAGAGGTTTGTTTACCTGCTGTTTTCTGGTGCTGCCCGTGTATCTGAATATGCCTTCTCTGCCCTGCACCAGACAGCTGATTCGATATGTCATGTCCTTGAGTCTTCTAGCTCTTTTCCACCTGGCGGGGTCGGGTCCTTCCTTGAAGGCCATGGCTGGTTGTCAGGGTGTCCTGGAGCGGGAGAGGTGAGCTGTCTCCCTCGGGGCCCTCCGGCAGCCGCACTCAGCCTGCCTGCCGCCCTCTGGCTGCTCCCGCTGCGAGGTCCCTGGTTGGACCAGGGTGCTGCGTCCTGACTTCACAGCTCTCCCTTCCTCTCGAGAGGGCCTTCAGTCCTCTCCCCTCCCAGGCCCGCTGCAGCTTCCCGGTGTGCGCAGCCCGTCCGTGGTGGGACGGAGCTTCCAGAGAAGCTGCGTGGAGGTGCCCTCAGCCCGCCTTTCTCGGGCGTTGCTTCCTTCTGCGCGGCCTCTCGCAGCACAGGAGGCGTGAGGCTGTGCTGTGCCGGCGGACACGCATGCTGCTTGTCCAGGGGCCCAACGCCTCCTTGTCACTGGGTGCTGGTTCCCATAGCGTTCTTGACGATATGTCGTTGGAATCTGGGTCCACTCGTGCTGATGTTCTGACGTGTGGCTCGATGGAAAAGGTGAGACGCCAGACTAGGAGCCCCTCGGAGCCAGGTCTGTGGGCTGAGGGCCCTGCAGACAGAGCTGGCAAACTGGGCGTGCCAGCCACTCGCTGAGGCCTCCCCAAACAGCTCCAGGGCCAGCGGAAGGTCCATGATGTGTTGGCTATTTAGGACCAGATTGGCTTTCTTCGACAGAGACTAAGAAGTCTCTGGTGGTTAGAAAATAATGGAGTGAATTGACCGCATTTGCTTGCCTTTGGATGGTCTCTGTTGGTCAGAAAGCCTGTCTTGCAGGACCCTCCCTGTCTCCTCGGGGAAATCCACCCCGTGCCTCTGAGGCACGACTCCAGCTTTGGCCCTGGCCCCGAGGGGCGATGAGACGCAGTATCTGCCTGGCAAAGAGGGCATGTGAACCCTGCTGAGTGTACATGGTGGTTGAAAAACTGTCAGCTGCCCCTCACCTCTTCCCTCCATCGCTTGTTCTCTGGCTGCAGCCCAGACAGCACCTGTGAAGGTGTCCGTGCAGGGCGGCTGAGCGCATTGCCCCATCAGAGCCGAGTGAGCACCTGTCACTGGGGCTGACCTGCAGATGGAGAGTGGGGGACATGTGGGGAAGCATGTGCACCTGCGTTCCACGGTTCATTCAGTGCCCTGAGCGAGGTGTCAGGAGACCCTGCTCACCTGAGTAGCTGTGGGCAGACCCAGCTCACCTGGGCGAGGTGTCGGGGGACCCTGCTCACCTGAGTAGTGAGTAGCTGCGGGTGGACCCAGATCACCTGGGCGAGGTGTCGGGGGACCCTGCTCACCTGAGTAGCTGCTGGCGGACCCAGCTCACCTGGGCGAGGTGTCGGGGGACCCTGCTCACCTGGGCGAGGTGTCGGGGGACCCTGCTCACCTGAGTAGCTGTGGGCTGACCCAGCTCACCTGGGCGAGGTGTCGGGGGACCCTGCTCACCTGAGTAGCTGCGGGCAGACCCAGCTCACCTACCTGGGCGAGGTGTGAGGGAGCTCATCTGTTAGATAGCTAGCGCACCTCTGCCCCATTCCCAGGGTGGAGCAGGTGGAGGACGAGCGCAGTGTGCAGTCAGGGAAACTGCACTTGGTTCTGAGTGTCTGTGAGAAGCGTGACACCCTGGCCTCTGCCGTCACCTCCGAGTGCAGACAGAAGTACGGTTCTCGAGGTGCTGAGGCTGCCCTGGGGTGGCGCGTGGCCCGGTGGGACTGCTTGTACCTCCCGCGTTTCCTCGAGCGAAGGCGTGGTGAGAGCGGCCTGGGCTGCTCCGTGGTCCCTGTCCTGGGTGGGCTCACAGTGGTCACTGTGGTCTTTCCAGGCCTGTGCCCGTCATTGCAGGGTTTGGAGCCCCTGTCCCCTCCATGCTGTCCCCGCTCACTTGTCAAGGTCACAACTTACTGAACCCGAGCCCCCACCGCCTGTGGCCGGTGGTCTTTTCCTTACTGACTTCTGGGAGTTCTTTACACACTGAGATTAGAGGCTGCTGCACGGATTTGGAAGGTGGAATGCCGTGGATGTGGCATTGCTGGCGTCAGTCCTGTTTTCTGACCCTAGGTGAGGGCAGGGCTTCGCCATTCAGGGGCATCCATGTGCCCTTCTGTGTCCCGTCTGGGAGGAGGAATGCAGCTGAACGGACGCGACCCAGGAGCCCTTCGGTGACCAGCCTCTCTTTCGTGTCTTATCCCGGGCACACGTCTGTGCATTTTGCACACAGTGCAGCGTGGATGGGGCAGCATATCCCTTTGCATGCAGTCCTTGACGCTGGACCTCATCCCCCTGCCAGTGCTTAGCCTGCTGCAAATTCACCATGTCTTCCCCCAGCGCACCTACTGAAGGCAGGCGATAGCCCTGCTCCTCCCAGAGGCGTCCTAGGATTAGTACTTCACCCCATCACGTTTCGTTACTGTGCCATGTGTCTTTTCCAGACCCTTGGCCGATGGCGTCTGACCCCTGACCTCCAAACCCCAGCATCTTCATTCTGGGTCTTGCAGTTGGCTTGTGCAATTAATTCTAAGCACCAAGTTTATGCGAGGGCCTTCATTTGTTTCAGTCTTACCTTATTCTCTGAGTCTGGCCTTTTAAAATATTTTTTTAAACATCTGGATTCTCTGGTCTGTTTTCGTAGTTACTTCCCTCAATTTATGTCTTTACATTTTCTTAGGCCTTTCCCTCAACCTGGCCACCAAATTCCTTTTGGGGGCAGTCACTTGGATGAGTGGGCTCCCATGGGAGGCTTTTACCTCAGGGTGCGCACATGGCAGGGAAGGACCCGCCAGGTGACAGCTGCTCCAGAGAAAGGAGGTGTTTGCTCTGAGGGATTGTCTTCGAAGGCCCTGCCAGGCAGCTCCTCTCGCCAGGCTGCAGGATGGTAAGTTCAGGCTTGACCAGTCCTTCCCTGCCCAGGGTTCCTTCCTGGTCATCGTGGAGTCCCCAGGGACAGAGAGGCAGGGCAGAAGCTTGTCCCTGGCACTTGCTCTCTCAGGAAGGTGGCTGAAGGGACTGCTTGTTCACGCCTCTGCAGGCTCTTGTGGGAGGTAAATCATTAAGCCCGTTTATCTACCTCTGAGCTTTTTTATTCTGAGAATGTTCCAACATGGGTGTGTTTACCCTGTGTTCCGTGACCCGAGTCTGTCCCTTGGGGCCTCTGAGGCTCCCAGAGGTTGCCAGGAATGTGGCCACCGGGGCTGCTCCGCCTGGCTGTCCGGTGACACACACCCATGGCCACCCTGCAGGAGCAACAGTGACGTGAGATTTGGTTGAATACCGTTGCTGCCAAAATTGTCGTCGTGAAATATCAGTGGGTTTTTGTAGTGGAGAAATGTTTTAGTACTTTTGTGGGACCAGTGTTTCTATTTCCTTTTTAGGAATATGTAGCCAGGGCTGGAAAACAGTGAGACCAGAGTGTCAGTGAGGCTGGACTTGGCATTGCTGACCTGCCCTGGCATCACAGGACAGATTCGTCTAGAAGGCAGCAAGTGCTGAGTCTGAAGCCACGAAGAAGAGGCTTTCCCGGTCCCCGAGTTGTGCCGGAGGTCCCCGCGATGCACACTGCTGTGTGCGAGCCCTTCGTGGCCTTGGTTTCAGAGAGACTGCTTCTGTGTATTCATTTTCATATTTTTGTCACGAAAGCAAGTTAAGGAAGCCACACATAGCTAAAGCGAAAGCCACTTCAAGGAGACGTCACATGAAACATTTTGGGGAGGGAGTTATGTGGTTTCATCATAGCATCTGAAATGCAAATGCGAATTGTTTTGAGAAGTTCTCATTTATCACTTGTAACTACTGCACGTGGCGACCGGTGTGTAGGACGAGCCCCCGTGCATGGTGGCAGGGAGGCTGATGTTTGGAGAGGAAAGGGTGACGAGGCATATTTGGAATTTGAGAATGCTGCTCTCAGGCAGGTGCCTGGAGACGTTTCTTTCTTGGTTCACATGCTTGCTGAACACATTCCTGACCCAGCTGAGCCTGACAGGAGGACAGCCTGAGAAATCTTGCCCTTGAAGTGGCTGCCTGTCGTAGGCTTGGAGGAAGGGAGTCGGCCCCACGGTTCCTTGACTGTGAGCTCAGGACTGCGGGCTTCCCTGCTCCCGCGCCCCTCGGGGAGTGGGCCGTTTCTTCTGCCGCGGCCCCGCCACGACCTCCTCAGGACCTTCAGCAGGACTTCAAATAGGACTTATTTTGGTTGTAATTCGAACGTGTTCATTATACCTAGTGAAGAAAATGGAATTGCTGCGCTATTTTCCCCCCATTGGGGGAATTTATTTTTTAATTTAATTATTTAAGGGTAACTTTGCTTTACAAAGTAATATAAGCCCCTGTGTGTAGTTTCCTCACTCCTCAAATACATGCCACTATACCCTGCCTACCACCAAATTACCAACAATTCTTCACCCTTGTCCAGTGGGCCCCCCACCATTTGCTGCCTCCTACCTCCCCACCCCCTTCCCTACTGGTAACCTCAGTTCTATTGCAAGTGTCCAAGGGTTAATTTTGTTTCATCTAGTCCTTTGTTTTGTCTGTTCACATTCCTCCTAGGAGTGAGGTCATCTGGTATCTATCTTTCTTCTTTTGACTTGTTTCAGTTAGCATCATCCCCTCTAGATCCATCCATGTTGAGTCAAATGATAGAATTTCATCTCTTCTGAGGGCTGTGCAATGTCCCGTGGCGTATATGTACCACATCTTCTTTATCCATCATCTGACGTTGTTTCCAGTTCTTAGCTATTTTGAAGAGGGCTGCTGTAAATATGGGGGTGCATATATATCCCTGAATATCTGATTTTGTATCTTTTGAGTAAACACCCAGAAGTGGGATGGCGGGATCACCTGGGATTTCCATTTTCAGTATTTTGAGAAATCTTCATACCATTTTCCAATTGGGTTGCACCAGTTTTCACTCTCACCAACAGTGCAAAAGTGTTCCCTTTTCTCTACTTCCTCGCCCACTGTAATTCTTAAAAAGAAGTGTGAGAGAGTGTTGTTACTGTCCTTATGTGTGTATGTATGTGTGTGTATATGTGCATATATGTATGATATATGTGTATGTGTGTATATGGGACTTCCTGAAAAGCAATATAACCATAGCTTTTCTGCTGCATATGCTTATTCTAATCCTGGAGCCAGACTTTGCCTGAAATAATCTCCTTCTAAGGACATTGATATTGAGGTATGATTATGCCTAGTGTTTTATTACTGTAACACATAGATACTTTGGATGTTATTCGTATAGGAAAAAATATCAACTTACTCAGTATTCAGATGGGACTATCTACGTAAGATGACCACTGACTGACCATTCCACTGTTGCCATCTGTGAACTCCCTGAGAAATAGGTCGAGTTTTTATTTTCATGTGTTCGTAGCAAGTGTCCTGACAGTGAAATCGTAAAGTAGAGTAACTGAGAGAGTGTTTCTTTTGAGAATTCCTCTAGTAAAGAGAGCGTCTGAATGCACATCACCATTTTTTTTCCTTCTCTTTTTTGGACCAAAGAGGGAGGCCAGCACACCTTGGTTTGTTCCAGGCTTGAGAATCGTTTTCTTTTGGAAAAGAGTCCTCTTGAAGATCTATTCAGTCCCAACATCTGATTAGAATTCAGTAGGGATGGATATAAGTAAGACTCTGCCATTGTGCCTACATATTCTTCAAAATCTGCAGAAATTAATTTTAGTAATTTCCCTTTCTCTCGCGCTAACCCATGTATTGTGAGAAGGTGCACTTTTCTTCTTTGCAGGGTTTCCAACTCATGAGATTTTGTGCGTGATCTAGTTCCAGAATGATGGAATGTTCTCTATAATGTGTACTTTTACGTGATTGTGTCATTATATTGTAATTATCTTACAGATAGCAAAGGATCCATCTGTTCTTATTTGAACTTTGCTCCCATGAGCAGAGAGCACCAAGTGATGTTTTGGTTTTGATTATTTGGCATCTGTTCAAGACATTACTGCCCTCTTGAACTGCTGTTCCAGCTGCTCTTCAGGCTTTCATAAGCGAGGGGAGGAGGAGCGGTGTGCCCGTGGTGCGGTGGAATGTGCTGCTCTGGGACCTCAGTAGCCGGGGGCTCCCGCACGTGGGTTGGCACAGGCAAGCTCTCTGACTCCCCGGGACCTTGGGGAAGTCCCTGCCGTACCTGAGAGTCCTTGAACAGAGGCATCAAGGAAATTCAAATGGCTGTCTTTCAAGCAACTGCTTTCCAAGCCCTGGAGCATGTCCACGTCTTTAAAGCCATTCATTCCATCAGGAGCTTCTGTACTGGAGCCACTGAGGGGTGGCTTAGTTGGGGGACCATGCCGCAGGCAGACTGGGTGCAGGTCTGGGGACCCCAGGCTCTCAGCGCCATCCAGTGTGGGACCCTCAGGGGCCCTAGAGATGACAGCTACCCAGAGCCTTTCTTCACAGAGGACCACCCTGGGGCTGTGACTCCCTCCGGAGTTTGTCTGAGAAGCGGTTTACTTACGTGCGCTACTTACTAACTAAATATCATGGACGGCTGCATAGGTGCCCAAGTGTTTCCAGAAAAGGGAGGCAGCGTTGAACATTTTTCTGCAACAGTGTTATTGTGTCCATTCTACACTCTCTCCAGAGCTGCCAGAGCAGCAGAGGCCGGTCTGTGTCCCCTAATTGTGGGGGCGGGACCTTTTTGTGGGTGAGGTTAGGCAGGTTTATGTGGCAAAGAAAACACTGCTGTGTGAAGGAAGGGACCGGCTTATTTAACATGTGGCCAGAGTTCCGCGTCCGAAGCACCAGAGGACACAGGAGGCAGGGCTGCTTGCTTGTCAGGCGGGACGGCCCTTCGCAGGGGACAGTGTGGCCCTCGCCCTCGGGCACCCTGCTGCCTGCTTCCCCTTTCTTCCTGGGGGGTCGTTGCAGCTGCCGTTTGACCCAGGTTCTCGTGTCCGCTTCCCAGTTATGTCCCCGTGCCCCCTGTGAGGCCCTGCAGCCGCCCCCAGCCGCTCCCCTCTTGCCTTGTGCTGATCCAGCTCCGCCTGCTCTCACGTCCGGGGTCTGTGGACGGTGACTCAGTTCAGGCCGATGACCAGGCCTGCCGGCTCCATGGCCCTTTGCCGTTACCTAGTTAGAATTTTGTAACTAAACCTATACAAGTTATTAAGTTGTAAACCTATAAAAAAGTTATAAAAGTTCTCCAGTTAACTTTTAGGGGAAGAAAATCTCAGGAAAGAAAATTTAAACCAACTGTACTGTCCGCGTTGAAGATGGAGTGACGTTCAGTCTCTCCTGAACTTCTGGGTCCCCATTTCAGGTCTTTAGGGGAAGGATGGCTTTTTATTGTCTTAGTGGTGTCACTCGTCCAGCATAGCACCCAGAACCCTATGCCCGTGGGATGCGCTTGTCTTTACTATTTCAGAGAAATGACACAGTTTCTGAACGATGCCTGTTAGTTTTTACATGATGCTCTAAGTCAACTCTCCCAAAGGACTTGCATTTCTTCTTTTTATTTTGGGGTTCAAATGCATAAAAGTAACCACATGTGGGTGTGTACCCCTGTGGGCCTCCTGTCCCAGACTTTGATTCTAAGCCCATCAGCAGGTGAGAACACCGTCCCAGGACACGGACACAGGTCCTGTGCGCCGTGTTAGATGAGAGCCTTCGGACAGCAGCCACTCAGAGCCCCGTCAGTAGCTATCTGGTGACCCAAAGGCCAAGGGTAGACCCTCCTGATACCCCCAGGAGGCCAGACTGACAGACATACTTGCTGTCTTCGCCAGGTGGAGCTGACTTCCAGGAATTCCCCCAGGACCCTCCCGCCACCCAGGTCCCGGGTTCTGTCCAGGTCTTTGATGACACTTTGGGACAGGGCTCCTAAAGTCCCTGTTAGGGAGGTGACTGGTCTCTGCCATGTGGCCCTGCAGCTTGTCTCTCTCCAAGAAACGTGGCCCTCACCTTCCCTCTCTGTGGCAGCACTGACGTTTTGTCTCTTTTTACTGTGTCACTGAAGGTGTTCTCCACCTGCAACGACCCCCTCCTCTCACACGGTGCTGCATTCGTGCCGACATAATCTGGGAGCGCGTCCTTCTACGGAAAACCTCGCTCGTGCTGATTCCTGTCCTCCGATCTGAGCTCTTTCTCACACTCGGGGATTTGTAAAGGGACACTGCAAATATTGAGGTCATCCGTGCTCAGTGCTTTCTGTAAGAATGCTATTTTCTGATCTTGTTCTTAGATTTAATGGTTCTTGGTAATTTGTTGAGGCTTTTCTGTCTCTACTCACTGACTCCTGAGGAGCTTGAGCACTGGGTGGAGGAGATATCAGGTGTGCAGGACCTTCCACGTTCCTCACTATATCAGGGGAAGTGGGTGCTGAAGAAAACGAGGATGCCGGCTGCCGCTGATGCGGTCTCTCTACCGCGGGGATGGTGGAGCTGCAGTGTTACTGGGGCGAGTGAGCCACTCTTAGTAGGTTATTTATTTTTAATTTAAATAGGTTTTTGATATATGCCTATCTCTTGTGTGTTTATAATCTTCAGTAATTGATTTCATTATGCATTTATTCCCAAACCACTTCTAAGTATCCGGGGATGAATTCTTTTTAAAATCAATTTTATTGAAGGAGCATTGCATCCTAACCTCATATAGGTTTAAGGTGTGTATCAGTGTACATCCCAGCATGAATTCTTAATGCATTCAAGTTTTTTTCCACTTTGAGAGATCGTGTCCCCATTAACCCAACCCTGGCTGGAAGAAATAAGCTGCTGTTATGAGGTGTTTATTTTGTGAGTCACCTCATCTACCCACATAACACTGTCTTGTTATTGGCGCTGGGCTTCCTCCAACTGACCCTTTATAAACATCACTAGCAGGTATTTTGGTACTTTTCTATCCATATCAGTCAGTGGCTTAAATGTGTCTAAATTTCTTTGTTAAAATGACAAACCCAGGGTTTGTTCTGAAGTATGCATCTATGCTCTTATTTCTAGCGGGTGATTTATGTTCTGTGTTGCTTATTCCATGGCACCTGCGTCTCAGAAAGGGGGCATGTCAGAGGGCTCTGTGGAGTGTGGTGTGTAGTGAATTCCAGCCCAGCCTGTTTTCAGGTGGTCCTTTCTCTAGTGTTCACAGTGATGACACAGGTAACCCCGAGTGGCCGCAGTCGGCTGTGCTGTCACCCCGAGGGTCTTCAGGGAACCCCCTGCCCACGGTCCAGTTCATTCAAGGGTTCTCCTATTTTGAGAAGGGTGGACACTCACTTTTTCATGGTCTTATGTTACTTGAGATGACAGATGCAACCATCATATCATACATATCATATCGTCTTTTGTGATGACATCTTTGTTTGATTTTGAGCCTCCTATTTTAATCATGATCCTTGGAAATCTAAATCTCAAGCTTGAAAAGTGTACTAAATTGCATAAAACAACTTGCTAAGAGTTTGAGGAGGCAGGAAATGTGTAATCAAGCAAAATTCATTCGATAACTTTTTCCAAATCTGTGGAACTTGAAGGAAAAGTTCTACTAACTTAATTATGGATTGAGTTTTTAGAAATTGCGTCACTGTACCACTGGAGAAATTGCAGGATTAACTGTGTGTGGCTGCATTGTGTGGTTGATTGTATGTATGGTGTGTACATACATATTATTGCTGGCACACGTGTGTGATTGTGTGGCTAGGTGTGTGTTCATGCATGTGCCGTTGCACAGTGTAGGCACGCATGTGGCGTGCACACATGTGCTTGCATGTGCACACACGCACGATCACACAGTTAACCACACGTGTTCATGTATGCGCCTCTGGTTGCACTGTGTGGTCTGTGCGATGTGTTTGCATGTGTGTGATTCCATGTGTGTGGTTGCGTGCATACGGACATGAGTGTTTGCACACCCATGTGTGAATGCTGGTCTTTAGTTGCATACTTAACATGTTTTCATACCCGTGCATGACTGTGTGCATGTGTGTGCCTGTGTATGGTTGCCAGCGTGTGGTTGTGCACGTGTGTTGTGTGCACATGGTGTGTGTGCGTACGCATGTGTGTGTGGGGAGTGCTGGGAAGAGGATCCTGGGACTGTTTCAGGGCTGACACGTGACCTGGTTTTATTTCGCTGATCTCTCTTCTCTGACGACTTTCTCTAGCTGAGAGCAGTCAGATGGATTATGGAAAGTGATTGCGGGAAGCTGGGAAGGTTTTTGAGGGAGATGAGAAGGGAGGGGAAGGTAAATGCCAGAAGTGGAGCAGTGGGGAAAATAACTCAAGAGGATTTCCAGATGTCTGCTTTCTTGCCTATGAAGCAATCCCCTCTTCTGTTTTCCCCAAAATCTTTGTAAAATTGACCCTTTTTTTGGTGAGTGCTTTTGAAGTTCTGTTTGTGTTTTTCTCAAATGTCGCATCATATAAGATTGACTTCCAGGAAAAAATGGTTGATTTGTAGGTGATAGCAGGGACCTTGTGGTGACAGATGTACAGGTTCCCTGATAGCTGTTGAAACACTGAAGAAGCTCACGTATTTGAGGATAGTTCTGAATCTATGTATGTACTTGGTCTTGGATTACTTTAATTATAGGTTTTCCAGTTTGAGTCCTTATCAGCATTTACATTTCGTCTCTGTCTTCTCTTTGGCTGTTTGTTCATGATCTCTGGATAGCAGAAGAGTTGTAGGAGATAAATGACCATTTAAATTCAGCGGCACTCCATTGTCAGAGTTCATCACCTAGGCCTCTGCCCTGTGTTCTAACCACAGCAAAGGATGTGATCCTTTCAAAACAAATCCCATTCGATTTTGTTTTATAGACCCAGTAATCTTTTATGATATAAATATAAAAACCACTTATTCATTCCATTGATTATAATGAGAAGGCTCTAGTGGGGTCATGTGTTCTACCTAGAAAACAAAACTGGTCTGTCAATCTTAATTATCTCTGATCTCTTTGAAAACTTCGATAATATTATGATGAAGTGAAGTGGAAAACACATACAAATTTCTGTGGCAGGTAGTTGCCTGCAAATATCCATGAGTACTTTCCATTTTAGTAGCAATAAAACTCTGGTTTTTAGTTCAGTACCTTGCTGCCTACTGAGAAAACTGCATTTCCCAGTCTCCTTTATAAGGAAGGTAAGTGCATTAGGACTACGTTCTATTGAGTAGGGAGAAGTTGAAGTATTTAGCATGTCCTTAAAAATGAGAGATGAGTTCTTTTCCTGCTTCCTTCATCCTACTTCCTGGAAACAGATGTGATGACTGGAGCTCTGACAGCTATTTTGGATCACGAGGATAAGAATCACATTCTAGAGAGTATGGAGTAGGAAGATAAAAGGAGTTTGAGTCCTTGATGACATTGTGGAAATACCATCCTGAGTGTGGGTTATTCACCATGATTTGTTTTCTGTGAGAATCATGAGTTTGTCTTATGCAGCTGAATCTAAGTCTAGAAGATTTAATTCCCCTTCAGTTAAAAAGGCCAGTGAATGGGATATTTCGTGGATGTAACATCTTGGATGTTACATTGTCTTTATTCGCGTGGACGTTTTCCTCCATTCTGAATACAATTCCCAGTGTCAGTGAGCACTCAGAGCCACAAAGCATATGGAGAGGGACGGGCATGAACTTGTGTGTTCTGCTGATTATGTGATGAGGGATAAGTTATTTGACTGCAATCAGTTTTGGCTTCCTAGTCTGTCAAACTAGGGCTGTAGAGTTTTCCAAATGTTCTTGTTAAATGAAGTTTATGATTTGGATCCAAGTGAACCCCACGTAGCAGACTCAGACTTGACATTCATGACTTCCCATTTTCTTTCATTTTGAGGATCCCAGATCACGTTAAGAGTCATTTTCCTGTAATGGATTGAGGGAATAAGAACCAGAAACAGGATGTGGAGGCTGTCTGCAGAAGCGAGAGGGAAGCATGGCCAGATGAGAAGAGATCCCCAAAGATCAGTCAGACTGGGAGGTGCTGGCCAGAATTCAGTGTAGTCGGAGGTGAAAATTGGGACCCTCGGACCTTCCATTATGTTTCAAGACTAGTTGTAGGACTTCACATACATTGACAGGGAATGGTGTAAATCATGATTTCTCTCACCAAGTAGGATGCTTAATTGAAAACCTGATCAAATCTGGAGCTAGTTTCTAATTGTTTTGAAAAAGTACAAATAAAATATTTTGTCCTATTGCAGGATGGTTTTTATAAAGGAAGAGACTAATCAGTGACTTAGTACAAACGAAGTGCTCATTCAGATCACTTGAAGAAGTAGGTTGGAAGGATATTTTGTATTTTGATTCCATTCTCTGGTTCAAATGAAAAATATGGAAAGCAAAGAGGGGTTACGTTTATCCTCATAAAAATATATATAAATCTAGGTCTATTTGTATTCAGTTATTTAAGATGGCACGTGTCCAGAGGGCATCACACGGCCCACATTTGTAGCCCTTACAGCAGAGTAACTGGCACACTCAGAGTTCCCATTTTGAAATGAAATCTTTTGTTATCTTGGCTGGTAATAGATCCTAAATTAAAATGTGATGAATTAGAAGCCTAACTCCAAAACTTACTCTTTAAAATCAACATGTGTTGAAATAGCTACAGTGACGTTGCCAGTACAGGTGTTGGATGGTGAAGTGCAAACATATTTCTGCAAATATTTGCTTCCCTCCCATTTCTGGATTGCCTCCCAGTTTTAAATGTAGGGAAGGTGATGAAGTCACAGGGCATCGAGTGCACTGGGAAATCGCACACGCATCTGTCCACACACCACTGCCTGGCTGCTCGGACTGCGCCCGGCCTTGGAGAGCCTGCGCCCTCACTTCTGTCCCCCAAGGGAAGGGCGCCTTCATGTTAAACAGCTGTGGGGTGCAGTGCCCCCATCTTGTGTGTGTTCATTGATTGGCAGGGTTTGACATTTAATTACTCCAGTTCTTACTTTCCCAGCCATTGGAAAGTTAAGTTGAATAGCTTTTAAAGATCCAAACAAGGTATACCTTATATAATTTTATTATCACTTAGCATTCAGTTACCGAACCCGCCAGGCTAGCCATTTGCTTTTAATAAGCCATGCCTTCTTCGAGGGGTTTTTAAAGCCTGTTTAACAGGAGTCCTGAGTCACCAGCTGTGCAGACTGAATTGCCTTGGCGTCTGAGAACAGTGTAGGTGTCAGGTAGGTCCAGGGAAGCCGATCTCCAGTGTTCTGCGAAGGAGGCTGCGTGGAAAGCTAGGCGACAAGGCTGCAGTGAACGGGAACGCGTATGGCGTCCCCTCGGCCATGTTTGTGGATGCCGGCCCTGCAATTAGGAACACACTTCGAATCTCCATACAGTGTCCCTTGAACACATCATATGTCTCTGAAAATGTCACTCTGTTTGCTTTAAGTCAGAACCTCATTGGCATGTCCCAGAGAGCAATTCTGTTTATTGGATCCTGTTCTTCCAGGACTTCAGAATGTCTTGGTTTTAAAAGTGAGGAGATATATGTGTAAACACACAGTCTTATTTGTGTCTCTTTTGTGAGAAAAAATAACGGAGCTTCAGAAGAATACAGAACTTTGAGAGGTCCCAGGTGAAGGCTTTAGTTGGAGAGGAAGAAGGAAAACAAAGAAGTAATATTCTAGAAGTGTCTATTAGAACACACTTTCCAATAGTTCATCTTGTGCTTTATGCTTTTAAAGTGCTGATGTGTTTGCTTTTGTCCTTGGCAGGCAGAATGGTCTTCTGTCTAAGACATTGGTTTTGCCTGTGATGTCTCCATTGTTCTTACCTGGTAAAATCTCTTTGGGAAAAAGCAGTCCTGCTTCTTGCTTTATGTTTTGATGGTCTTCTACCCGTGTTCTTTTGTGCGGCGCTAATCTCTATGTTTTCAAAAGTACCCAGATTGCCCGCAGTTTCTTCAGGAAATGATTATGCAACTTGGCTTTTCCAAACAACGTCTTGCTAAGGGCAGAGCGACTGTAACTTCTTCGTATTTTGTAATGCCTCTGTGCCTTCACACGAGGAGGGTGTTCCTCTGCTCTGAAATAAGCCAAAGTAGCTCATGAATATTTATCTACAAGAAGGTAAATGAGAGGATTCTAGGTTTTTGATGTGGAACATTTGCTTTTGATTTTTAGATAAAAATTTATCCTCCAAGGTAGATTTGTCTGTTAACTAATTACAATATGTTTGATACAGTCTAGCTTTCTTTGTATGTCTCATATACAGAATTAAAGTTATAACTTAATGAAAACGGAATTTATTGCAGAGATCCATTTTCTATCATTGCAATATTTGTACCACACAATAAGAATTCTATATAGATGTTTTCTGTATTATTTGTCTAGTTTAAGAGACTTTAGAGTAAATCAAAAGTTTACACCATCTTTTTATACCTTCTCTGTCACTCTGTCCTTTTGGACAGTGGATAGATGAAAGGCGGGACCTGTCCGAGCTGCTAGAATGGGGTTTGCAGAGAACATTCTTTCTTTGGATGTCACCTTCACCTTTACTGCAATTCTGATATTTACATGGTGTGTGCTGCTGTGTGTGGTGGAAGGTAGAGAGTAGAGTCTGGATAACTTAGGAATGAATATTCCGCGTATCACCATAGCTCTTCAGGAATGGACCCCTCCATCTTTTGTCTCTCGAGTACATAAAGTGGAATAATGGGTGAAGGAGTAAGCATGAGTGGTGATGGTCTCTCGAACCCGGCGGTGGGTGTGATGGGATGTACACAGTGCCGGGGGTGGGCGTCTGTTCTCCCCGAATGAAGCAATAATAAAAACATAACTGAAAAATACAAAATACTAACTGACAAGGTGCACATGTGTGTTCAGAAGCTGAGCTCAGAGGGATGTGCCCGCATGTCACAGCACTGCCTACAGCCCCAAGACTCGGTGTGGTCCCCACAGCTCCCGGGGCTAGTGGATGGGTGTGATGACGCAGATGCCTCCCCACGTGGAGTGGGACAGGCTGCCAACTGCCGGTGGCAGAGGAGGTGACCTGGAGAACTGGCCGCAGTGCCTGTCACACACGGGCATGCACCAGCCTCTGCCTTTCACTCGGGCAAACACAACACTCGGTGCTAGGGCACCTGGAGATGCTACCGTCAGCATATTTTTGCTAAACTGAACTAGATTTCAGGAAACTTGTTAATTGTAGAGTTTTCATAATTGTACTTAGCTAAGCAAATCTTTATTTACATGCTGACCTTTTCATGCATAGATGTTATACGTGGGATTCACGATGAAAGCATTTGGGGATGTTGAGTCATCAGGATAAGTTGATAAATATATGCTTTCTTTTTACAGTAGAGGACTATTTAGCGATTTTCCCCAAAGTTTCTTTTCTTTCTTTCTTTTTTTTTTTTTTTTTTTAAAGGAAAGGAATGAAAGCGACTTGGCAGGCAGGCATATGAGAGAGGAGGAAGATGGTATTTTAGTTAAATTTTATTTTGTGTTCATCTTCACTGCTCCCCTGGCCCTGGGTCTCGAACCTGGGTCCTGGGGATGTACGTGGACTGTGCTGGCTGTGGGTGACCAAATGGTACCCCACCAGGGCATCCTCAGAAGTCTCTTTCCTTCCTGGACCATATGAGCATGCCCTGCTCATGCCCGGAAGAGCAGGGTCACTGGTTGTTTGGACAGCGGACCCTCCTGGAGTGGACCAAGGCACACACTCAGCAGAGGAAAGTCTGTTCTTCTGCAGGTATAGCTGAATTTATTAAAAAAAAATTCACAGTTGATATTTTCCCAGGGTCCTGCAGGTTAGATAGTTTTTTCTTTTAATTGCTTTATTTTCATGCATGACCACATTTCTTTGTAAATAGCATTGCAGTTTGCCATGTTTAAGATAAAGTTTCTATGAGCCTCAGAGCATGATGTTATGGGGAGTCTGAATCACATGCACTCACACTCGCACACATGCTCACACAGTCACACACACAAAGTCACAGTCATACCTTCACACAGTCACACACACAAACTCATGCACATACACACTCACTCAGGCACACACCACACAAATGCACACACTCATATACACTCACTCAAGTACTTACACTCCACACACTCACATGCTTACTCACACGCATTCTGCTTGAATGTCCGGTGTTGACAGGGAACTGACATCGCAGCGTAACTGCTGGGCCTGGCTACCCCCCTTGGGGACAGTCCTTATTATTCATGGATTATTGTCCAGTAGAGTCTGTACAACGTCCTCGGGAATAAAGTTCTTACAGCCACAAGCCAGGGGAAGCACCGGGAGGACAGCCGATGTGTGGCTCTCCCTTTCCCTTTATCAACCCTGGTGACGAAGCCTACTGTCCATGTGCTGGCAGGGAAGATGAGGAGGGTGGGGCTGGGTCCTTTTCCTGAGAGGGAACCTCTCTCAATATGCTCCATTAAAAATTAAATCTCGTATGTTTAGAAAATTTTGCATTTCAGAAAGCATGCTTTCATTGAATGAAGTAATTTATAAATATCATTTTTGACTCAGCTGTTTCACTAAAAACTGTTCTGAGCTGTGACACTGGGATCTTGCTCTGCTGGTCACTCAGTACCCTGACCCAGGCTTGGTGGCGGCTGCAGCGTGTGGGCGTAATACTGACAGAGCCTCGGGCTTCTGGGAGCACTTTCTCCTTCCAGTTTTAAAGTCAGGTTGACTGGCTCACTGAGACTCGTCTTGGAAGGAAGTCGTTTTTTCAAAATTCCACTTGCATAGCATGAGGAATTTTGACTGTGAACATACACTCGCATCTTGATAGATGACTTTTCATGCCACGTTCCAGACTGGACTCTGGAGAGTGGATCCTCGGAGCACAGCAGGGCCTGGGAGCACATCACCGTGAGTCATCACGAGGTGCCTCGTTCCGTGTCCAGGACACACCCAGAAGATGAAAAGGCTAAAAATGGAGAGCCGTCCTTAGGAGCTTCTCCCGGGTCACTCAGTTGCCCTTGTGTTTTCTTTACCAACCATCACTCGTGTCAGAGAGGCAGCCGATTGCGAGTAAGGATTCCTGTTGGAGCATAGAGTTCCTGTCCTTTCACCAAACACACTTGCCACAGAATGGAGCTGAATAGGACTTTTAAAGAAGAGAAGCGTGCCCTTATAAAGGCATTGATTCGTCGTGTGGCCTCACCAGTCACCCAGCCTGTGAAGACACCGACTTGAGACATCTCCACAGGAAGGCTCTCACGCTAGCCCGGTGTCCGAGCATTGCTTTTGGATTTGCTTCTGGGGTGTAGTCCATCCACACTCAAACAGCAGCCTGCTGTGTGTGCAGGTCTGCTCCGGCTCCTGTGTGTGAGGACGGGGAGTGGACAGCCTCCCTCTCCTTTCTCGGTAGCTTGTGTGTCTGTTACTTTTGGCTTCTTAGTGGGAGTTTCCCTTTCACCCTCACTTTGCTTCCCTGCTGAACTGCCTCTGCGGCCGGCCGTGAGCACCTCTCTGTGGCTTTCCAGAAGGGGAGCACTGTGCTGGGTGTGGGGCGGAGGTGCTGGAGAGTTGGCACCCCACTCCAGCCACACCTGAAGCTGCAACTCTACACAGCAGGGTCCTCTGTCGTTGGCTTTCAGTGCACGGGTCAGGAAGATGGCCAGCAGGTAGGCACTCTGCCAGGTGAACGGACCCGCAGGAGATGCTCTGGGATAGGACGGAGAGCTGCTGTCTTGCACTGGAGAATCTTGGGTTTGAGGTGTCAAACCCAAGGGAGGGTGTGCTCCTTTCTCTGTAGAAACACAGGTAAAAGCATTTTCCCTCTTTGGAAGTTGCCTTGGGGAAAAGTCTACTTAAATGTACACCCTCAGTCAATACTGCCCAAACATGGGAACTTTAGATCAGTAGGTTTAAGGGATAGTAGGTACTGAGAAAAGTGTCCATCATTTAAGAGTCACTCAACAGTGAGCATTTTTATGAGCATTCAGAAAACTCTGATTGTGAGGCCAGATATGTTTTAGTATGTGTTAAGTGTCTGTCCTTAAAATCAGAAGATAGGCAGAGAAGCTAGCAATGGTCGTGCTTCTTTGCAGACACCCCCTTGCCCACAGAGCTTTGACAGTCTGCTCTTTTCCTCTGCTGCGGTAGGAGGACTGTGCTCCCGGATTTGATTCTGAAAGTGCACTTGAAAAGTTTGGCTATTACTAATCTCGTATCCTATTCAAAGAGTATAGTTAACCTTTTACCTATTACATGAAAAAGGGTTGGTTGTCTCACTTCCTCCATTCTTCCACTCTAGAAGAAGTCTGTTCTGGGTTTTCCGTCCACTGTCCTGACCCCAAATTACACAGTGGAAACCGATCATTAGAATTCACATCTGAAACATTTGTGGGTTTCCTAGAAAACGTGAGTTCTGATTTAAAGTAGTCATTTTAGTCACTTTGCATCTAAAAGGTTCGGCAAGTACCTCTCCTGGTGTAGAAAGTACTTTCAGTGCTTCTGCCCGTGTCTCAGCAATGTGACTGGAGAATGGTAGCAGCCGGTAGAAAGAAAGGAGGACGCCTTTGTGGTCGCCAGTCGTCCAACTTTCAAACCTGAGCTTTTTGGTTCACGGGAGCAGATTGGTTACTACACAGCAGCCACCCCAGGGGGATGACGCCGTTCTTTTCATTTTCTGCCGTCCCCAACCACGGGGCCACTTGCTCTGATTTCAGGTCGGCACAGGGAGCACTGGCCTTGTGGGCTCTGCTGCCCCGCTTCGCTGAACAGGGTCTTTGTTTATTGTGTTTCCCACAAGCGCCCCAACCTGCCTCTCCGTTCGTGTTGACTGGCCTCAAGTTCCCCTTCAATGAGGCCAGACCGATGGACCTGTTAAAGGCAGACAGTCTCATATAAATTGTAGCATATAAAAATCAAGAATGTTTATTAGAGGCTTCTGAATTTTGTTTTCCTGTGGAAGAGATGTGAGGTCAGTGAGAATTTTTTTCTTTTCATACCTGCTTGTACTGGTGAATTCTTTCATAACTGGTGCTGGCAAATTAAATAAGTAGGTATAGACTAGCTTGGAAGTGGTAAGTTTTTATATTAAAATGGATTAACTCTGTAAAATTTGCTTTTTCTTCATTTTGGAATATACTGTTTAAAATCTTACATGGGGAATTTTAGGAGACTGACCAATGGCTTTCGCAAACGTCACATTACCCGACATGCTATGTTTAGATTTTTATTGCATTAATTTAAAAAGCCAGACGTGAAAACTTTTTACCTGTAGAGACTTTTTACCTAAAAATGAAATCACAGGAAAATGTTGTATTTCTACCAGTAATTAAAACTTGCAAAGTGTGGGACAGCATTTACACAGAAATGGGCATCATTAGGCAAAATCCAGAAACAGATTCTAGTGTGTAGTAAAATTTAAATGGTAAAATGACATTTCAGTTAAATAGAAAAAAACCCCCACTAAGATTATTCAGTAAATTATATGGCATAGCTTCTAGCCTTGTTGATAACATGTATTAAATTCCAAATGCATTAACAACATAAATAAAAACTAAAAAACAATCTCAATGAAGAATACTAGGGAAAAGCAGGTGACACTAGTGCGAAGTCTTCTTGAACCTGATCTTTATAAACTTGTGAAGACATTTTGACCCATGCAGGGCAAAAGACAGATCTGGTTCCTTAACAAATAAAGCATTCTCATTTATAAAGACAGAAAATACTTTGAAAAATATGACAGATAGTCATAATAATAGTTTTAATAGTCTTTTGTAAAGGGCTTCAAGCACATTGATAAAAAGAAAAACAAAACAACTTGAAACAGAATGTTTATCAACAGTCACCATCATGAGCTTTTAGGGTGAGCAAATCAACGCAGTAAGAGGCCATTTGTTTTTTAAACTTAATATTTACTGGGTTAATTTTGCCTTACAAAATAATGCAGACCCATATGTGCAGGTTCCCCATTTCTCAAGTATATGTCGTTACACCCTGCCCGCCGTCAAGTTCTCCGCCTCTGTCCATGGGTCTCTGCCATCACTTGCCCCGACTGCCACCCCGTTCCCTCCTGGTAACCTCATTTCTGCTGTCAATCAGTGTCCAAGGGTTTGGTGTAGTCTTTTCCTTTGCTTTGTCTCTTTATGTTCCACCTCTGAGTGAGGTCATCTGGCATCCATCTCTCTTCTTCTGACTTATTTCACAGCATCATCCCCTCTAGTTCCATCCATGTTGATTCACATGACAGGGCTTTAAGGGCTGTGTAGTGTTTAATTGTGCGCACACCACTTAGGTAATTTCCAGTTTTTGAGTGTTGTGAATAGTGCTGCAGTAAACATGGGGGTGATATACCTCTGCAGTTAAGTGCTTTTGTGTCTTATGTGTAAATACCCAGAAGTGAGGTGAGGGGATCATATGGCGTTTCCATTTTCAATATTTTGAGGACTCTCCATACTTCTTTCCATAAGGTTTGCACCAATTTGCACTCCCACCAGTAGTGTAAAAGTGCTTCCTTTTCTCCGCATCCTCACCAATGTTTGTTGTTTCCAGACTTTGGAGAATAATAGCCAGTCTTTCAGGTGTAAGGTGATACCTCATTGTGGTTTTGGTTTGTATTTCTCTAATAACCAGTGTGGAGGAAAATCTTTTCATATGCCTATTGACCACCTGTATGTCTTCTATGGGGAAATGTGTCTCCAAGTCTTCTGCTCATTTTTTTTTTTTATTGCATTGCCTGTTTTTCCTGTTGAGTTTTATGAATTTTTTTCTGCATTTTGCATATTAAGCCCTTGTCACATATATGAAATGCAAACATCTTTTCCTAGTCAGTCAGTTGTGGGGTTTTTTTGGTGATAGTTTCTTTCACTGTGAAGAGGCCATTTTTATCCCATCAGATTGGTAAATATAAAAGAACTTATAATATCGAATGCTAGTAAGGATACAGGCTACTTGGCATTTTTATACACTACTGATAAGAATGTGCATTTTAATGCCTAAAATGCCTCAGTTGTCCCATCCCGTCCCTTGTTTGTGCAGAAAGCACCTGTGCATGGGGGTTGAGCGAGGTCTCCTGTTGTTAGCAGCCTGGAGGGAGGCGTCCACTCGTGGTTAACCAGGTATTTTTATCAATTAACAAAACTGGAAATTTCTGAATTGGCTATGAGATATCATGCCCCTAGAGGAAAAACAATTGGCCGATCGCGATACACATGTGAAAACAAACACGGTATTTCTAAATGAGCGGAAAGTCGCAGGTACTTTCGTACAGAGAAGTATGTGACTGTGTATTTACATCATTTTTGACAGCAAAAGTGGTTGTCCTGTGGCGTGCACGCGTTTGTGTCTCTCTGTGCTTAAAATCCAGGTACAGAGATTTCCCTTGGGGCGTGTTCGTGCGAGATTGGTGGGCAGCTGCAGGTAAAAGAAGGACATTTACATTTGCAGTTTTAAAAGTACCAATGCAGCTTTTAGATGCCGATTGTGACCACTTTTCTATGAAGTGAACACGCTGTTCGGCCCAGGTCAGGATGAGACTTCGTGGGAGGACACCGCTGCACTTGGAGCCACGTGTGAGGACTTGGGACCCGCTGTTACGCTTCCTTCTCGTTCGGACGCAGTTGGGGAGGTCGAAGCCCTTCTTGGCGGTGACACATCCCTCCCGGGTTTCCTAACGAAGGGATAGATTTTGAGTAACGGTGGCACCGACTTCGTGTTCCGTCATCCCTGTGTTCGAGAGAGATTTAGATGCGACTCTGTGCAGTTCGCCTCAGTTCCCACGTCCGGTTCCGTCGCTCCGAGTGGTGGGAAGGCTGCGTTGTCAGGCGTGTCCTGCTGGCTCTGTCCTGCTAACGGGGGCCGCCACTCTGTTCTGGGGTGTTCCTTTCGTCCAGGAGCGAGGACTAGTCAGCACTCTGTTTGGATCGCTGTGTGAAAGTGTAGGTAGTGACAGTCTTGGAGAGGCTGTGCTGTAACTTCTCCTTATTAGTGGATGTTCTACCCAATGGTCGGACCCCTCTGAGAGCAGTTCGACCTTGGCTGTCAGCGCATCGAGGAAGGTTTCCTCGCGGAACACCCCTGCGGAGCAATGATTAGGTCAGTTGCCTCCGAAGGCGCAAGCCGCACACCCCTGGGTTCGATCCTCGGGGAGGGGAGTCGGTATGTGGAGAAGCAACCTGTGTGAACAGCTAGATGCTAATAAAGATGCTTCTTCCGCCCCTCTTCCTCTTGCCTACTGGCCTTCGTTCCTGCCTGCACCTTTCTTTAAAAAAGAAAGAAACCTTGCTAGTGGCTTATGCAGTCCCAAGGTGCTTGCAACAACGTGTCACCCGGGCTTCTCATAGTCTTAGCCGGCAGGACCATGGAAGGAGGAGACCCAGCTCATTTTAAGGACTTCACACTGAGGGGACCTGTCGTGGCTCACAGAGCTCCTGCTCAGGTCCTTCGGCCATGCGTGTTGAGCTTTCCTGGCCCTCCTACAGCTTTCGTTTCTTTGAACCGGAGCGTTCTTCTGTTCGTGCGTGGCCTGGCTACCGCCCAGAAGTCTGCATGTCTGCAGCGAGGGAACTGCTGCTGCGGGCCTGCTGTCAACTGGCTGCGCCCTAGCCTCGCAGAACCCCTTTCCCTCAGGCACACTTCTCTGTGTTACAGCCCGTAAGCTCCAGAAGGGACCCTTCGTTGCAGAAAACGTGTAAAATGCTTACTTACTTGCACTTTTAATTTTAATTGGATCATTCTCTGGTGTTTTCCTTTGAGTGTATATGTAGGTATGTAAATATTTCTTAAAAGAAACTTGTTACTTGGAGTATCAAGTCTTGCTGTATCAAGTCTGCACAGAAGTGCAAGGTGAAGTTTAAACATGGAAAACACCCTCTGAGCCCCAGCAGGTGTTTCCCTGCAAGTGAGCAGTGATCACGGGACCCGGGTGACTCATTTCCCAGCCGTTTTACTGGAACTAGTCAGCCGGTCAGGCCTCGTCTGAGGCAGTGAGGAGGCGCACATTGTTTCTGACATTAGATGAATTGAGTTTTGCAGTTTTGACAGACTTTGGATATCGGCAGGCATGGGTGTTACGTCATCAGACTGTGTGCATGCACTTCAGGTGAGCCTTTCACACCAGCGGCTAAGTTGTAGGTCCGTCTGTAGAGAGCATCTCTGGAAGCACGCGTATGTGTTCGCGTGGATTAAGGGAAAACCACCGTCTCAAGTTATGTTCTGAGACTGAGATATTTCAGTTGAGTCAGTCGCCCCTTTTCCAGCAGATCAGCCACACATGGGGCTGGAGCAGCGGCACTGGGGCTTCGGCCGTCCCGAGAGACGGGCTGCTGGGCCGCCGGCGCGTCGGCAGGGAAGGTGGTGGCCTGTGTTTCATCTCTGGTGATGTGGTGCCTTTTCCTTGCTTGGCGGTCATCACAGTTTATGCTTTGACCCAGCCTTAGTTCTTGGTGTGTCAGGAAGAGTGCAGCCGGCCTGGGACGCCAGCCGGGTCCACTGCTCCGCTGGGCCGTCCGCAGCCTGATGCACATCTTCTGGAAGGGAAGTTTGTGCCCTGAGCTTATTGCTGGTCTCGGAGTCAAGTTGGTAACATGTTAGTTCATTCATCTTTAAGGCACCTCACTTGCCTGTGACAAGCAGTGGTCTGGGACTGTCTTTGCTGTCATTCCTCTCAGCAGACTCTGTTCAGGAGGCGTCTGTGTCTCCAGTTGGCCCAAGGTGGACCCGTGCTGGTGTGCGGGACTGGGTGCTGGTCCTGGGCTGGGGTAGTGGGCACATGCTTACGACCCGGCGAGGACACTGAGGTGCCTGAACAGCGATCGCCAGTTGATTGCTCTGCACGTGGTGGGTGCCCCACTGTGGTCACACTGGGCGCAGAAGAGGCAAGAACAGGCCGCAGGCTGGGTCAGAGGGCGATTGGGCTTTGTGGCATGGCTGGCAGAGGCCAGTGTGGTGCTGGGAGGGCCCTGGGACCTGCCAGGAGGTGGGAGTCCTGGTGATCGGCACAGATGGGGCTGCCTGTCCTGCTGTCCCTGTCCTGTGCCCTGCACCTCCGGGTGCCCTGCCGCAAGCAGTGGACAGAAAAGGAAAACAGCAAAATAATTCAGACAAAAGGACCAGCAACCCGAAAAAGCTCGAAAACCAGCCCTCAAACCCCTTCCTGACCTCACTCAGCGAGGACGGAGGGAGGACTTGGCAGAGCGGGGTGTGGAGACATGACGGGCTCGTGTCACGTCTGCAGTCTGCAGGGACGGGGCAGGAACGCCCTGGCAGTGGCTCTGTCCCAGCCCTCCCTGCACTCGGGCCTGCTGGCCTCTCCCGCTGCTCAGTCAGGGCCCCGCACGGGCAGGCTGGCCTCTGTCCCCGCTGCAGCTCCGGGGTGTTGGCTGGGTGAGCAGACACCTGGGTCATGGCCGGTGTGGCCGTGACCACTTGCCCCAGGCCATTTTCACTTTGAAACAGATGTTCCTCGCCCCTCTGTGTGGAGGAGACCCTGGACCTACGAGAAATTGAAGACTAGGGACACCCAGGGACTTGTCCCTGGCCAGAGCCATCGGCAGACTGTAACCCAGCTGCATCGCCAAAATCAGCCGAGCAGAAGGGAGAAGGAAACACTCTGTGGACTTTCTGTCATTGGCCTTGTTTGTGTGTCCCTTCTGAACTGGTGACATTCTGCCATGAGGTTGTACATTCTGAGAAGATCGTGTGAAAACTTCTCTGAAGCGGCTCTCAGTGTTTTAAATGTCATTTCACGTTTTCCTAGTAAACCTCCAAAGCTTTCCCAGGGACTTCCTGCTCATGGTCACAGGGCGCTGTGGAGGGGACGGCTGGTGACTTGGTTTTCCCTGCTCGTCACTGGTGACAGAGACACTGTCTCTTCCCCGACGGTGGGTGTGTGACTGCTGACTCGGCGGCTGCCACGTGAGTTTTCCCGCATGTCCGTAAAAATGAATACGCTGCCCTTTATTTTTTAAAAGGTTATTGGAAACAGAAATGAGTGATGTAGTTGCCACTGCAGGACAGTAAGCCTGTGGTAAAGCCTTCAGTAAGATAACAGTGTGGCCAGAATCTCCAGGAAGAGGAGGGACGTGTGGAATCCATCTTGAAAGAGGGGATCGGTTGCTCTCCCAGTGCCTCCTGGTGATGTTTGAGGAGGGCTGAATGCAAAAGAAGAAAGAAACAGTGAACTGAAAACGTGGGCACTCGTCTTTGACCTGAAGGTAGTTGATGAAGAGACCTTGTTTGTCTTTTCTTCCTCCTTAGCTTTCTCACACAGCTACTGAGGTCAGTAAGGTGAGTGCAGGCTGGATGGACAGCGGATGTCAACACCACACGTGTGCCGTCCGCACCCCTGAGCGGGGAAACACAGTGCTTGAAACCTGTCTTCTGCTGTTAACAAGACACCGATAGAGTTTAAAGTGATTTAAAGCTTAATCAAAATAATTGAATTTGATGTGAGAAAATTACCCACATTAACAAGGGTTCTTAACAAAGTATGGAAATTCCTCTCTTGCTGCTGTGTAAAACATCTTAAAATACATGACTCTTCAAAGTGGAATTTAGTCCATGTATCTCTGCTTGAAACATTTTGCTTCAAAGAACGGTTTATAACTGTTCCTTAAGAAACTATAAGAGAAACTTGGCTGGTTTTCACATCTGATAGACAGGAAAGCTCAGTGCGGGGACCCGGTCTTGGGGCCTGATCTTTGCCGAGAAGTGTTTCCAAAGCTCGGAGATGCCGGAGCTGCTTCTTTGAAGTAAGAATCCCTCCCGACTGGTCCTCTTTTCACATGTTCTTCTGCCGCTCAGAACCAGCTCGGCAACTAATGAACACAGACAACAGCATCTCTAACTTGTTAGAGTTAAGAATGTCTGCATGGCAAAATGGTATTTGGAGATTTTCTCATGACCTGCTTAAATCCATGGGTGTGGGAGCACAGCTTCCATTCAGATCCACAGGGACCAGTGTGATGCGTTGTTTCAGAGACTTACCAGACCCCCGTGTTCTATTCTGTCCAGACACAGCCTTCAGTTACGAGATTTTGAATGAGGGTGTCCAGTTTTCCTAAAGGAACATTCCCGAAATGTTCAGAAAATATTCTTTAGAATTTCTCAGTCTTAGAACATGTACGCACCCATGTTTGAGGCTTTCCGCCTGTGTCTGCTTCATGTACAAACTAGAAAGTAGATGTCTATTTTGATAAACCTCATTTATCAGGTGACTTTTAAAGGATTTTAAGCCACTAACTTGCATGGATATTCTTTCAGATAAGAAACTGCAGTAACTTAAGGGAAACATAGATGCCATAACCCTGCCTTGTGCATAAAGGACGCTCTGCATTCTGAGACTCTGGATAATCAGCTGCATTATTTCAGTGTCATCCCCTGGTGGGTCCAGTATGCGGGAGGGCAGTTGGCAGTGATGGGGCCGCTCACTGGCACAGCCGGGTACTGCTGTCCGAGGGCAGCCCAGGGTGCCGCTCCACCTCCTGCACAGGGCAGCCGCCAACGGTGACTGTCACACCCAGAATGTCGGAGGGCCACTGCTGAGACAGCCTCGCCTAGGAGGAGGGGACTTTCTCCTTTTCCTTGCCACGTCAAATATATTTCTTCTCATTAAAATCCACAAAATGTAACAGCACTGGGGACCACAGTTGGGCCCTTAGTGAAAAAGTGGTGATTGGTTATTACAGGGTGTGGAGATCAGCATCCGCCCGACGCAGATGCAGAACGGTGATGCTGGAGTGTCCCGACAGGATTGCGGGACAGGTGCCGGCACAGACACTGCGCCGGGCGCATCCGGGCCATGGGCGTGGGGACACTGAACCGCGACAGGGACTGTTTTGTGAAGCTGCTCGCTGCAGGATTAGCAGCAGTGGGAGAAAAAGAATCAAACACCCAAGTGTCCAACAGCAGAGTCATAGAAATTGTGCTGCTTTGTCCCAAATGACAGGCTCCTCCGGCCCGTTCTGTAGAGGCAGGCAGGAGTAATGAGCAGTGAAAAAATAGCTTCTTCAGTTTGCAGAGAATCATGGGCTGCTAATGAGATTATTACTGCAAATGTGTGGGCTGTAAGCAAATATTTATGAGGAAATGCTAAGTGAAAATGTAGAATAAAAGCCATAAGTAACCACACTTGCCACCATGGAACTAATATATGTATAGATTCAGATAAGTAAAGATGAAGGGGAGGTGCCCTGGAGGAGCAGCGGTTAGGTCAATCTCTGCCGAAGGAGCACAGACCACACACCCCTGGGTTCAGATCCCAGGTCCGCAGGGAAACAACCAACCTGAACAACTAGATGGAGATAACGTGCTCCTCTCTCTGCCTGCCTGCCTGCTCTCCTCCAGTCCTGCCTGCGCCTTTCCTTAAAAATAAAAAGGGATGAAGCACACACTGTAGGCTGAAGCCACTTTGCTGTCATTTCCCAGCACATTTTAACATCAGTAGAATAGTGTACCCTGTCTGTTTTCCTTATTTTAAATTGAAAGCAGCAAATGAGAGTTTTTTTTATTATTGTGCACACTTGGAGAGTGACAGGTTCTGTTGGTGATGCTTATTATTGTGCACACTTGGAGAGTGACAGGTTCTCTTGGTGACGCTCATTTCACATTTCCTCCTGGAGCCAACTTGGGAGGAAAGGCCGCAAATCAGGAGGGGAGGGAGAGACACAGGGCACTCGTGTATGTTGGTGTGTGTGATCGAGTATGATGGTGAGTGTGCGCGCGACTGCATGATGTGCGTCGTGGATGGTGTGGATGCTGTGTGGGTGTGATTGTGGGAGACTGCGTCTAACTAATTATATGTGTAGTCGTGTGCTGTGTGTAACGTGGGCTTGATTGTGAGATGTGTAGGTTCTGCATCTGCGTCGGGCAGATGTGTAGCTTCGTGAGTGTGCAGGTTATTGCGTGTGGTGTCTGAGTGTGCGGTCGAGAGTGAGTGTGTGGTGCATGTGTGGTGTGTGTTGGGGTTGTGTGTGATTGTGATTTCGTGTTTGTGATTTTGTGTGTGATTGTGAATGTGTGTATGTGAGAGTGTGTGTAATCGCATGTGATGGGTTAAAACATTGCCTCAGCTTGGATTTTTTTCTAACCTCAGAACAGTGTGTAAACACTTTTTTGGAAAAAAGCTAAAATGTTTAGACAGCTGCTTCCTTTATTTTTTTAAACGTACAAATAATATTTTTACTGCCTCACAGACATCATCCTGCTTTGTACTTAGCGTGCTTTTGACTCCTATAAATGCCTCAGCTTCATTTCTGCTTCTGGTAGCACTGTTTTCATACCAGTCCCCTTCTCTTCTTCTTGTCTACGAATCTGACCTTACCGTGCCTGAAAACGGAGGTGACAGGAGTCGTTAATGTCACGTTAGTGTCCTGTGTTGACTAATGCTGTCAGTTTTCCATTTCATGTTATGAAGTGACAGCCTGGTAATCGTGTGTGTGTGTGACCATTAATGGACCTCAGTGTGTTAAGTGACCTTTGTAAATGTGAGCAGCGTCCTTTACCTGTGGCCTCACGGGCCAGCAGAGCTGCTCCCTGGAAATGTGGGGTTGGTTCTGGCCTGGAGCCACGCCTGAAGCTTGTCACCTCTGTGCCATCGCCTGTGTCACCCTGGCCCACGGGGTGCTTTGCTCCTTGGATGCCTCCGACTCCTATTTTTATATCAGACCCTGGAGCCTGGCCAGGTTAACCTCGCGGGATCTTGAAGGTGACCGACACTCTGACGCGTGTGACCTCAGCACTCTGTAGGGGCTCTCAGACACCTGTTTTCATTGGCATTTATGGGGTCGCAGAGAATTTATGCCGGCAAGCATGGATTAGCAAAATTCCTTTAAAGTGGACCTTTGGACACATTTTCTGGAAAGTCACTAGACACCTTCCCCCATTAATTAAGAAATAGAGCAAGAGGAAGTTAATCCACAACGAGCTACTGTTTCCTTTTTGATAGTGCACACGTATCCTGGAGGCAGAAACCAAAGACGGATCTGACTGCCAATTCTGGGGGGCCCTTTCCTCCTGCGTGAGGGGCCCTTTCCGCAGGAGGGCCTTTCCTGGGCTGCTCTGAGCGTCCTCTCCCTGCGTATGGAGGAAAATTCAACCGCCTGGCCGCCTTTTAGATCAGAACCTTGTGTGTCTGTGCTGAATATTTTCAAAACAAGATCTCTGTCCAGAAGAAAAGGTCACCGTCCGTTCTCTCTAAAGCCTCTTGTCTGTCCCGTTGGCGGAACCCCTCTGCACGCATCCCAGGCGCGGAGAGAAGCAGGGACTCCCGTCATCCCACACTCGGTGTGTATCGTTGACTGTGTTGGATCACCGATGAAGAGCTGATGGCGAGTCCAAGAATTTAAAAGTGCTAAAAAAAATTTAACTAGATAAGGTCTTTCTGCTTGTAACTCTTTCCCCACAGCATTTGCTGGGGTTGGGAAATGAAATATAAATTCGAGAATGACCTTTTAATTTTCTCTTTAGACATTAAATTTTGGAGAAGTGTAGCCTTGAAGCACTTTCCCCCAACTTTGTAAGAGAGAAGGCGTGTTAGTAATAGAAACAGAGAGACGTTTTCCACCCATTGCACAACCTAAAACCTAGCGGGAAAATGTTTTCCTTCAGAAAATTGCCAGCAACTTTTCAAAGCCTCTGGCCCAGCACTGGGAGGCACTGACAGGCGGCCCACCTGCCCACGGCACTTACTAGAGACCAGCTTCCTCTTGTGGCTAAACCAGCCTTTGGCAAAACCCCACGTGTCCGTCCGTCCGTCCGTCATCCGTCTGTCCGTCTGTCCGTCTGTCTCTGTCAGTAGTCTGTAATCCCATTCGGACTTCCCCCTGGAAGGAGACTGGGCTCCTGCGCTGTGCGTGAGTGGGGCCTCGTTCCACCCTGCCTTTTCCCCTCCAGGGTTGGCCCTCTAGTGAGGTCATCAGCCCCTGGGACTCATTCTCGAGATCCCTGCTCTCGCCTGTGCACATCCTGAGCTCATAGCCACCCCTGGGGCCACCAGCTCCAGGCGGGGTGTGTGTGTGTGTACACGTACCTGCTTCATGGAGTCTCTGAAAACCGTGACTGGCTGGCATTTGTGTCCCTGGTCTAAGGGGGCAGATGTCTTAGCTGTGTGATTTAGGCATTGAGGTTGGTGTGGTCTAGCTTCTTCATTTTTGTCTTATAATTTGCTGGTTTGTTGAAAGATGGCAAGTCCTCTGCCCACTCGGCCACTTTCCCAGGACGCTGTGAGGTCGTAGTGACCTGCTTCCAGCAGCCACTGCACAGGCCCACCCCTTGGTGCGCTGCATGGGGGCCAGCGAGAAGGCTTCCCAGGGGGAGACGCGTGCGCACTCACGCACACACACACACACGCACACGCACACACACAGCACTCCCATGCACACCCACACAGTGCACACTCGTCCACTCACACAGGCATCTCACACTTGCACACAGGAATGTACACATTCACACGTGTGCGTGCACGTGCACACACACTGGCGTTTGAAAGGGAGAGGAAGAGGAAAGACTGGGCAGTTCTTAGAAGTGATCGTTGTTTCAGAGTTCGGGAGCACCCACGCATGTGCTGGGCCTAAGGGGAAAGCTCTGCTGTTTCCGCTGGAAGGAGAAGCCTCCCCAGACGCAGGGTGCGCGCAGAGCGCCTCTCTGCAGGGGCGATGACCATGAATCCGTCCTTGCAGACTGGCCCTGTGCGATGCGGCCCCACCTGGGGAACAGGCCCTTGATCCTGCTGAAGGGACGGCGGAGGCCATGAGCTCCTCGAGGCTCGAAGAACCTGACTGGAGGAAAGTCAGCACAGCGTGAGAATTGTTTACAAAGCCCTTGTCAACGTGACCACAGCACAGACACGGATTTCGTGTGTCCTGAGAGCAGCTGTCCGTCCTCTGCTGGTGGACGGTCCCAGGGGTCCCTGGTGTGAGAGGGTCCGCAGCGCACGGGGCCTCATCTGTCGGTGTCTGTGTGCGGGTGTGAAGGGCTCTGTGGTTAGAAATGGCACGTTGCTGTATATGGTGCCGAGAGAACTTGCTGTAGCGGTGAAAACCTGTTGATGTGCGCCTGTGACATTCTAATGCACGTGCTTTAGGTGATGCTGGGTTGCTTTTGTTTAAAAGCCACTGAATAAAAACGTCGCCAGCTCTCTGGATTCCAGTCTCTGCAGATGACTCATCATGTGGCCGGTTCGCACATAAAGGTTCTCGTGAAAAAGAAAAATGAAAAAAATATTATATTTGCCAGCCCCTGACGTGAAAGTACTGAGTGTTTCTGTGCCTGTTAGATACGGGGACCCTGACGTTACAGGCAGAGGTCACCGTCCAGGAAGCGGGCGGGGTGTGGGGCTGAGTTCAGGTCGGGGTGTCGTCCTGAGACCCACAGGTTCCTGCGAGAGGTGGTAGCTAGTCGGTGGCTTTCTTACCGTCTCTTAAATCACCGAATAAATGAAGCTGAATTTAAGAACAATTCAGAGAGCAGAGCACAGCCTCTCTGCCCTTAATTTCTTCACATGTAAAAAATAGGAAATTAGATATTCGCGAAATGTTTTCCATGTTCCTAAATTCCATAATCTCTGACCCAGGAAGGGTCCAGGAGCAGGGTGGGTCCCCTGTGGGTGGTGACATCATTGCAGTGAGCCGGACACACTCCTGGATTCCCGGATCCCCGAGGTCCTCCGGTGAGGTTACTGGGACCAGTGTGAGAGGAGAGACCCCGCCCAGCACGGGCCCCACCCGGCAGAGTGAGGCTGGATGCTCGTGCGCCACCGTGGGCTGTGGACTCGGGATTCTGGGCTGCCCCCAGGGCCCGAGCCTTGACATGCCATGAGTTCACAGAGGACCTGCACTTGTAACTGCCTTACATGCAGAATCTTTCCTTTTCGGAGGAGGCCTTTGGCCAGCAGAGTCGTCCAGCGGGGGTGGGTGGGAAGGCGCTCAGGACAAGGGCCCCCACCCGCCCCAGACCAGTGACTCTGGATGCAGACAGGTCAGGGCGACGTGTCCAGGGAGAGGGCATCTGCTTGTGGGGACTTGAGTCTGGGGTCACCACCCCAGTGCCTGCACATGGGGCTGAGCCTGAGCGATTTCTCGCTCACCTGTCGAACTTTTTCCTGAGCAAAGGTAGTTTTATGAATTTAAAGTACTTGAACTCAGTGAATACACTTAAATTGTACCTGCTGCATTTACCTTTTTGTTGGATATAAGAGAGGTCCATGCTATGTCGATAGAACTTTACTCTCCTGGTCATGCTGATGCTGCTGGGAAGGAGCTGGCATTGTGCGGTGGGCGAAGCTGCGCGGTGCGAGCCGTCTATGGGGCGGGGTGTGGAGCCTGCATAGGGACGTCTGGTCTTCAGGACATAGGAACAAGATGCCACTGCAGCCGTCCCGTGCCCGCGGCCCTGGCCATCAGTCCACAGAAATCCACCGGTGCTTTGAATGAGCCCTCTTGCATTCTCGTGGACTCTGGGCTCTCACCACGCTGTCCCTGTGGACACCTCACAGGGCCAGCTGGGCCTGAGAACGTGGCCGACTTCTTAGGGAGACCTGATTGCCTGAGATCCTTTTAGTCAGTGCACTGGGGACCAGTTATGTGTCACAGCCTTGTCCTCCGATGCGCGGCGAATTTGTGGGACAGCAGCATGGCGCTGAGCTGCGCCCCTCTCTGCAGGCTGGGGATCCTCTGCCTCAGGCTCATGAGCCCTGTGTCTTCAGATGTCTGGACATTGACAGTAAATGCTAGAGAGAAAGTCTTAGCGGTGTGGGGGATGAAAAATATCAAGTGTTAACTCGGTCATTAAACCTTTGCACGCCTCGTTGACCCAGTGGGTTGGAGGGTCAGTGTCCATAGTGAGGGCGGGGGTGGAATGTCCTTTCCAGCTGAGTGGGTCAGGAACTGGCCCAGGAAAGGACATGGAGAAACCAGCATTCCCTCTGCTGCCTGAGAAGCCAGTCTGGAAGGGAACTGCTGTGTGACTCCAATTATGTGACGTTCTGGGAAAGGGAAGCCGCAGACAGGAGCAGCACCTGCGGCTTCGGGGCTTGGGGAGAGTGGGGAGCAGAAGGGGCCTGCAGGAGCGAGGCGGTGACCCTCTGATGGCCTCCCAGGGTGCTCACCCATATCGTCGTGTCCGCGTGCTCGGCACATGCAGCTTCTGGGTGGCGTGACGGAGCAGCGCTGGTCTAGCCTGGAAGGACAGCCGCGGTGCAGGGGCGTTCGTGGGCTCAGCTCTCTGGATCTGAAACTGCTCTGGAAGCACGTCTCTGCACACGGCTCCAAGCACCCACAGGGCACGCCCCTCACCCTGGTCGGGAGTGGGCGCCCGATTAGTCCGAGGCTGACGGAGTCCACGAGGAGGGAGCAGCGGGCCAGGTGCGCGGGCGGGAACACGTGAACGTGCCGAGGAAGAGCCCAGGGACACTGAGCAAGGGGAGGCTTAGATAGCGAGCTTGGCCTGCTCTCAGCAGAATTCAAGTTCGGATCACAGATGGAAACTATGACCACGTCTCCTTTTACATCAGGTGGGTCTGAGTCACCACCATCCCTGTGATTCTGCCAGCTCCGAGGTGTCTTCTTTCCTTCTTGAGAGTAACACACTGTGTGAGGTGACCAGGTTTCCACAGCTTTGACACAAAACCTTAATGAGATGTCAGTGTCACCTCTTTCCATAACTTTCCAGCAGGGGACTGGAGACAGAGAAAAGAAATAGGTAGGCGCGCCACCTCTGCATGATGGGGTGTCACTGGGGTCGGGGTGGAGTTGGGAGTGACTCAGGTGAGTGTCCCCTCAGTGACAGAGTACGTATATGGGAGGCGCAGTGCTGCTTCTCAAAGAGGCTCTTGCTTGGAAATAAGTTGGGGAGAACTTTGTAGTGACTTCTCTTTGGAAGTGGGTCTTTCTGGCTTTAGAGTATTCTCTGCAGTGGCCCACAGGAACGGGGGTGCCGAAAGGTCACCCCGAGGTGCCAGCCACGTGTCTGGGCACTGAGATAGAAGAAGGCTGGAGGGGCTTCATGGGGGTAGGGACAGGGGTGCAGCTCCTGCACGGTGACACCGAGCGGGGTCCCGAGGAACAGGGGTCTTCAGGATCGGGCACATGGGGGCGGCCTGTGTGGAGGCTGGAGTTGCTGCGAGTCATAGACGGATGGCCGGATGCGTGGACAGACGGAAGCGCACTGTGGCCTGATCACGTAGCTGTGGGGGCCGTGAGCGAACAGCCCCGTGAGGACGTGGGTCAGAGGAAGGCTCTCACCATGTTATGTGATGGCCTTGAAGCCTGACACCGAAGACCTTTGGGTTTGGCTCTTGAACCTGTGAACAGCTTGTAATTAAGAAATAAAAGCTAGAGCGCAATGGCTGACTTACTCTAAAGGCTTTAAATGCTGCTGTTCACACATCTTGTGTCGTAAACTCTCATCGCCCAGAAAGGTGTGGAGCGAGCCACCTGTGGGGGGTCCCGATACTCCACCGAGGCTTCCCGTGAGCGATGAGGGTTTCTGAAGGGCACCGCTAACAAGTCGTAATGACTCCGCTGGGGGAGGGAGGGCTTTCTTTAGGGCAGAAACGCTCCCACAGACCTTGCTAATGCGGAAAAGGCATCAGGCATTCTCTTGCAGCATCTCTGACTTCCGTGCCGGGAAGCAGTACGTGGAAGAGAGATTAAGGGAGAAAAGCGAGAAGGCCTCTTGTGACCACTGGAAGAATCTCATTTCTGAAGCAGAAATTGGGAGATTAGAGAGCAGTGTCAGTTCAGGATTCGTGCAGAATAAATATGCCTCTCTGGCAGAAGAATTCAGTAGGGTATTGATTTGATCAGTGGAAATAAAATAATAGAAAATGTTGGAGATGGTTGCACACAGCAGCTGGACGGTCTTCAGGGTTAACTGCAGCGCAGACTGAAGCCACATGCGCTCTCGTCATGACCCTCCCGCTGTGCTGGGTCAGCGGCAATTCCATGGTTTCTGCAGATGAGCTTTCTCCAGGTGTCTCTTTACTCAAATTCTTAAAATGTAAGCGGCATCAGCCACGCTTCTGTGGCTTCTGTGTCAGGGCGTTTGGTGGCTCCACTGCCCTTCTATCTGCTGTGTTTGTGTGTCTTGGATTTCTGGGCGACGCTGGCCGTTCTTCCGACAGAATTCTCCCTCCGCTCCTTCGTGCCGCCCCTTCCTTCCGAGGCAGAGCGGAGCTTCGGTTTGAAAGGGGAGATGGAACTGCTAGCTTTTGAGATTCAGTTTCATACATGTGAGTGGTCTTCAGTAATTTTAGTTATTATTTTTTGCTATTAAAAATGGAATCTTTGAGTGAAGAATGCTGTTGATTGATTGCTCAAGAGTAATGGAAGCCCTTATGCAGATGTTGACAAGTGACAAAAACCTGTTGAAGCCATCTGTATCTTGAAAACAGCAACCAATGCACATGCCCACTACTTGAGTCATAGTTGGAGACTCAATCAATATGTACAGAATCTACTGACTTTGAACTAGGGAGGTTCTTCAGGTCTGATACTTAAAATGGTCTGACATCAGCCTTCGTGTTACCTGGAGAAGGGCTGAAGCTGTGTAATCTGTCTCCTGCCCTCATCACCTGTCCATATTCATCACCTCTCCTCCTCCTCAGGTGTCATGTGTACCCCTCAGGGATGAGCTCCCGTCCCTAAACTGAGTGCAGTTCTTCCAACGTCAGACCCCCGAAGAGCACCCTGCTTTGCCTTTCTGTCCTGCGTCTCAAGGGGAAGAACACGGGATTCATGTGTGGCTTACTATGCCATGTCCTCACGTGGAAAGATTTGTAAACGGAAAAAGATTCAGAACCATTTAATGAAATAGAATGAAACTGAAAAGTATCTAAAAAAAAATCTTGCAACCTGTAAATTAAGAGTAAAAGCCATTGAAGTTAAACAAAGTGATTATAAAAGAAGCTGCTGGGCTCCTCTTGCCAGCCTGCAGGTGTGCCCTTCCTGTAGATGGAACCAATGTAGGTGTCTAACAGACTGGATGATCTACCTAGAAACAGCCTTCGGGGCCTCTTGCAGGCTCAGAGGATGGGGAGCGTTCTGCACCCCAGATCCTTCGAGCACTTGCTGCAGGGAGCCCGTCTTTTTATCCGGGGTTTGAAGGAAGCCACATGTGGACCCTGCACATGGGCTGTAGGCATGTCCCCGTGGAACTGGAGCCACTGTAAAGGGGCGGACCCCAGACACAGACACTGCACTCAGTGTCTTCTTCCTTCCCGGGGCTGCCCGTGCACCATACTTCCGGGACAAGGTGGCTTGTTGCACCCCAACCCTGGGGACATGGTCCCCGGTCACCTGCCCATTTGCCCGTTGTTCCAGGAGCAGCTGCTCCGACACCCAGGACGCACTCGGCACAGAGGCGAGCAGGTGGGCAGCACCTGCGAGAGTGCCACTCGGGACTCACCTCCCAGCTCCTGTGTTACAGCCTGCAGTGCTAATGTTCAGGTACGTGACAAAGGGGGCGTCCCCGTGGCCAGCAGCAGAGCCTGGTCCACGGTTCTGGGTAACGAGAGGTGTGTGTTCTTGTAACGCTTGTATGCAGTTCCCTGTTTGCATGGAACTTACATTCCTTCCCCTTTTGATGAGTTCTGCTTTTCTGTGGTTGTGATGATTATTTTCCAACAGGAATGATTGTTACTGAGCTCTTTAGTGTATCATGTTGTCTTGTTATATAGGATACAGAGAGGCAAAAGTGACTAGAGTTTTCTTTTTAATGCCCGCTTCCTGAGTGAGAGTAACAGTTTCATATTGTTCATTTGAGTTCTGGAATCTAAGTCAGAGAGATGTAATGACAAGTGAGTTTGGGCTGCCCCGTGGGAAGCCAGCCCTCAGGTCTCCTGTGGACAGGAATTTAGTGAGCTTTAGCCAGGATTTAGTGAGGATTTGGGCAGGCTTGCTCTTGGGCTCTGGGCGGCTTTTCCGCCACGAGGGTACAGGAAAGATTATTCTCTACATTGTTAGAGATGGACGTCTGCGACGAGCCAGGTCCGCCGTGCAGGGCAGGGCACATGGGGAAGGTGGATGAGCAGATTGGCGGTGGTGCTGGGTTGCAGGTGGCATCAAAAACAGGCAGTATATTGGCATCTAGACATCCCACAGATCCTGGTGCCAGGCATGCGAGCAGATGGAATCTGCGACACCCTCCGTCCTTGTCCCTCGGGTGTTAGGTCTTTCTTCAAAACATGCTTCCACCTCCAGAAAACATCGAGTCAGTTAATTACCCAAGAGGTGGAGCAAGAGGTTGAAACGTCTGATTTCCGACATTCTGCAGATTTCCTTGTGCTGGGTCACTCTTCAGTGGGAACGGCCCTTCAAGAGTGGCCTGGAACCATTCCTTTGCCTGCACCCCTGCTGGTCCCCCATCTTTCCAGGCAGGCCCCCTCGGCCTCACAACCAGGCCTGCTCAGCTTCCCTCCACTCTACATAAGAGCTGCTGGCTGTGGGCACCAGCCCGTCCTCGTGAGCCATCGGGCGGACAGGTTCCGGGCAGTCACTTTTGAATACTCACTGCCTCTCCCATGGTAGGCGCTGGTGCACAGGGACATTGGAATCCCAAGTCCAGCAATTTCTGGATGCTGAAAAATACTGCTAGAAACAACTTTAGATTCATGTCATACTTATGTGTTTCATCGACTGTGTGTTCTGCACATGAATTATCAGCGATTTCTTTTCATAACAGTCAAGCAACTGAGTTTCATTTGATGGTGTCCTCCACTCCCCATGAGGATGTGGACGTCTCTGCAGCTAGAATCTCATCCCTCAGTGAAGCTCCCAGACAGAGGCAGCTTGGTCGGAGGATGTTTGTCCTGCAGGAAAAGGGTGACTGAGGGTGTGTGCAGGTGACTGGGAGTGTGGGTGGGGAACCTGGGTTTGTGGGTGGGGTGACGGGGTGTAGGGGCTCCTGCCCCACCGAGCTTGGCTTCTCTGGAAGACTTGGTTGGATTCTCTAGATGAGACAGGACGACTGCTCTCCGGCATTTTCCTGGAGTCTCTATTTTGGGACATCTCTGACCTTCCTGAAATGGAGTGTGTGTGTTTGATGCAGGCAGCCCTAATTTAAGAGCCTCTGTCTCCAGGACTCAGTAACCTCAGGGTCTTCAGGTTAAGGGTTTTAATTTTGTCCTCAAGCTGTGGTTGGCGTAGGCTACGTTAATAGCATCATGATTTTAAATGAGACAGCCATTCGGTTTATTATGGTGAAATTCGCTTTATAATATATTAGGAACTGTCACATAGCCAGAGCCATATCTGAATTTAATCAACCTCACTGAAAGTGAATTTGCTTTGTAATTTTTGTTTTTATATGTTCGCTGCTGCATATCCATCATAAACATGTAGGGATGTCTGTAACTTGGTTTTCTTTCATTTGGGGCTTTACATGTGCCAGCAGAGTTTAAGGAAAGCAGTAACAAGGAGCATGAGATTGAGGAACATAAGCAGAGTTTTGGTCAAAAGTGGAGTTGAGGGAGGTGGGGAGAAGCTTTTCACCAGTGTGGCCATCTGCCCGCTGTCTTAGCACTGGACAGGAGTCACTCGCTGCCGCCTGGTGGGTCCCACCCGCATGTCTGTGGAAATGTGGTTTCCCGGTTTCCCAGGTCATGTGCATTCCTGCAGAGTCAGTCACCTGTGCCGCTGGCTGCTGGCTGCTCCTTTGCAGAGTCAGGTCCTTCCTGAAGAGCAGAACCCTGGCAGCCAGTTCCGATTTCCTCGGACGCATGCTCTCGGGATCTGAGGAGGTGGTCTGAGGCCACCAGCTAATCTCAGGTGGTTTTATTGGACATAGCATTTTGCCAGGGTTTTGTGACGCCCTATCTGCCGTTCACCTTCCCCCTCAGAGGTGACAGAAACAGCACATGAGTAAGCAGAAACTCACCGTGCATTCACGTTTCTAGTGATTCATCTATTCTAGCCTGCAAATCACCATCCAAAAGCGGTTCTGTCTTCAGAGTGGGTTCTGCCTCTGCTCTGCCGGTGGTGGAACCTTCTAGGACTTCAGACCACATTGGTTAGAAGTACTTGCACTGAAGCACCGGATTTTTGGAGAAAACACCTGGGACGCCTGAGTTGTCTTTTTTAATCATCTAGATCATTGACAAAAGCTGCCACCTAGCTCAGACAGAGTCCTTGGGCCTGCAAAAAAAAAATTGAATTGTTCGCATTCATTTCTAAGCAGCAGGGGTTGGAGTTCCCCTCTGAAGTCTGATGTCCAGCTGCCCGGTGGAAGGACCTGTACCTGACGCTTCACTGCCCAAGGCTGCGAGGGGGTTTGAGCTACTCTTTTTGGGTGGTTAAGTGAGATATTCATTTAATGATTATTTGAGTTTGACACACCATTGGGGGACACTGAGGATCATTGACTTGCTGGTCTATGAATTAGACGTTGAAAGTTCAGATTAACTCTGGGACAGAGGGAACTGGATGCACGTGCGTCTCTGCAGTGCACCTGCTGAGTGCTCCTGGCCTCCAAAAAACAGCTCCCAGGGAAAGGGCAAGAGAAAATGTTTTCTTTCCTTCATGCCCTAAGAAGTCATTGCAGCTTTTGTTTTAGAAGATCAAGAAAGTTAATTCCTATTGAAATTAAAACCTCTCCAAATTCAGCTGTACTTGTGAGTGGCAGTGATGCTTACTCTTCTGAGCATGTGCTGGGTCATTCGGAAGAGATAAGGGCAGGTACCTCCCTGGGGCACCCATGGTTTGGGCGAAGAGAGAGGAAGAGATTTGTGCTTTATTGAATTGCCTGACACAAGTAAAACACTTTCTGTGAAACTGTATCATTTATTGTGTGTCTGTTTTGAAGTCTATATTCCAGGACAGAATTGCTGATGAGTGTGAAGTCAGGGCTCTGAGACAGCCTTGGGAGGCACAGTGTTGGTGGCGCCCCAACCAAAGGCCACCACCCTGTCCTCCGTGCCCAGCGCACTGCTCTGGATAGCGTCCAGCGGAGGCCAGCCTCCCAGCAGTCCAGATTTCTGTTCCACTTTCTCAAACCCTCTGGCACCTTTCGTGGACACAGCATGCGCCGCAGCTAATGTGGGTTAGATGACCACATAGTTAAATGGACTTTTCCACTTAATGAAGGAACTGACCACTTGGTGAACGGCGCCTGTCCCCCTGGAGAGATGCTTCTGTGTGTCCGGAGTGCAGCCCGTGTGCTGGTGGGATAGAGGCAGCATTTTCTACCCACTGCTCATGCTGTGACACACTCCAGACAGAAAACCAGGAAAACTCGGGCGGCATCAAAGTGGAAATGTGCAGGTGACTCTGGAAAATACAGAAAGCACCTGTTCTTGAAGGTAAAAGCACCTCTCACCTGTTTTGTTTTTTTTGTTTTTGCTTTTGTTTTTGTTTTTCAAAGAAAGGCACAGGCTGGAATGAAGGTGAGCAGAGGCAGGCAGGCAGGAAGAGAGAGGAGGAAGAAACATTTATTTTATTTAGTTCATCTTGGTTTTCCCCCTGGTCTCGAGATCCTGGGAGGGAACCCAGTTCCGTGGGATGTACGTGGACTGTGCCAGCTTGAGGCGGCAGACTCAACTGCTCTCCACCACGGTGTGCCTGTCTTGCTACTTTTAATTCCTTGATGCCTATTTTTGTGGAGGGAGATCTTTAAAATCATTGTGGATTGGATCATGGAAGGCGTTTACCATCTGCTTCTGAGTAACAGGAGAAAAAGCTGCCCAGGAGAAATCCTAATGTGATGGGCCTGGCATCTGCAAGCACAGCTGGGTGAAAAACACCAACTGGACCATGGCCCGGGGCCCCTTTAGTCCTTTAAGTATAAACTGCTGCTGCTGTAGCTAAAGAAAGATGAGAACCACCTCTAGCTGAATGCTCTCTTCCAACATTAAAACCCCAGATTCCGAACTTGGGCCACCAGACCTAGCGACCTTGCCTCTGCTGTGAGGACCCGAATGGCACCCACCTCACGGTCGGTCGGAAGGCATCTAGGGTGACAGGGCCAGGCCCGTGCAGACGATGCCTGCTGCTCTGAGCTCGGATCTCTCGTGTCCTGGGGCAGTGAAAGCAATGAAGCAGTCTGCATTACTGGGTCTTCCCTGCAGCCTGTTCTAGAAAGGAATTGTCAGAAAGTAGGTGACGGTGTTAATTAGAAGCAGAATTAGCCTCTCGACAGAGGCCAGTGTTGAGAAGGAATCATCCAGGTGACCAGGGGAGGGCTGTTTGCACTTTGGTGGAGAGAGAATCGCCCCTGTGTCACTGGACTGTGTGTACTTTGCTGAATAGCCTGCTCGTTGGGGTCAGACCTGGTGGTGGTTGGACACGACCTGCTTCTCAGACCATCTGAAAATCCTAACTTCAAAGATTATTTAGGTGATACACCTTTTGTTCTAGAAAGATCTCAGTTCCCTAGGGGACAGAATAGTACTAAGGAAGCAGAGGTTTCCTGGGACAGCAGATAAGACGACTGTGAGGTCATTTACGCTTCGTCTTAGACTTTGAATTCTCTGCTCTTGGATGATGAAGGAATCTGCATGGCCAGCCAGGGAGCCAGCAGGTGAAGAAGGTGTGAAGCTACTCCGCTTCTGACACCCCCACCCCCAGCGCACGCACAGTGTCTCTGTCATTCAGTGGTCTCCGTCCGGGGTAGTTGGAAGTAGACCGCATGGAGTCCTCGGGTGGGACGGTGACTCAGCGGCTGTACTGCCCCTGGGACTCCATGTGGCTGCAGGCGACTCATTGTAAGTGGCCCTGGGGAGACGGTTTTCGCAGTGATGTTCCCTGCGCTGCTCATCTGGTTAACCCAGTGGAGACCCCAAGCAGCGGTTTCTGCCCTGAGAGGAGAGTTATGAGCAGCAGACTTGTCAGGAAGCTCTGCCCGGGGAACAGGTGGTGCACCTTCCACCTGGGGGGGCCCGGAGAGTGGGGATGTAGCACCGAGTTCCGAGGCCGCTGTGCCCCGGGGCCCCCGCACCCCATCCCAGAGAGCTGGCATCTTTAGGACGCTGCTGTCCAAGGCGCTTTGCTGTCCAAGGAACTAAGACACCTTTCCGACTGTTGCGCGCACACCAATTCCACAGCAGCCCCCTGGGGCGTCCGCGAATGACACCCTTGGGATGCGCCTACAGCCCCACAGGCCCCCGGGTCCTCCAGAGGCTCTCAGATGAGCGTGCCTGGTAGCAGCACTCAGACCCAGCGAGAGAAGCGTCCTGCCGGGTCCCAAGTCCACAGCTGTCACATGTGGGCTGCGTGGGACCCGCCTTGGAATGGGGGTGAGGCTGCTGGGACTTAGTGCTGATGTCCTGGTGTCGTGACCTCCCTGCATCTCGGCCAGGGTGGCGGAGACTGGGGAGGGGCCGTGCACCGGCGGCGTGCGGGCCAGACGAGGCGCCCGGGGAATCGGGAGCCGCCGTGTTTTCGCTGAGGGCGCTGGGTAGTCAGGGCGGTGACTAGAGCTGCACCAGCTCTGAGGGCAGAAAAGAAGATGAAGCATTTACATTACATATTGGTAAAAGGAAGGAGGGGAGCATCCCGGCCGTGCAGCCCACGCACATCCCACGGACCCGGGTTCGCATCCAGGCCTGAGGGGAACAGCCAAGGTGGACAAATAAATAAAGTGCTGCTTGCGCCTCTCTCTTCCCACCTGTCACTTGCCTTCAGGCCTGCCTGTCCCTTTCCTTTAAAAAAAAAAGAAAAAAAGGAGGAAGAGGAGAAAGGTAAACAGTAGATTTGAGGACTATTTTATGATTTTTTTGTGACAAATAACATTAGCACAGGGGTTACAGTAACAAAACCAAAGGGCAAGCTGCACTTCCGTGTAATGTGTCAATACACGTGTATTTAAAGTGTCTGAATGCGTGTGAAGTGGAAGGTTGTTACTTCCCAGCCTGGTTCTTGTAACCGCATGGAAGGCTCAGTGTTTTGCACGATGGAAGATCCATGTGACACAGGGCTCGTCTTCGAGAATGGTGTTGGTGGGAGAGAGAAACAAGATAAGGTGTTGGTGGGGTGACCAAAATGAAAAAAGTGATGCACCGTCACAGCTACTCTACAAGAATGGCTTGTGAAGGAAGGACTCTGTTTAATACCTAGCCTCACAGTTCATTCTTAAAATCATTAACTTTGGTAGGTGAAGTTGGTCTTCAAAGTCCATTTAGATGGTTTCTGAGCAGATGATGTCAGCCAGCCTGTTCCAGTTTTCTTAATGGTCTGAGAGCATATTTTTCCTTTTAAATACAAATTGCATTTTTAAACCTTTATTCATAGAGATGTTGCCAGGAATGATCAGCATTTGTCATCATCATTCGCACGTTGGAGCTTGAAGAAAGTTGCAGAGCAATCGCCTTTATGTAGATGAGGACTGGTCATTTAGAAGTAGACTGGACTCGTCTTGGGGACCTCATGGTTGAGTCCACGTCATCCCAAGGGCCTGGGCTCTCGACCCGGAGCTGGCAGAGCAACCAAGATGAACAACTAGCTAAAATAAGTAAATGCTTCTTCCTCCTCTCTCTTCCTGCCTGCCTGCCTGCTCACCTTCGTTCCTGTGCCCTTCCTGTAAAGATACATACATCAGCAGAGACAGCAGACTGGAGAGGCCGTCAGAGACTCAGTGCCCCTCTTTGACTTCCCCTTGCAGGCATGCAGAGCTGACACTGAGTCACCGAGAGTCAGACTGACCTGGCTAACACTCCTCTAGGGGCTTGGCAGTCTCTCATGTCTGTCGAGGGCACAGTCAGTGTGTTGCTCTTTGGGGTCAGGCGTGTATCCAGTGACATGGATGGACAGGTGCAGAGGTGAGGCCCAGTGTCTCTGCTCTGTGGCCACTGTCTGGACATTCCATTGTGACCAAATTTGTGTTTCGTAGGCAAGTCTGTGGAAGAGGTAGAGTTAGCTGAGCTGAGTGCGCTCCTGCGACCTCACTTGCCCGGGCCTGCACACACCTGCCTGGAGTCACACACACCTGCCCAGACCTGCACATGCTTTCTCAGAGCTGCATATACCTGCCCAGGGCCTGCACATACCTGTACACACCTGCCCGGGCTGCACACACGCTTGCTTGGCAGTGGAGAGAGATCCCAGACTGACTCGTGCCGCCGGGAGTGGGGGAAGCTGCTGCCAGCAACGGTCACTGTGCACCTCACCTTCAGATCGGGATACGCTCTCATCGACGCGGCAGTGGGGATGGACCCTCCATGCCTCTGGGTGTGCACAGGCCCCTGTTCTCTGTGGGATTTCTGACTCTGTCCTGCAGACGAGCATCGGAATCTGTGTGGGGCCAGCCACTGTTGAACAAATGGGCTTTGATTCTAGAGCCGACGTGGCGGCACGCTGTGCGCCCAGGGAGGAGCCGCAGCTGGACCCCGCTGGTCTTCGTGTGACGTATGGGTGTTCCGTTCACTTTCAGGAGCCAGGAGGAGCGTTAGTCATGGTGTCCCAGGAAATCATCTGAAGTTGAGTTTCATGGCTCTTAAAACATAAGTGAAAATGTCTAAGACCCTTTATAGGAACTGCAAGCCGTGAAGGAAATGTGTTTATCATCGGGGGAACATAGGGAAGCATAAATATGTACGTGTGTCTGTGTACTATTGTGTATATTCTCTGTGACAGATGAAACCATCCAGGGCTCTCCCCACCTCTCCCGGCCACTGCCTTGTCACCATCTACACCTGTCTCCACGCTGGCATCTTTGTATGATTGTCTGAGAGCTAAGAAAGTCATTGCTTATTCTTCTTCATCAGTTGATGTTAATGCATAATAAAGAAGTTAAAGATAAGTCGTGGATTTTTTCTTTGGTTTGACTCAAGTACATTTTCTCACAAAATTGCAAGTGTTCTTATAAGCTGTAATTAAAGATACATAGTATTGGAAAGAAGGAACAACTTTTTTCTTTTTTAATCATCGTACTTACTTGTTCATGAAAAAGGTCACTTGGTTATCACAGGTGAGACATTTTACTCGATTTAATTCTTTTATTCCCCCTTAATATAAAGGTTAGCTGCCCATGGTATTTACAGAGAGAGTTACGCACACTCATGAACCCTGTTATAAGTTTTGCAGATGGAAAAAAGCAGAGGCTAACAAATAGAATGGAAAAGCTTTGATAAAGTTCCTTCAGATGCTCATTATGCTCATTTAATATTTAGGTGGCAGGACATTCAGTTTTGAATTGATGAGGTTTCAAAGCTCTATGGGAAGACATGTGTCTTGACTATGAAGCCAGCCAGCGGGAAAGCAGCCCCACGTCGTCGGGAGAGGGACAGGAGAGGAGCCTGGCTTCCCTGTCCTGCTTCCTTCATAAGGACAGATAAGGACTGGGGTCAGCATCCGTGCAGGGACATTGCCCCGGCACAGGGATGTGGCATGTGTATGAGGGTGTCTTTGCTGCAGGTGCATAGACTCAGTCCAGAATGGGGATGTGAGGGGTGACAGACGTCAGGGGTGACAGCACAGCCCAGGGCAGGTAACCCGAGACCCCAGGCTGCTGACCACAGCACGTTTATTCTCCACCTTGACTAGAGCTTGTTAGGAGACCACGTTTCCCTGTCCAGGGACAAGATCCAGCACAGATCTCATTGCCACTTGGTATCTGATAACTCAGGTTTTCCCCTTGTTTTAAACATTGAGATCGTCAAGTATTACAGAGATTATATATTAAATACTCCATTCAGTAATCAATTATCTTGATTGCTTAGCATTTCAGAATTACAGTCATTCATCCAAATTCAAATGTTAAAAGGCTGTTACTCATTTACTTTTAACTCAGGAAATTAGACTAATAGTAGCTTGCTATATAATTGGTGAAACGTGACTTGAAAGTTAGTTTCTATTTTGTATTGCATTTATGTGTATTGGTAGGATACTATTCAAAATGTGATATAGTATAAAAACAAACTTTTCTTGGTAGTGATTTCGTTTGTCATGCTGACTAGTACATCACACAGCTAAACTAAACAGAGAAGGTTGATCCGTCACGTCACCTTTGTCCTATATTATAAAGTAAAACAAATAAATGCAAATATTTAGTCTGTCTAAGATGACATGAAAAATTGAATGCTACCAGTTTCTGTCATGTTCTTAAGACTCAGTTCAGATAACTGAGTGATTATCTTAAGAGTTTGGAATGCTAACTCAGGCCCTCTAACAAAATAATAGCTCCTTCTGTTCTTTCTCTTTTTTTCCTGTGTTTAACTTTGATATTTCAATGAGGAATGGATATGGTCAAAAATAAAACAGAATGCTCTTCTTTCCTTTTGTAGTAGATGAAAAATTTCCAACAATCTTGTTCCAAGAGAATTTGTCATACTTTTACATGAACGACTTAATATAAGGCTTAGATTAGCAAAGGCGCAGATTAACAACAACATGATTTAAAGATATTTTATATGACGTAAAAATAGAAAACTAGATATATTTGTCTTATTTTTAGTGGTGGTATGATGTCAAAAACAGATAAAATGCCTCTGTCAGAGGGAAAGAGAAATCATTTAACTGTGAGTAATGCCTATATATTTTTTAAATATATTAAAACTCCCCAAAGCAATCACTTAATTTTTCCTCTTAAGTGTTGCTTAACACTTAAGGCCTTTGACAGATGTCTGCACAATATGTCCAGTTAGGCTTGGGTTACAAATTGTAGCAAAGAAGGACTGACAGAAACATCGTAATTGCATGAGAAGTCTGACTCATGTTCAATATGTCAGTGATTGATGTAGATCAATACGCTCCATTCCCATTTGTGCATTTGAAAAAAAGGACGGAACTTGCTTTGAGATGCAAAATAGAAAACGAACACTTACTGTTAAATCACCCACACGAGGGGCCTCTTATGTCCACCCTGTAAGTGGTGCCCCCGCCCCGCCCCAGAGCAGTGGATTTTTATAAGGTGCTTCTGTTTATTCAGCATGGTGAGAAATTCAGACAGTTAAGCCCCCAAGAAATAAGAATCCTTACATTTTGTGACGTAGCAGACTTTGAAGAAGGGTGGTTTCCTTTCTCCAAGTCATTAGTTACTAGGTTTTGCATGCCTCCAATGCATCATCTCCAGTTCAATAAAAATGCAGGGAAGAAGTTCTCATCTCGCAGCGACCACGCACTCAAGCTCTTAACTCAATGGCTGACCTGTGACTTCTGCAGGTGGTGGGGAAAGGATCCAGGATGTTGGCGACAGAAGGAGCCAGCATCATGATTTTCCAGCTGATAAAAGCAATACCAGCTCTTTGTCACATAAATCATAAGTCTCCTGTCTCCCCTTTGTTCTTTCAAGAATGAATAGCTTCGAACAGCAGAGCAGATTAGCCATTTCTTCATGCTCGACTCAGTGGGTGAAAGAAGCAGGGGTTAGAAAGCTTAAATGGCCTGCGGGCCACCCAGGAGGTGTGGAAGAACCGGGCTCCACGCTGAGTGTGACTCCTGCCAGGGATGTCTCCTCACGCTCGTTTCCACAGCTGACAGTTCAGCATTGCAGAACGGGCGGTGTCTGCAGCCTGAGGAACACGTCTGTGCTGTGTGCACACGTGCGTGTGTGTGTGTGCGCGTGCACGCAGCGCCTGTGAGTGGAGGGCAGGTCCAGCAGCTCCGAGACACCGTTGCAGGCCCGATGCCGGGCGAGTTTGGAAGGTGAACACAGGGACGAGCAGACAGTTCTTCCCATTCATAGGTGTGAAGGCTGAGCTGTCGGGCAAGATGGTTTTGTGTTAGCCTTTAAACGGACTTTCCCTCTTTCTCCTTAGCCTTTGTTTTCCACCGACGGCATCTCAGTTTCCAACGGAAGATACGTGTTCTTTAAAAAAATGTAGTGTGCAGGTTATCTCACACGATTATGTTTTGTGTCGTTGATTTTAAAATAACTAAGTGGTGAGACTCTGATTCTTTGGTAAGAATGGCAATAGTAAGCATTTCCCCGCTGGGCACCACTGCTTAAAACAGGTGATGTGAGTGTGCTTGGTGCTTGCAGAGGGAGGTGTCTTGAAGGCAGAGCAGAGACTAGAACTGTCCTTGGTTTGCTGCCCTTGAGGTCGCCCGGAGCAGTGATGCAAGACTTGGTTTTCCCTGAAACCCTCTTTCTGTCCTGGGACAGTACAGATGCTCAGTCTCCAGTGTTCCATGAAGTGCTGACCAAGTCTAATTGGAGAGGTGGTTGTGAGTGCGGATTGTCGGTGTGAGTCGAACTCTTCGCTTAGACTAAGTCTCGAAACTTGTTTAAATGTCGTACTTGGGGTCCTCGTGGAATTGCAGGTTCTGCCTCATGGAGCTGCTGGTGGTGACTGTGGCTGAAACCTCGAGAGCAGAGCCTGTGTCGATTAATCAGCACCATTGACATTGGCTATGTTAGAGAGAAGAAGAATGTTCCAGATTCTAGTGTTAAAATAATGTTACATATTGGAACCATTGGCTGATCTGGTCTCTGATTTTGAAGAAGATTTTGAAACATTGGCTCTTTCACTCAGCAGGTGCCGGGGACTAGCCTGGTGCTACCGCGTAGAGGCTGACACCACCCGAGACGCTCCGTCGTCCTGTTCTGTGTCTGTCATGCCTGCCACTTATCGTCTCGCCAGCCCTCCTGTCTCAACCCGGAGGCGGCCAGGAAAGGGGGTGCTGCCAGTTTCACGGCACGGGGGCTCCTTGCGCTCTCGGGAGCCCTGACCCCGAGCCTCTGCCGGGCTGCACACGCGTCCTGGGGGCAGGACAAGTATCTCTCGGTGTGGATTCTCCTAGGGTTGGACCACGGTTATTCCATCCCAAAGTTTTGTGGGGATCTTTGGTTTCTTTTTTTAAGTTTCAGAAAGATATTCTGAATATTACCAAGTCATGCATTTAAAAACATCCATTGAAAATGCTTGATTGGTCCCAAACACATTTTTAACATTTCTGATATTTCTTTTCATTCTTTTGTGTTCATTCAGTCCCTACTTTCCATTTTTATTTCTCTCCTATTTGCATCTCTGACTCACCATCTTCCCTGATTTTCAATTCAAAGACCAGCTGGTGGTTTTTCCATCCTCTCAGGTCGGGTCTGCCAGGAGGGACAGGTGGCAGCTCTCCCCTCGCCGCTCCCGAGCACAGCGCCAGCCCTGCTGTGCGTGTGTCCACCCCACAGCCATGCCCGTCTCTCTCAGGTCAGTGGGGGCTCCCAGAGGTGCGGGCCCCTTGGCTTTTTCAGTGAAGTTCTCTGAGGGGATAACGCAATTGTGTCCGTGAGCCATAAAGGGACAGGTGTCTGGAGCGTGCATGGTGGACAGTGGCTTTGCCCGGCCTGTGCTTCCCTCGAATGTGGGCATGCAGGGCAGAATGGTGAGCTACGGGCACCTGTCTTCCAGGGGACCCAGGAAACTGGTTGCTGCGACCCCCTCACGAAGCCCCATCCCATCACACTCCTCTGGACGATTGTGTCATGTAGGGTCTCCTGACGTCACCTGGGGGTTGTAACCCCAACCCCAACCCCAACCAGGCAGGTCCTGTCTCCTGTGAGGTCTGGGGTGCTTGACCTGCTTGACCGTCGGGAGCTGGTCAGCGTGGGCTCCCAGCTCCGGCCCCGGCCAGCTGAGTGCACAAGTGGGGCCGCACCCTCAGGCAGAGGTGCTGGAGAGGACGAGGTGCTCATCAGCGACACTTTCCCTTTCCCTGTTTTCCTGTCGCGTCTCCCTTCCTCCTGCTTCCAAACAGGGGTGGCTTAAGGCCCCACTCTCCCTGCACCCTCTCTGGTCCAGCTGCTTTTCTTCTCTTGTCAGGACGCACTTTCGCTCTCGTCGTTCTCTTGTTGGTGTGTTTGCTTTGTATTAGGCCACTGAGCTGTCAACCAGGGAATCAGCAGTTACACCAGCGTGCTCCGGCGCTTCGCGAAGCAGCGTGAAGAAAGGCTTGCATTTTGTTGGAAAGCCGACTTCCGTGAGACTTTGGAAGCCAGTGTTGGCTCCTGACCAGAGTGCGTGCGTGCATCTCGGCGAAGCAGGTGCGGAGGACACAGTCTGCGCCGCCCTCTCCGTCGGCAGGAGGGGGCGTCTTGGAGACGTGGACTCTAGGTCTTGGTGAACGGAGTAGAATCTCTTGTTTATTAGTTAACTGTGAAGAGGGTCCCACCCAAGCAATTCAGATTCTAGATTGTGGTTGAGATAATTACTGATTTTTGAGGTAGAAACACTTACTCCCAACGCTGGAGGCCGTCGCAGCCCCAGAGAAGGTGGGTGTTTCTGTGGAGGAAAATAGACTCCCTGTTTATCCTTCCTCTTGTTTTTCATCTTCAAACTAACATTTCACATCGATATTTGACTTTCCATCACTTTATATGATAAAATTTCAATTACACTAAAGTGTTTATAAATTATAAACTGAAAAGAAACTGAGCTCTTGATTTCTTGAATTAAATCACTTTAAGTAAATTTTAGGTCTATTCTCATGAAAACAGTATTTGGGTGGTGAATGTTTGAAAGAAGTAGAGTGGCCCAAAATCTCTGTTTTTTACCATGCCTTATTTTTCTTCATCAAAATACAAATGATTTTATGGAGATTCCTATAGAACTCATGACATCAGCCTTTTGGTCGACTGCTCAGTGGTCTCTGAGGGAAGGATAAGATATTAAATCAGTTAATTAGTGGTTATTTTTTTGTTTGACAACCTAACATAAAAGAGTGAACCGAAGTAGAGATGGGACTGTTTTTAGAGCTTATTCACATGTCTTTGTGAGCCACATAACTGTGGGCGCATGCTTTTCCGTGTGTTTTGTTTTGAAGAAGGGGTGTATGAACCTACGGGCAGAATCACTCATTTCATCAGCAGTGTTTGCTGGGAGATGTCTTCCAGTGAGTTCTTGGGAGACATTGTTCAAAAACCACACAAATGGACACACCTGGTGGTGGCTGCTGATTCAGTGTGAAGGCTCAGCTCTGAAGCTGTAGGTAAAAAAGCCTTTAACACTTGCTCTGGGGTCGTCAGCCTGCCCTGCACAGCTCGTTCCTGCCTGGCCCTCTCCAGCGGAGGTGCATCCCCTGCGAAACTTTTTATCTGTTTTCACCTACCCTGGTGTCTGAATCTCCACATTCACGCCCAGCCCTCAGCCCTGTGTTCAGAGCTGACACAGCTGTCACCTCAACCTCATCTTCATCCACTCATGGAAAAGTGTCACCAGACATGTATGAGGCTTGACTCATGGGAAAGCCCCAGTGCCTCATCTGGTGGAATTGAGGTTTCCAGGAGAAGCTGTATTTTCAAATGAATAAAAAAAGAAATACCCAAGGATGGCAAACTTCGGAGGCTGCTTTTAGTGCTTACGATTAAAATAATAACTTCTACTTCTGTCTTTATTGATCTAGTTGCCAAATGCTTTACATGGATCATCTTAGTTAATTCTTACAAGCCTACTGTTCTAAGAGGTTTACTCAGATTATGTGACTTAATCTTCATAATATCTCTAGGAAATAAGTCCTCTATTATTCCCCCCCACCCCACATTCACCCCTGTTACAGGCAAGGACACTAAAACTAGAGGCTCACAAAACTAGGAAGCAGAAGAGCCAAGATTAAGAAAAAAATAGCATTTTGAGTTCTCGATTTTTCTTCGGAAAATAACGCTTGTGCTTATTTGGAATCGCGCTGGTAGTGGGAAGCCCAAGGTGGCTGGAAGATGCCCGTGCAGCCACCCGAGGGAAAGGGGCAGCTCTGAGGCTGGTTGCCTTGCAGAGCTGCGGGGGCGAGTGACTGTCGGGGTGGTTCCGTGCCACCTGCTCGCCCCACAGGCGGTGAGTCCCCCTTACCCGCCAGGGCCTCCCACACCACAGGGGCCAGTGTCCGGTGTGCTTTTCAGCCACAGAGCATGTCCCGTCTGGCCCCTGGACCTACTCAGGCCAGCAGGGCTTCTTCCGTGGTCAAACTCGCTGCCCCACAGCTCTGCCTCCTGCGGTTCCTTGTCCTTCACAGCACTCACTGCCTTGTCCCCTACCCCAAACGCTTGCGACTCACCTCTGAGCAGCCTGTCCTGACCCTGCTGTCCCCTCCCCATCCCGTCCCTCTGTCCTGCTGCACACCCGCTCTGCAGGGAAGGGTCCCCAGCTGTGTCACGACACCCACTCTCTCTCTAGCCCGGCCAAGTGACTTGTGTCCTCGCTCCACTTTCTTCAGTTCCTGTAAAGGGGCAAACACAGATTTCCATCGAAACACGGGAAGCTGTCAGCAGCATGAACCTGCGCGGTGCCGAGGATGTGTGCCTCCTCAGTGAGTCACAATTCACCTGTCACCTTCTGTGACAGCAGTGCCAGGCATCTCTCTAAATAGAACATAAAGCAACAGTCGACAAGTTGGCCGGTGAATGATTTTTCTCTGGTTTTGGGGTAGATATTGGTTATATGAGAAGTCTCTATGCAAGGAATCTGATTGTTTTAATTTGTCGTTAATAAAGCTCTAAAGTTGTACCATTTAGGGCTGCTCCAGAAGACGTGACTTCTGTGTGCATATGTGCTCTATGAATCAGACGTGTTCGGGAGCCTCTACTGAGCGCTGGGCCCTTCGTGGGCTGTGGGGAAGCAAAGGCCTGGAGCCATGCGCCACTTGCCAGGGCTGTGACGCGCATATTAGAGAGGGAGACTGTGTGCACACACGTGTGTGCACAGAATTCCCATATCACCTTTGCACAAGGCCTACCTAAGGTCATGTTCTTTGAGGCCCAGATGACTTGCGTGGACAACCATCTTCATTTAAATGTTCTTCTAAAGCAGTTCAGCCCCACATGTCAGATGAGTGGGACAAAGCTCGTTGTAGTGAGAGTTTAGTTTCTTAAGTCCTATCAGTCATGTCTGATGTGGGCAGTGTAGATTCAGGTATACAATCTTTAAAATGTGGTATTATTTTAAATAATATCGTGAACAGTATTTTGTGCTCATAATAATTCACGAGTTTCTAGAAAGAGCCAGCTGCCCTGCGCGCCCCTGTCCTCTAGGGTGGGAAACTGTGCTGTGAAGGAAGTCTGTTGGCAGAAATTTTATGTGAGCCATTCTGCAGGAAACTTTCATTTTTCTCCTAAGCAGATGAATCTTTTGCTTCTTTAATTACTTTAGAATAGTTTTTGTGCTCTCTGGATTCCTGGTTAGAAAGTCAAGCAGAGGAGAATTGACTTTTTGGGCGCAGAGCTCCTGCTACCTGAGTAAATATTGATTTCCTTGCCCTCGTCTGTATCTGGAGTTTTTCTCACTGTCTTAGCCGTTAGCTGCCTTCACGCCTGCTAAGACAGGCAGACTTCTACAAAAAAGAAAAGTTGGTTTATGTCTTCTTGAACCTACAGCATTTAATAAAAAAAGACCAGAAGATACCCAGTGTTTATATTTAGTCCACTGTTGCAGGCAGAGAAGAAGGTCCGAGTTCTGGCTTTTGTGCCCGAGTGGAGCCGGCTGGCCAGCGTGGGGCTGCTCTGGCTTCAGCCCTGGAGCGCCGCCTGCCACCCGCCTCAGCCCCGGCGGACGGCCCGGCCCTGCTGCCGGCATGCTGCTCCGTCATGCTGCAGCTCCGGTCCTCATCTCGGCACGCATGCAGGTCTTCCTGCTGCGTGTGCAAGGGAAAGCTTGTCCGGCAGAAGACACACTGGCTCTTGAGTTGTGCTGTCTTCCCAGGCCTTCCCTTTGAAGACAGGCTGCAAGAGCAGCACCGGCCCACACCTCTCCTTTAGAGTTCACGTAAGTTATGGGATAGCAGTCTAATGTATGAGAATGACAAATAAATAAGAAACAAGAAGCAGAGTGAAAATGAGGCGACAGTGAGCTGAGATGGGTTGTGGTGATATTTCCTGCTGACGACGTCACTCAAACACAGATGTCACTTCACTGATGTCCTCTGATGAACTGCGGAAGAAGCAGGTGGATTTTATCTCACGGGTCGGGCTTATTACCTGTCAGTGTTTTACAAACATTAGTAAATAGGGGTAGTTTTCTTGATGACTGAAGGCTTCTCTGTTGTTGGAATACCAGAACACGTACTCTTTAAAATGGAAGGCCACCAGTTTTTCAAATGGACATTTTCAGACTCCATGAGCAAAAACGATACTATTTCTAATGCAAGGCCATCGCGGATTTAGAACTCATGGCGGTTGGGAGGGATGTGGAAGTGAAGATGCCCCTTTATCTGTCAAGCTGGTCCCTGGCATGCCAGCTCCCCGCAGGGAGAGCAGCACGTGGAGTCCCCTGCAGGCTTGGTCTGTGTGTGGTCAGTCATAAGACACTGCAACCACGGCCTGACTCATCTGAAGGACCAGCACGCTGTGAAGGCCCACAGGCTCCCACCAGGAACGAGCCTGGACACTTGTGTGTGCTCCTGGTCATTATACTTTGTCCCTAGTGTTGTCACTTCGAGTAAAAGAGCTCCAATTTTTTTAGGAAAAAAAAAGCCTCCCTCTCAGCTCAGTGGCCAAACATGGTCGCTTCACTTCTGGCAGACCCTGTAAGAAGTGTGTGGAGCTGAACGGCTCCGTCGGCACAATTCATTACTCCTGGAAAAATAGCTCAGCAGGCCTGCCCGATGCTCGGTGAGTCAGGCCGTCATATTCATAGATGGACAGCACTTTTTTCTTTTTAGGAATTGCCCTCTCTCTCTGGAGCCAAAGCACATGGCAGGAAGATGAACTGATCAGTGTTCCAAAGAGCAGAGACGGGTCTGTTCATTTTTAAGTGAGTAATTCACTCAGAAATGCTGGTCAGGTTCACCCGAGATGCCTGCCGAGGGACAGGCATGGTGGAGCCCACAGGACGCTCCACGGGGAGCGTGTGACCTTATGAAAATGTGAAACCTGCCTCGAGCTTTCCCGGGAGGCGTGCTGAGGGCACTGTGGGCGAGATGAAGCTCTATGAAGGGGACTTGGGAGGAGGGACAAACACGGTCAACAGTGGACAGCGGTGTTCTCCTTTCTAACAAGGAGATTTCATTCTAGTTCCGATTGGTCCAGTCAACCACTGAAATCGTACTGAATACCTAGAACGCATGAGCAGTTAAGAGAATCTGAGATGACTCACATGCGTTGTATATATATATGAATATGTATATGAAACCTCAAGGTCAACGATAAAATGGCTTAAATACGTGTTTCAAATGCAGTTTTTCTCCTTCAAATATCTCTGCATGTCTTTCCAGTCTTTCCCATCATAGCGTAACTTTCCTTCTAGTTCTCTCTGCCCTAACTGCTCCTCTCACTGGGACGCCGCCTCCAACTCTCTTTAGTCCCATCCCTCCCCTCCCTTTACTGTCCTTTGTGAGGGACGCTGGGGATAATGCCTAATAGCACAGGGAGCAATCAGCTCAGCCTCGGCTGGGGTGTTGGAGAGCCCAAGGTGTGTGATGAGCTTCTCTGGGCCCAATTTGTGCCCACAGTGCCTCCAGACACACTTTCTTCCCTGACAGCAGACGGCAGGTTTGTTTGTGCAAGTCGGCATTGACTTTTGCAAAGACCGAATAGGTTCTTGAAAAGCAGTAGAGGGAAGCAGCTATCACCAAGTCGCACTTTTTTTTTTTGCTGCGGTGTTATCCAAGTGCCTTATCTGTTTCTCAGGCACTTGGTAACTGACTCCTGAGCAGTCAGCCTCTGCACTCAGGGTCCCTGCCTCTGGAACAGCCTCCCAGCAGCCTTCTCCTGGGACCGCGCTTTCCAGTGCCATCCAGAGCCCAGAGCCGCTGGACATTGTCTCCAGAGTATGTTGTTTTTGTGTACGTGGAGACATGTCCATGGAAGAATGATTAAACATCTATCTTCATCTGAAAAATAGAGTATTCCTCTGTCATTTCATGGTGTTATGTCTGTTCTTTATTATAGGAAGTCTTGAGTCTTTGTTTCATTTGGTCCTGCGGTCATTCCTGTGTTTACGGCACTCCAAGGCCCGCCCTTGGGGACACAGTTACTGCTGAGACCTAGTGCATCGTGTATTTGCTACTTTGGTCATTTGCAAGCCAAACCCTGGTTCCTGCAGAAACTTACTGTCTGGTGCTATGGAGCGGGGGTGGGAGGATAACCCGCCTCAGGCCCCTTGTGCTTTACGATGGGGGCCCCCCCAAAGCAGCAGGATGTGACAGCCTGCTGGACGCCGAGCGTTCTCCCAGTACAGCTCCTGTCCTCTTCCAGGTCCCAGGTGAGCTTCTGTGGCCTGTTCTCCCTGCAGATTGAAAAAGGTTGGGTTCTGCTCCGTGAGGAAGCAGGCCCCATCCTGTTCCAGAGTCAAAAGCTCTGACGGCTGCTCTTTGAGTGTCAGCTGAGGCTGCTGATTCACAGGCGTCTTTTGCAGAAGGACCGTGACATCAGAAGCCCCGTGTGGAGAGGCCTGTTCTGCTTCCCGCTGAGCCGAATGGGGGCCCTGCGTTAAAACAGTTTGAAAAGGCACCATGGAAAGCCCCTTATTGCAGTGTCTAATCAGGGCCCTTGAATGGTGTTGGATGTTTGGTTTTGAGTTTCCATAGCTAAGGTTGAGAGGATTTTATTTAAAATCTCTTGCGTGGTAACGATTTCTGCAGACCCCGTGGGTGCTGTCATTTTGAGTTGCGATTTAATGCTCGCGAGACCGTGCCGATGCGCATTTCCAGTTCTCACTCAGAAATGGAGGCTCCAGCCGCTCTGCGGCCCGTCTCAGACGTGGCGATTCCAGGGGTTCCCAGGAGGCCCCGCGGCGCCAGCAGAGGCCCGTCTTGAACAAGAAACTGACTTCCTTGAAGCACAAGTGCTTTAGATATTTGCTCTTTAGCTGGGAGAAGGGGGTTACACTGATTTTAAATCTCTTTATCATATAAAACTGTGTGCTGCGCAGCTTAGCCTTATTTGGTCAAAGCAGCTGGGATCACAGGGGAGGCTGTCCCTTTGCAAGGCCCAGGGAGACAGGAGGCGCCCGGCTCCGGCCACCAGGGTGAGGAAGCACCAGAGACAGTCAGGGTAAGTCGTGTTTATTCGTCATGATTCACTTAGTTAATCCCACCAGTACTAACCAGCTCCTCTCCGCTCAGTGCTCAGTGGTCCCGTGTTTCCTGCCTTTAGAACGACGGCGCTGTCACGTGAGGGACACCGTGGGGGTCACTGCCCCCTCCGTCTGGCGAGACCTCGCCATCCTGCAGATAAAATGAGGGGAGAAAGTGCAGATCTGCGGAGAAAGTGGGGGTCACACCTAAGGGACAGAGTTCACTGAATTGTAAATTATACAAAGCCCACGACTCTCTTGACAAAAGGGTCACGTGGCTTGTCCTACGCGTTTCAGCACTGGCCTCACCAGCAGGACGTTCTGCCAGGTGGGTGCTCGCTTGTGTGGACCCGTCTGGTGGTGAAGGAGCTGGTGGCCTGGGCATCGGTGCTGCGTGCAGAAGCCACCCCTGCGCCGCGGCCCGTCTGCGGTTGACTCTGTTTGCTCTGCTCCCGAAACCCGTGTGGGCAGACGTCCCTCCCGGAAGCCACGTGACTGCGGGCCCGACGGGGAGGGGATGGCCCCTCGGGTCCCGAGTGGCCTTTATATGAGGTGACGCAGGAGCCCGAGGCTCCTCCAAACACATGTGTGAGCTCTGACACAAAGCAGGCTTTTCTGGCAAAATCTGACTTTTCTGGTGTAAGTCTGGGGCTGAGGAAGACGTGCCTGGCCGTCAACACTTGTAATGACCAAGTGCCAGAAAGACAGCTGTGGGGCTCTCGTCACGGATGTCCGGTGCGCTCCGCTTTCGCAGGCTCGGAAGGGCCCCCGGAGACCTGTGCATCTGGGAGACCCGCACGGCAGTGCCCTGATGGCCCAGACGCCCTCGTGCGTCAGAGGGCCGCCTGTGGGCGGAGGCATTCTGCCCCTTCCCGCCAGGGTCCCGCGGGCTGCGCTGAATTCTGTCACTTCTTTTGGGAATTTCTGTGCAGGTGCTGGATGTGTCAACACGTAGGACAGAGAGAGGAAGGGGGCTTTGTGCACGTGTGCGTGTGTGGTCGTGTCTGCGTGTATGTGCACCTAAGACACATGGCGGTGCAGATGCATCTGTTTACACGCTGGGCCCAAAACACATATCCATGTGTTGTGTGTGTGCAGGTGTATGTGTGGACACGCGTGAACGGACTGCACACACACCCAGAACTGCGTGCGCACGTCTGTCCCTCTGCTCGCGCACGTGCAGACACGCCTCGTCCAGGCATGCACGCGTGCACGCACAGCTGTGTGTGAGTGGTCTGTGAGCGGGTCACGAGGGAGTTTGCGAGGGGCCTGGGTGTCAGGCCGCACACAGCTCAGGCCTCGGCTGTGTGGGCAGCTCCGTTCAGCGACCTCTGCGGCCCCTCAGGACTCAAGCCCGTGTCTGTCCATCCCCACGACCAGTGACCCCCTCCACGGTGTGCCCGTCACGCTGCTCACACCCCACAGACCGGCGTCCTCCCTGATGGAGACACTTGGTTGTGGACTTCTGACATTAACATTTGACTTTTATGTCCTCGGACACAGAGTGCTCACTTTTAAACCTACATCTGTTGCAGATGCTTTAGAGACGGAAGAGGAAGGTCTTTTGTTTTCCTATTAGGTTTTGTTTAATTTCCTGTATTTTATATGTAAGATGCATTAAGGAACCTTGACCTTTTATTTAAGTTCCTCTTAGTGATATCAAACTGTGTGTTTAATATTCGTCTGGAGATGGACCGAGATACCTGATAGACTCCCATTTGCCAGACATTGCTTAGAGGACCATTCTGGGTGCTTCCTGGCGTGAGTCTCCGGACGGCAGGGCCGTGGCGGTGGTGTGAGCCTGGTGCATGTGGGCCAGTGGGTCTCACATCACGAGCTGATTCCTTCATTCATTTCTGAGGAGCCTTTGGAAGTGGCTGTCACCTCTCCAGGCCCTGGAGATAACAGTGGTGAGCACGTTCAACAGACATCGCCGTGTCTGCATGAAGCTTCCATTCTGGTGGGAACTGACAGCAACCTGTAAGGAAAATGCTCGCAGCATCGAGTCATCATTGAAGCAGAAAATAAAGTGGCATAGGAGACAGGCTGCTGGGCCGGGGGTGAGGGAGGGTGCTCGGGGGGTGTCCAGCCGGTGGTCCTGGGATCTCTGGGGCTGACCGCGTAGTGAGCCAGGGGAGCGGGAGGTGCAAAGAGATCATGGGGCAAGGACACCTGTCACCGTGAGCAAGGGCTCTGACTTGACTCCGCAGAAGATGAGGAACTGCTGGAAGTCTGATTCAACATGAGCGTCCGCGAGGGTGTCTTTCTTTGTCATACCGATTAGCTCGTCTGCCCGCTCCCACGCTGTCTTCACTTAGTCCCCACGCTGGACTTCAGGGCGATCCACGTGTGGGACGCAGACCGCAGACCAGCTCCGGGCTTGCCCGAGCCCGGCCTCGGGTGTCAGCGTTGGAGACCGCTCAGCCCTGACCTCTAGAAATGGAAGCAGGTGAGCACCTGAGTCCGTGGACGCAGTGGCTCTTAAAGGAGATGTCTCAGACTAGCACACATTCCCTGTGCTAGTTAGCAGGCAAAATAGGGCAGGCAGAGAAGAAAGCCTGAAGCACCTTGATTAATATTTTCCCGGATGATCATAAGAGAAGTAGAACTAGGAGGGAACTAAGGAAAAACTGATTCTGGCCTAAAGAAAATCTCAAGATGCTTGGGCTGGGAATCCTTGAGGAAGATCCAGCTGGTGCAGACGTGTAACGGGAGTCCCCATGTGTCCTGTATGCCTTTGCCCCACTGTAATTATTCGTAGCACCTTTTCATTCTCCAAAGTGCCTGGTTTATGCACTTAGGCCCTGTGACTGTTCCACATGTACAGCCTTGATGGATTTGCACGTCAGACTTCCTGTGTTATTCTAAATCTTTCTGATTTGGTGTCTTTATAATTTTAGCCTGATTTGGGGGGTATTATTGGTGTTGAATAGTTCAGTATTTTGTTTTCTCTTTAAACTTTGTTCTAGGTTTGTATTTAAGAAGATTGGAGTGTCCATTTTCTGTGCAATTCAGAAAAAAATGCCTTTCTTATGTTAGAAGATGGTTTTGTATGTAACATTTTAATCTATTGAGAAACTATTTCTGATTCTAAGTTATATGTAGCTTTTGCTGATAAGATAATATTAGTAATCTTTGCTAAAGTTGTGATTTTTTTATTATATCCATATTATTCAAAAGCAGTTGAGGTTTAGTTTGTGGAAGAAGACTGGAGAGGAAAATTAAGGTTTCATTTTACAGGGAATTTTCTGGAATGGGTACTTGCACGCGCACGCGTGTGTGTGTGTGTGTGTGTGTGTGTGTGTGTTTTGCTTTGCTCAACTGGAAGTATCATTTTCTTCTCTACATGGCCGGGCTGTTCTTACAGACACACCTGGTGGAGTCAGGGGCCAAGGACCAAACACAGAGTTGAGAAGCTTGAATTCTAGCTGTTTGATCAGGGAAACGGCGTTAGGATTTCCCAGTGTCATGTGTCCTGTCTGCCCTGTAGGGCGCTCGGAGGCCGAAACCAAGTCATGGGCTAGTGTGGAACCAAGGAGCTACTCTGTTTGAAAGACTTTCATAGATGACCATATCTCTCCACATCTGAGATTGTGTTAGATCTGCAGAAAAAAGAATGTCCCTGAAGTGAGACAGTTACATTTCTTTCCCAAGGAAGTTCTGCACCAGTAAGTTAATTACCTCTTTCCCCTAGAGAATGAGTCAGCTAATTATAAAGAGGGAGCCAAGGTCAAATTTAAGCCAATCTTTCCATTAGTCTAGGAGACCACTGTTAGGCGCCCATCTGCAGGCTGACAGGTTTGTGAGTAGGCACCCAGGCCTAGAAGGACCTTTCAGAATGACTTCATCATTTTATTGACAATAATTGCATTAGTGGACTCTCAGAGACACCCAAATGACTGCCTTTCTTATACAAATACTTTTTTAATTCTGTGCACCAATGATTGCACAGATAATTACATTTAACCTGTCTTTGCAGCTAATCCAGCTTGTTCTCTGTGTTCCATATTGGACCAAGATTTCACCAGAAGTATAGGAGGAAAAATGATTGTGTTTAAATAGGCTTAAGCATATTCTGTTTTAATAACGTTTGTTCGGATTTGTATTTGAGTGTAGACTTTATTCGAACCTCGTCCGATGGGCCAGTCTTCACTATAAATGATATTTTGTCAACCACATTTTCATCGGCTCCGTGAATCACCCATTCCTGGAAATGCGCTGGTGGGTAGCTGTGACCTTGGGATAAAGTAACAATGGGGGAGGACAGTCAGATTTCCATCTGTGCTGCCTGGCCATGGGCCATGGAAGGTGCGCCCTTTCTCTTCCCACACAATGACTCAAACACCCAGAAATGAAGGAAAAATGAAGTTAATGTTTTGTGTGACGTTATTTTTGAGGACTGGAAAAACAAAAACTGAAAAGAGCAGTTACGGCGAGCCATTGTTACCGACTGCATTTGCCGTGGTTTTGGGGTGGGGCTGGGGTGGAAAGTTTTGCCCCTGGGATATCTGATTCAGCGTGGAAATGCGCAATGCCTGTTTGTAAATTAAATGGCTCCCTTCCCTACCCACAAAGAAAAGAGAAACAGCGAGGACATAGATGGACAAAGCTCCCCATACGCTCTGGGGTCCAGTCAGGATTGCTCTTGCTGGTGGGTGTTCCCCTGGGCCTGGGGGTGCGGGTGATGGGAGTGTGTCTCCCTTGAGATGAGGCGTATCAGAGAGTCACTGCTGATCTTAACTGTGACGGTTTCTGTAGTGACACCTCTGTATTCTCGACAAGTCATACTTCACGATGTGCGTCACGCAACTCAGCCAGCAGGACGGCGTTGTCTGAAGAGTCATGGAATTGAGAAAATTTAAAAACAGAGTAAAAATATTGAACATTTTATAGAAAATATAGAAGGTTTAATAACTTGCTTTACAATATTATTCTTTTGACTGATGCCCACTTTTAAGGAAGATAATCCAGAGGTGTTTGATATCTGGCCCAGTGTTGCCCAGAAAAGTGCTTCTCGAAGACTAGATTTCTCTGGCATATCTGTGCTGTCCCTTCTTGTCAAAAGAGGGCTTGTCTGGACACTGCCCTCGGTTTTGTCTATGAAGGTGACCACAGGGTCAATGGCGCGGGATTCCCAGCCTGCCTCTAGCACCCAGCAATGTGATTCCTCCTTCCGCTGCCCCTCCTGTCCCCTCTGGTGAGGACTGGGGGCAGTGGGGCCACCTGCCGTACTTGCTGGGCGCCTTACCCACGTGACGTGACCCCCAAGTGACAGGCTCTAAAGGACCCTTCCAGGCCGTCTCAGCCTTTGAAAAGTGTTTGTGATAGTTTAATGGGTCTTCAGGACCCTCCTTTAATCTGTTCTCCTGGCGTCTGTGTTTTCTTGGAGCAGGTTCAGTTACTGGGTGCTGCTGTCAATGTTATTTCGCGAGTGTGTTTTGGACGTGTAGCCGTCCCCTGCGGCCATGTGTCCACCCCGCGGGGCCGCAGTCAGCGGCACCTGATGGCCCTCGGGAAGCAGGGACATGCCTGACATTTCTATCTGTGTTGGATGGTGGAGTGTTTTTTCAGTAAAGTAGTGCTTGAAGTCACTTCTTAGACTTCATGGTTTTTAGCAAAGTCATCATAAGATGGAGAATTTCAGTTTCATTTTATTATTTTGCATCAGTGAAGGGAAGCTGATGTGGGTCCTTTAATTCTCAAAATGGGATTTTTCTTTGAACTAAACTTTCAGGTACTATGACCCACATCTGGTGATAACTAGAAATCTTTAACGTTAATGAGAAGTATTGTGCTAACAGGTGAGTTAGTGTGACCAGGTTTACTTAGTTCTGTCACGCAAAGGCATGTTTCATGTAATTCCACGTGCATCCCTTGTCGTCCCAGGGTGTCCCTTTTCTTTATGATCCACGGACCACTTCTGTCCTAGCATGACCACTTGGAATCCATGCTTCTCCCGCTTTGAATCAGTGGAAGGTCCGTGAGAAACCTTGGCTCCGTGGAAGCGAGTCATTTCCCAGGGGGGATTTGGAGCGCTTTCTCTAATCAAATTATAATGTGAATGATTCTAGCTCACAGTTGCTTGAATCTCTGTGACATCCTTTCTGATAAGAATTCCCTGTTTACTGGAGTTTCGGTCAAGACTGGTGTGGGGCTTCGCAACAGAACCTCAGGCTGTGTGCTGCTTCCATTCAAACAGGACAGTCTGTTTTAATAAAACTGCAGGAGGCATTTAAAGCAAATATCAAAGGGGCTCGTGACCCTGCGATAGTACGTAGGAGTGAGTAGTGTGACCTTGAATATGTGTGTTATGGATTGAGGTGTACAGAGGGGCTGAGATGACAGGCATCCCCTCCCGTGGAGAGGGAGCTGCAGAGGTGGGCTTACCGGCGTGCTCACCCGAATAGTTAAACCCATAAAGGATGTTTCCATAAACTAGTTCATCCAGATAAGTGTGTTTTCCTTGAGAGTCGGAAAAATTACATTTTTCAAATTAAAATCCCTTCAGAAGCATCAGTAATTCTACTAAATAGAAGGTAGTTTCAGAACTAGATTATATTTTAATTTGATTTCTAAAAATGGATTAAAGTAGAAATAGAAATGTTTCTGGTAAAAGGGAGTATGTTACTTTCCTCCTTTCCATGGGACTAGTGTTTTCACAAGTTAAATAATCAAAAGAAAAAGTAAAAACCTTGGAACTGGTGGAGCTGTCATGTTTGTGATAAACAAAGCCTTGACTAGAGATAGTATTATTTCAAGGATAAATTCTTGGAACTTGCCTCAGAGGATTTGAAAATTTTGAAGTCTGTTGTAAAACTTAGGCTACTAAATAATCTGATTTCCTTTATGATGAAAGTTTCCGTACGTATTTGTAATTGTCATTATATAAATGGCAGTGAACCGTGTTTTCTCCTAAGTGTGATCATCTGTTTGGTACCTAATGGGAGCACATTTCTTCTGGGTATCTGATTATAATGGTACCATGGCATGCAAGAAACCAGAGCATGTCAATCAGGTCTCATGATTACAGATTTTGACTTCATGGAAAGTGCTCATGATGGGTGTCCAATAATTTCATCTGGCTCCATTTCATGTAATTTTAGTTCCCTTCTTAATACCCGAGAATTATGGGTTTTTATATCTCTTTAATGAGGGAGATGTGGCAATCTTTTGATTTTGAGTTTGAATTCTCTCATTTCATTTTGCAGCTTAAACAATGCATTTAGAAAATCAGCCCGCATTATTGTATGTAATTCAATTTGTTAGCTGGTGTCTCTCAAGATGACAGCACTGCAGAACGTAATGAGTATTGAATATTCATGTCATCAAGAGTTGACTGTTTTTAAGATTGCTTTAAAGAAGAGCTTCTAGGAATAAAAGTATCATTGTTTTCCATGGACGTTTCGGAATAGTGATTTAATTTCCCTTTGAAATGACTTGCCTGGCATTTCCTTGTAGGCTGGTGTCCTGACAGCTTCAGTGAAAGCGGGAAACAAGTGGTGGTGAGGTGTGCAGAAAAGAAAGCCTTGTAGACTGTTGGTGGGGGTGTCAATTGGTGTCCCCATTACGGGAAGTAGTATGGCGATTCCTCAAAAAATACACATTCCATTGGGTCCCATTATCCCACCTCTGGGTATTTAGCGAAAAACACACAAGTACTAATTTGAAGAGAGATGTGGACCCCTGTGTGTATTGCAGCATTATTTATAATAGTCAAGAGCTAGAAGCAGGAAGCAAATAAGCAAACCAAACAAAAATAGACTTTAGTCTATAGGACCAAGTCAGTGGTTACCAGAAGGCAAGGGTTATGGGGACAGTTTGGGTAAAAGGGGTCCATTATATAATGAAGGACAGAATTGGACTGTTGGTAATGACTCAATGTCTTGTATCAAGATGTTGACTTGTTGATTTATGATGATGTATGTGCCCCTTAAACTTAATCCTGTTATGGTGCAGTGTTCCTTCAGTAAATGTCTTAAAAAGGAGATCGAATCCCTTGCCCATGTTTTCCTCATTAGTTTTTAATATGATTTTCAAGGTTTGATTTAGAAACTCTTGAAATAAATGTATTAGTTTTACTTTTAACTATAGTCATATCTGCAGTGCTCACAATACCACAGAATACTTTGATTGCAAGGGAGGAAATGATTTTGTTAAAATTTCATGCATGTAGGTGGTTGCGTAGTTTCTTCTTTAAGTAATAGAAAAATCTGGGTGGAAAACACTGACGATGTCATTAAGGGTGTATGAGTTGGAAATTTTACAAATAGATACTGACCATCATTGAGGTCGTGATATACGTGGGTTTTTTTAGTGAAAATATTATCAACAGTATCATGTATTTTAACCAACACTTGTACCCTTAGATTGTCCTTCCATGTATGATTTCAGGCATTTCTGTGCTTTTCTGCTAAGAGTTGGTTTGACTGTGCATCTGTCAGTAACTCAAGTGGATTTGAAATTCTCTGTTTTACTTGAGCACGTCTCATTTACTTTCTCCTTCCATGAGCTCACATTATGAATGAGTTTGAAGTCCTTCTTCAGATGCTGCACTTTGCAGGTGCCGGCGAGGGCGCCGCTGCAGGCTTCGGCGGTGTACGTGGCAGCCCCATCCGCGTGGTGAGGAGGGGCGTCCGCCCCGGCCCCGGCCTCTGTACCCACGGAGCCACGCTGGTGAGAGTGTTAAAGCAAATGAATAAACTTACAGCTTCACTCAGCTCATGTCCTCAGAAGGCCTGTGCATGGCTGGGACAGCAAGGGCCTTGCAGGTAGTGTGTAAGACCGTGGGTGGGGCACCGGTGAGGGCGAGAGCATCTCCATTGTCTGATGTGAGACGTGGGGGGAATCATATATTTTTACATCTTCCTGGTCATTCAGCTCTCAGCACCGCCCACCTCCTTCCCCCGTCCTCTCCCTAGGTCTTTGCTTCTTTTCCCAGAGTTTCTTCTGGTTTGTCCTCTCCACAGAAATATTCTTACTTGTGTTCCTGTCTTATCTGGGTGTCGGATGAAGTGTGTTTTCCATTGTTACACACCATTTCCCCTTTGTTTTCTCTAAGTGAATTCCTTCTAGAAAGGAAAGGAGTCGAAGCTGTAGGTAAATATTGTTCAGCCTTCCTACGTGTTTGTGAACACAGAAGTTGACCTTATACACTGAAAAGCTATGGGAGAGCTTGGGTGTAACCAAAAAAAATTAAAGGAAAAAATGCAACAGTGGAGTCGGGAGAATAGACATTGTTTTTTCCACATTTGAATGAAGTCGTTCAATAAAACAATGCCGGTGGAAAGGAGCCTTTTTTAGAGCGGGTCATTTACCTGGCTGATATTTGATAGTGAAGCTCAAATACTTTTGATTCACCTGGGTCGGGTCCTGCTGAGGGCGAAGTCTGACTGCAGGGTGACAGTCTCCTCTGTTCACATGCAGAGGAAACCCTGTTCTTCCTGACCTCACACTCTGCCCACCCTCCTCTCCCAACTCCCACTGCACCCCTCCAGGTTACCTCTCCCTTCCTCCCCAGTGTTGAGTCCGCCCTCTGCACCACAGGGACAGGAGGCGCACCCTTGGCTTTTGGAAAGTGAGCCCTTGCAGCCTTGTCCTGTCCCCTGGGACAGTCCTTGTGCAGATGTGGGTCCTCGCCGCACCCAGTCCCCTGGCTGGGAGTCGGGCAGGTGGTCCCTTCGACAGGATGCAGCCTCAGTGGGTGAGAGCACTGGCACCCCATGCACCGCCCTTTGCAGGTTCCTGGTTTTAGGGAGACGCACCTGGGACCTGTCAGCAGCTGGCATGGCTGTAGGGCAGAGCTGCCTACTCCAGCCTCCCCAGAACCTGTCTTTTCAGCACAGAAAGCGATTTGGGTGCCTGGTCACATTTCCTTCTACAAGCAGGAACCTGCATGGCCTCTGCTCACCCAGCACGTAGACAGATCGGAGCTGACTGTCTAGAAACCAGTTTTGTCTCATGAATGCAATCATTTAGCATGACACGGTGTGAGGAGCTGAAGTCAGTCCCTGGCGGGCATGCAGAAGCCCCACTTCGTGTCAGAGTGGCTGGGAGTGTCTTCAGCCCCTGTTTCAATGTCAGACGGGACAGTGGACACTTACTTTTGCATTGCAGTACAGCCAGATCGCAGATGCAGCTGTCCACAGCCTAGCCCAGAAGGCAGTTCAGTGCGATGCATCACGTCTGGCCTGTTTGCTCCCTACAGGGTAGCTCGTTCCTTGAATGAATTGCAGGAGTGTGTTTAAGCACCAGCACCACTCAGCTGATTTGTGCTCCAAAGCAGCTTCCCGATATGGATAAGCGTGGCCATCTTTCTCTGTCCTGACTGTGGAAGGCGTGTTACTAACCTTTGGATAACACGTTGGGCAGGGGATTTTCCAGTGGCCGCTCTTTCAGTTGGCTTCTGATATTTTTTACTAAGATGTATGTGTCCATTTCCCTCACTCTGTGGTAGTCTGTCCCATCCGCAGGCCATCTTTGTAGCAAGCATCTAGGAAAAAGTTTCGAAGGACCCACAGGCTTTGGAACGCAGGGCGCCCAGTCTGGTATCCAGCAGGTGAAATGTCATTCGTGGTACTGTCACTGGGAATGAGAAAGTCGAGGGCTCCAGAAAGTGTACGTGTTCTCATTTGTTGTCACCTCTAGTTCCTCCCCTTTGAACAGCTCTGCTCATCTGCACACGGGCGGGAAATGCATGCACCACTGACGTTCACTTTGGGACCATGTTATCATCTTCCCTTGGATGACTCAGTGGCCAGGTTTCCAAGTGAGAAGTGATGGAGCAAGCGGCACGGTTCAGAGACTAGATGCCTTTCTTTTGCATTCATATGTAGGTCAGCCAAAAAGCTCACCTCCCGAATCACCCTCATTCATCTCATTCATAGAATCTCCGATTCGATGTTCGTTGCTGGCAAAGCAGTCCAGGGTGGGCACTCTCCCGGGAGGCTGCTCGATGACAGCCTCACACTGTGCGCTGCCACCCGCTGCAGGGCCCTGTGTCTCCAGGCCTTCGACGCTGCTTCTGGGGACTTGTGACACTCGTATCCATCCCAATCATGTTTGCTCTCTAGGTTTTTGCTAAGTGGCAAGCCTGCCCTACTGGATGGCAAAGTGGTTGTCACCTTCACGTGTTTTGCATAGATTAGCCATGTTCTAGAACCAGGTCCGTGTAGAGGTGTGTGCTGGAACTAAGTGCGCTCGTCGTATTAAGTTACAAATATTTTCAGTGCTGAAGTGAAAACAACTGAAGCTTCGTTTTCTGTGGCCCACGGGACCTTATGTCAGAGCCTGGCTTATGGCACAGGAAACTAAGTGGTCCCTTTCACCATCCCTTACCTTTCTTTACCCAAGGAGAGAAAATGCACAGCGACACACAAAGAAAAGTTATCCTTTGCTTAATAGATGTCTGAATGGTTAACAGGTAATTGAAGAACAAAAGAAAATAGAGAAAACTTGGATTCCTTTTCAGGCAGTTAAAAAATCAATGCATTAAGCGTGTGAATTAAAACAACTGTGTTTTGGTAAAAACCTTATTTAATTGCATAGTTATTCCTTTGGATAGCTGAAAAGTTTTTTTTTTTCGTCAGTATTTTTATTAAAAAATGTAAGATGCAGATTTTTCTTTTTGGCTTAAAGGCACATGCTATGTTAGCTAATGTGATGTCTGTGCATTATTCACTGTCAGTTTTGGGGGGTAAACATTACCATTGTAGATATTACTCTGAGCGAAATAACATTGTTTCAGTGCAAGCTTGATTCAGCGAATCTCTAAGGACAAAGTCCATTGAGTTGGACAGTTTGCCTGTGTCTCCAGACAGGACACTGGGCACAGGGTCAGGAGGCTGAGCTCACGCCCTGCCCCACACCACCCCTGCTGTCTCTGACACACAGTGGAAACTCGTTTTCATGCTCTTTCTCCATAAGGCGAAGAGCACTGGGATGCCTGTCACACAGGGTTCTTCCGAAGACTGAAATCGTGTACAATGAAAATAATTCAAAACTGTGACATTGCGGAGGTAGCATTTTTTGGTTTTGTTTTTTTGCTTTTGTTTTTAGAGGAAAGGTGCAGACAGGAAGAGAGAGGAAGAAGAAGCACTTTTTATTTATTTAGTTCTCCTTGGTTGTCACCTCTGACCCTGGGTCTTGAACCCAGGTCCTTGAGATGCATGTGGACTGCGCTCAGCCAGAGATGGCAGACCCAACTGCTCCTCCCCCAGCACGTGCCCAGATAGTGCTTTCGTGTTTAATTATTTTCTTAAAGTTGAAAATTGTAGTCACAAAATAGTTCTTTGATTCAAATGATGGCTTAGCTCCCTGCTTAGAATGCCAGCTAGATTGAGAGATCTAGGGTCGTTTGAGTTGAGGTAAAATAGTAGGGATGCGTTTGTCCAGTATCGATGTAAAAATGAGCCGTGAGCAGCTTTCACAGCTCTTTGAAATGGATAGATGTGCACGTCAGCTTCACAGACAGAAGTGCTCGTGCCTCAGGCGAGAATGCGTGGCATCTATATGTGCCCGTGTTTCTGACCATGCGCGCTGCTGTGAGCGCATGCACTTGGAGAATAGTTGCCTTGCTTTGGACGATAGGCGACTTTCACAGACAAGACGTCAGAAGATGGCGCTTTATGGAGAGAACCGAGCATCCTAGGAAGTCACAGGGCAGCCCCGCCTGCTCAGCTCTCAGGAAGCCTGGCCATGCTGCCCATTTCTCCAAGCGTAGCACGGGTGTCCTGAGCTCTCTTCTTCCCCTGAAGATGCTTTCATTCTGGAGCATCTCTTGGCCCAGAGCTGTCACTGGGACGCTGCCGTGGACCAGAATCTCATCTTCTCCTGGGCATGTCCACAGTGTACCACACATGTCCTGGTGAGACAGCCACCGTGTGACCACACTTAATGTCAGCTGGAAAGATAAGTTCCTCGCAGGGTGCGGGGTAGAGGCTGGAGAGGCCCACTTTTTGCACAGCCAGGCCGGGCTGACGGGGCCTGTCCCGCGGCACCCTGGGCTGACTCGAACCTGAGCTGTCTCCTGTGCAATGCCCTGGGAGACCCCTCTCCGCTCCAAACCTGGGGAAACCGAATTGCATCAGAGACCCCGCACCTTTTACAAGCTGAACACCGAAACTGCTGTTCCTTGTAATGTTTTAGACTTTCCAAACTGGGAACAATTAAACAGGAAGATAGAAAAGCCAAGGACAAACTGTGCCTTCCAGATAAATAATATTGTGATTAGAGAGTTTCGCATAGGCCCTCGGGTGTCGGTCAGGATCCAGGCAGGTGTTCTGAAGGTGCTGTGTCTGGCATACTGGGGGGACCGTGACCTGGAGGAAAGGGTGCTGGGCAGGGCATGCGGAGAGCGAGGTGTGGACCGCAGGCTTGTCATTGATGACCTTTAGGCACTGTAGGGTGACCTTGTAATCAGGGGCCGGAGCAAATCCCACTCTAATGCCAGGTGCTCTGCCGAGCCCTGTGCCCCCTGCTTTTCCACGTGAACTTGAAGAGACAATTAATTTCTTTGCGCCCTAGTCTCAATCGTGAAGAGCAGAGGAGTCGTGCTCACGTCACTGGATTGTTGGGAAGGCCTGGGAAGCTAGCACGGGCAGACTTCAGAGTGCGTCCAGGTGCAGCAGTGCTCTGGGTTGGTGACTGTTTTATCCTCATCATTGTTTCTACACCATTCTCTTTCAGCCTCACTTCACCTAGAACATGAGGGGTTGACATTAAGTGAAATTTCAGAAGATTTCAGATTTGTACACAATTACCGGCTTAGCATAGAACTCATGACTTGTGGGGTGTCTTATGGATGCAAAACTATGAAAATTAACACAGGCAAAGCCATCACCACAAAAGAGACACACACAATACAGAAAATTTGGTATTTGGGTGGTCAGAGGACATTTTCCTCCAGTCACTGCCCAGGGAGGGCATTTCTGTGGAATTGGGCCTCAGAGGCTGTGACTTCTGAGCAGGACAGGACCCTCGGGCTGCAGGCAGAGCTCAGTGAGCACGGAGCCTGTTCCCACGTTGAGAATGAGAACTTTCCCGTCCGGTGTTTCCCAGGCCTGGACGTTCGCCATCGGCAGCTGTGCCTTTATGCAGTCTCTGTGTGTGGCTGGGAGCGGCTGAGCTCTGCCTGATCGTGTGAGGGCGTGAGGGCCGGTTGCAAGGTGCTGGAGGGCGCGTCCACGAAGGGCAGCTGACAGCACAGGCCGGGACTCACAGAAGCACTCTGACCGCTGTGACCACATCAGGGTCCTGGTCTAAACGGCGAGGATACGTGCCAGCGTCGTCCCGCTGCTCTGGTTCCCCATTCCCCGTGTATATGTGAGCACGCCCTGCCCTGCGCCGCATCACCAAGTGTCCTTCACCAGTGTCCAGTGGGCTCCGCCACCATGTCTTCCCCTCCCCACCCTGCCATCCTGTTCCTGGTTGGTGACCTTAGTCTTGAGTCTCATTATGAACCATTCAAGTCTCCCTGACACCTGGCAGCTCCCGGCGTTACCATGGGGTTCCAGTGTCACAGACCTTCCATGGGTGCCTTCTCTGGTAATAATTGTAATAATGTAGCATCCGTTTTAACCATGACTGTAGCAACTTCAGCCAGTCGGCCGCAGCCCGAGCTTTACTTTTTGCTCTTTGGGGACTCATGTTTACAAAATATCATTTCGGTGACATCTCAAGATACTGGGACTGGCGTTAGAATGGGAATCTCCTGTGGGGTCTTGAGCGCCAGAGTGGGGTTCCTGCAGGGGCCTGTGTCCCCTGCTCAGGCCCTTTGTATCTGAACAGCGGAGTCCGTCAGGGCGGAGAGATCGTCCTCTTTCTAAGATGTGATCCAGGGCTCTCCTGAGGAATCGCTCCCAGATCCTGTCTGCCAGGGGGACACAATTGTCCCTGAGCTGGGAAGCCCTGAGGGCAATTAGTCAGCAGAGGGCCAATACCCCTTGTTTTGCGGAGCAAGTGAGGGTGCTAATTGGGTCCCCCTTGGCTGAGTGGGGAGACCTCATTGCCAGCGCCTGTGGGAAACCTCTAGTAAAATTCACATGCTTCTTAGGACTTTACTGTAAAAGATACACAGTTTAGACTCCCCAGTCGCTAGAGCAGCAAACTGTGAAGAGCCGTGAACCTGGGTCCAAGAAGTGGGGCTGGGGAAAGAATAAATGAGATTAAATAAAAGATTAAAAAATTAGTCTGTAATCTTCCTTGACAATTTAGTGGGCAGAACCCAAAGGTGTCTTCCTCAAGTCACGAAGTCAGTTGTTTTCTTCCCCCTTTAATTTTGCTGAACTTGGGCTGTGACGAAAGTATAAATGACCTCTTGCTATACATGTAAATATTCCGCAAAGTCGTGGTGTTATTGACCAGTTAGTCTTTAAGAAATGAACTGGATAGATACATACTAGCAAATCCGAGACTGTGTTGAATTTCTTTAAAAAAAAAAAAAAGCATTGTTTTACTGTCTTTTGTTTGCATTGCTCTATGCTTTTTTAAAATTAACAGTTTTTATTTTTACACATTAAAATGAACTCACATGAAAAGGGCCCCCTTTCCTCATGTATATGTGAGCACGCCCTGCCCTCCACCACGTCACCAAGTGTCCTTCACCAGTGTCCAGTGGGCTCCGCCACCATGTCTCCCCCCCCCCCCGCACCCTGCCATCCTGTTCCCGGTTGGTGACCTCAGTCTTGAGTCTCATTATGAACTTGCACTTCTTTGGGCTGGGGATCTTTTCGTAACATGAATTTTATTCCAAAGAAAGAATCGTCACACCCTACACACACACGCACGCACACAGCCCTTTATCCATTTATGTGCTGTGCTCAGAGGAGGCTTCTCACCCTAGGGAAGGTCATAACTGAGGCACATTTAAATTACATGTAATTTAAATTGTATTCTGGAAGTGCCCCACACCGCAGTACAACTTTCCCTCTAAACAGAGTGGCCGTCTGGTGTCGAGTGTGGTGTGGACACTGTCAGACACTGGGCAGCGGTGTCTGCACTGATGTGGCCTGTCCGTGCAGCTCCAGGGCGCAGACCCACCCCGCGTTCGGAGCGGCTGTCCCCTCCTGACAGCGCGGGCTCTGCTGTGACGGAGGCGCGGCCGGCGCCAGCCGCTCAGGTGCAGCCGGCCTTCCTCCACCTTCAGGGGTGTGGGAGGTCACTGTCCCCGCGCACTGGTCTTAACCCGGCAGTAGTTTATACTCATCGCGGCAGATCTTGAGTGGGGATTTCAGGCAGCAGCTGACGTTCAGGGTGATAAAATGCTGCATTTCCCGCCGTCCGGCGTGAGCCCTACACGTGACTGAGGACAGCTCTCACTCTGCGTAGCTGACTCACCCGGAGTGTCTGTGAGCTGGACGGTGAAAACTGACCAAGCTTTCCGGGTGTTTTGGGAAACTGTAACCCAAAGACGCATATCATATATCGTGGGAATTATGCGTTCTGCTCTCTGTGTCCTTAAATGAGTGGGATAGCCTAGGTTTCAGCGATTCTTGACAGCTGCGAGGGTTGGGGAGGGGCAGGTGGGCGGGAGGGGTGGGGGTTTCTCTGTGATGACATCTGACACTCAGAGCAAGTGTGAGTCTAATGTCTCAGACACTGCACGTTTAACAGTTAAAACAGGTCCTTTTTTCTGAAGCTGGCTTCAGTAAGTATGTAGTAATAACATTCTAATCAGCCAGAAAAATGTTTTCAGTAGAAATATTTGACTGTTTTCTAACATTTCAAGGGAAAACGCTTTGTGAGCTGAAGAGCAGAACCTTTACGGCTCTCTGATCAGGTTTCTGTCACAAAGACCATTGCAACTGTGAGCCTGTGTTCACAGGTGAGGACGTTCAGTGCCTCAGGCTCTTGTGAAAGATCCTGTTCGGTGTGTCTGTGGCTGCTCCCCACCACCGGGCCTCTTTGGTGACAGGCTTTCAGAGACGGTCTCTAGATGGGGTTTCAGCATCTTGAGTTCCTTTTTTTTTTTCTTTATTAAAATCAAATGTTTTATTATAAAAATGCCTTGACAGTTTTAGCTTTAATCTGTTCTGTGATTTTTCTTTGAGTCTAATGAATCTTAATTCTATTTGAGATATTTTTATAATGTAATTCTAGTAAATTCATCTTTACATTAAGTTTCTTTGATTTTTTAATTTATTTCTTATTGTAGTAATTATTCTACACATTAAAATATTCCTATGTATAAGTTCCCCATTCCTTAGATATATGTTAATACACCCTGCCCTCCACCACATCACCAAGTGTCCTTCCCCACTGTCCAGTGGGTTCCACCACCATGTGCCCCCACCCACTCCGTTCCTGTTTGGTCACCTCAGTTCTGTTGCAAATGCTTCAGGGTTGGTTGTTTCCTCTGTTCCTTTGTTTTGTCTGTTCACTTTCCACCTGTGAGTGAGGTCATCTGGAATCCATCTTTCTTGTGACTTGTTTCACTTAGCTTCATCCCCTCTAGTTCCACCCATGTTGATTCACCTAACAGTTTCATCTCTTCTGAGGGCTGTGCAGTGTCCATTGTGTAGATGCACCGCATCTTCTTGATCCATCATCTGATGTTGGGCACTTAGGTAGTTTCCAGTTCTTAGCTATTGTGAATAGGGCCGCAGTAAACATGGGGATACATACATCTCTGCAGATGGGTGCTTTTGTATGTTTTGGGTAGATGCCCAGAAATGGAATGACAGAATCATATGAGATTTCCATCTTCAGTTTTTTGAAGAATCTCCACACTGCTCTCCACAGGGGTTGTACCAATTTGCACTCCCATCCATAGTGCAAAAGTGTTCCCTTTTCGCCGCATCCTCACCAGCTTTTGTTGTTTCCAGACTTTTGAATAATAGCCACTCTCTCAGGTGTAAGGTGGTATCTCATTGTTTTAATCTGCATTTCCCTCATGGCCAGCAAGTAGGAACATAATCTCATGTGCCTATTGGTCATCTGTACGTCCTCTTCAGAGAAGTGTCTCTCCAGTTCCTCCTCCCATGTTTTGATTGGATTGACTGTTCTTCTGTTGTTGAGTTTTATGAGTTCTTTCTATGTTTCAGATATTAAGACTTTGTGTCATTTGACAGATGAGTTCAGTCCATTAACGTTTAGGGTGATTACTGATATATAGCTGCTTAGTGTCATTTTATGACTTGTCTTTTGTCTGCTGCTCCAGATGATGACTTTGTTCTCTTTCTCCTCTTAGGTGGGACGGTGCAGTTATGTTCTGATTGATTTCACCTTTTGTTTTCTTCTTCACTTTCTCCCTGGGGATGTATTTTGAGGTTACCCTGAAGTTAGCATTCACAGTTCTGTGTTTACTACCTAATGTTATTTGAAAGCATATTAGTCTTCCATTCATTCTAACCATCCTCATTTTTGTTCTCTTCGTCCCCACTTTTAATATTTGCTATCTTACCATGTTGTTGTTGTTTTTTTGTGTGTGGTTTCTTTATGCCTTATAGAGCATCGTGTAATATTTTTTGCAAATCTGGTTTTGTGGTGATGAACTCCTTTAACTTTGTCTTGCTGCCTCCGCAGCTGGTCCCAAAATCCCAGCCTCCACCCCACCGCACAAACAGAGACCCCCGGACTCTGTCCCAAATCCAATCTGTGGCTTTAGTTCTGTCCCAAATCCAATCTGTGGTTTTAGCTGAGAACCACGCCGGGTGCCCTCACCCACTGTTACTCTTCAGCTGTTCTGTCTCCAGCTGAAGTGCTGGTTGTTTCTTGGTGTTTATCATGAAAATAGGTGATTTTTTGTTTTTGGGGTTTTTTTTTGGTCTCTGTGGGGAGTGACCTGAAAGTGCATCCTATTGAGTCACTATCCAGAAGTCGATCCTGAGTTCCTATTTGACTGTTGAGCATCCTGACGACATACTTGCGGTCTGAACGGGGCCACTTGTCATGTTCCTTCAACTGAGAGGAATAGGCCGCACACCTTACGCAGACTGAGTGAGCAGGGAGAAGAAATTCGCCCTTTCTCACCTCTTCAGAAACCCACTGGTAATTCCTCTCAGATGTCAGCTCTGGACCAGGCCCCGTGGAACTTGACGGGGTCTTCTCATTGAATCAGACTGAGCTGAGTCTTGCAATGCTGAGTGACTTCATGTGGGGAAGGAGCTTTGGTGCTGCTGTAAGTTGGAAACAGCAGCCTGTTTCCTTAGTTCTTTGAGAATTTCTTTTACATACAGAATGGCTCTGTTTGGTCAAGGGGGTCGGTCTGTTGCAGCTTTACGAGGAAACGAACCATTTTCCTTTATGCGGATTTGGAATGAGAATTGAAAGACGAGAAACCAGTGAGAATGAGCTGAGCCGAGACTGCGGCCGGAGGTCTGGGCTGTGCCCCTGAGATGCTTTTCAGGGGTCAGCCAGTCAGGTCATGGGGGCAGCCAGGAGCCAGAGGGGCCCCCGGGGGTGCACTGACCTGGGGATGACTGCTCAACATTTCCTTTCTGCTTCTATATGGCTCATGGACGTAGGCTGCATGCTCTGCTTAGTATTTTTAAAACAATTACCTTCTTTATGCAAAAGTGATCACAGGAACATCTTCAAACTGCCACTTGGATTGACATTATTCTGTATCACTGGGGACCTGGCTTTGCCATTTCATCAAGAACTTGCAAAGAAGAGAGTCTATTCATTACAAAAAATTGCTCTGGTGCCTGTAGGTGTTTTAACCACAGGGGATGGGACTGGAGGGGGTGTGGTCCTCCCCCACTGAGTGATGAGCGTGATCAGAAGGAGTTGTGTGGGTGCAGATTGATCTGTTCAAGTCGGCTTGTCACTTAGGACCGAGGATTAAGAGGATGTCTCCGAGCCTTTGCTGGTTGGTCTTGCTTCATACAGGTTTCTGATACTCTCACATCTCTTAGAGAATTTCTAATCAGATTGTTCAGCTACAGTAGAGGTGAAGTTCTTGCTTATACTGTTGTGTCTGAAAGGTAAAGTGTGTGTTGGGTTAAATAAAGTTTTAGAATCCCGGGACACTTAATTTTTAAGGGATGATTACCATGTGCCAAGGGATCTGCTCTCTTGGGAAATAAATCCAACTTGTGGTAAAGTATCTTGTTTATTTCTTGATTTTAATCTCCTCCTGTGACATAGTTCTCTAGAGAAAAAGAAAATGTTTAAGGCAGTAAATCAGCAAACCAAAAGTCTTCTGCCTAAGTTCATCCCAGTGAATTGTATGTGCATTTGTCATTCCAGAGACTGCTGTCAGCACCAGTGGCTGAGCGTCTTGCTAACTCTTCATCCAGTGCTGAGGTCCTATGGAATCAGGGACCTGCTGGTGAAACTGAATGCAGCCGATTGTTTGTTTCAATGAATGAAACAAAACACTAGACACTAGGCCCTTCTAAAACAATACAGCTTCGATTAATGTATTAAAATTTGAGGATTCAATTTAAACATTTTATTAGAACATTTAATATATATTTACAATTCTTCGTTTAGTCTGGACCTTCAAGCTCACATACCCAAACCAGTCAACATCACTTTGCTTTCACTGCCTACACGTATCACATCACTCGGACTAGCCTTGGGGACATCACTTTTTATTTTAACAACAACAGATTGTACTTTAAGCTTTCAGTAATGTTGACACATCTTTAAGCCATGTTGAATCATCATTGCATCATTTATTATGTAAATGATGCAACTTTTCTAGCAATTCAAGGAGCTCACCAAAGAATCAGACCGTCAGAGGACTTTGTGCTAGCTGAGCGGGGCCACGCGTGAGTGCTAGGAGAGGCCATGGCCAGAGTGTAAGCTGGACATCTCCAAATGCTCAAGGATGAGGTGGCACACATCTCAGAAAGCACTCTAAAATGAAAATGATTTGAAATTCAGACGATGAAAGAAGGATTGTAGTGTGAAGGTTCTCATTTTACTAACCTTGAACTCCTTGTAGTTGGAAGCACACTTCTTTAATATAATGCCTGGTCTTTATCATATAGCACTGTTTGTGGCATATTTCACCTTTAGATTCGAGCAGAGCCCTGTGTAACGTGCACCTTGTCAGCCAGCGGAAAAGACGAGCTACTGCTAATAAATGCTTTGAGAAATAATGCCCTTTCATGAAAACTTCAGGGCTGTTAGATAAAATTCCATCGTGCTACATTTCCATTAAACATTCAGGGAAACAAACGAGGTCTTCGGTTTGCTAGTGAAATGATGCGGATGCAGACGGTATCTCACAGTGATCACATCTTCTGACTCAGGACCTCTGTGGCAGGCCTGTGTGAGGAGGTTCTGTTAATAAGGAGGAATGGAGTCATCTAGCAATAGGGAGAAAACCCAGTAAATGAATAAATTGGAGTTTTCTTTATAGACCTGCTGTGAAGAAGGTTTTCTCTTAAGTGGTACCAAATGTTTCTGTTTACAAGATTCATCTCCAACCCTACTTGAGATGGGCTCACTGTTTTGTTTAATTGGATGGGCGTCAGTATCCTGATACCAGCCAGACTTCCAAACGGACATGTGAGCTGTCCACAGGGGCCCCAGCAGCCGGACCTACAGCTTTTCTTAGAACTGCCTGTGCTCAGTGTGAGCCTTTCTCCCCCAGACAATGTGTTGTGTGTATATCTGCATGTAGACATCATGCGCGTGGAATAAGCACGTGTCCCCGGATGGAGAGAACTTTCTAAAACCCAGAGGAATACAGTCACAGCTGACTGGCTCAGTATTAGAAGTCCGATGAGATCTAGTGAAAAGTCACTGGGACCGCTTTCACATCTCCCTCTCTTCCTTCAGAAGTGGATGGGCATCACAGACGACTGAATGACTTTAATGACTGAGTGTGGACCTACTTTTGTAGATTTTAGCTGCCATGTGGTATCTAAGAATTGGCTAAATGTTACTGTTGGCTTTGTCAGCACCGACCTTTGGACCTCAGAAGGGCACTTACTCCCTCTGGACTTGTTTCCTCTTGTTGAAGGTGTGTGGTGAGGACTCGGTCTCAACCAGGAGCTTTCATGCGGCTCCCCCGAGCCCAGGATTTTGTAAGCATGCCTTGCAGTGATGGCAGCCTGCTCTGGGGTCTTCTTCCCACTTGTTCCAGGTGCCATTTCTTTGAGGAAAAGTCTCCCCATTTTTCTAAGAGAAGAAGGAAAGAAGGGAGAGGAGGGAGAATCATCTTTGTTTTATTTTGGTTTTTCACCCCACCCCGGGGTCACACACTGGGTCCCTGGGCCTTACAAGGTCTGCACACCTGCGTCTCAGCCACCCGCAGCACAGGGGTGTGCCCCAAACCCATTCCTTGCAAAGTGGAACAAAGGTTTGTAGAAATCGCTGTGCTCCCAGCTCCCTCCTGTGTGCTTCTCCACCTGCATGCGTGTGGGGCTCCCTAGGAAGCCAGCCAGTGTCTCCTGGACAGCGGTGCTTGGACACGGCCTCTAACAGCAGGAACCCTCCAGTGGTGGCTGACGTGGCTCTGATGTGAGGAGCAGAGGTCTCAGCGAGGGTAGTTGGGTCCCCAGAAACTGTCGGAGCCTGGGGCCAGGGCTTCTGTGGCTGTGAGGCTGTCTGACATGGAGCGTGACTGCCGGGGGGCTGCCCAGCCCACAGCAGCTCTGACACGGGCCTGGAGTGGGCGTGTCCCACAGGCTGCAGGCTTGTCCCCCAGGACACTCTCCACTTAGGCGCCAGCGCCAGCGGTCAGTCAGCCCTGCTTGCCACCGACTGGCTGTAAATCACTGGTTCCCAGGGTAGCCTGCCCAGAACCAGGAGACCCTTTTACTGATCGGCCTTCATCACAAAGCCTGTAAGTCCGGGAGCCAGTGGGCAGAGCAGCACCGGCCAGGTGTGGGGAAGCAGAGCGACCTCCCCCTCTCCAGGCGCCGCCCCCCAGGTCCGCACCTCTTCACCAGCCTGGAAGCTCCCTGGAGCCCCTCCGCCCGGGGTTTCCTGGAGGCTCCATTTCATTGTCCAGCTGAACTTGATCTCCAGCGCCTCTCCTCCCAGAAGTCAGGGTGGGACTAGAATCCACCTCATCGCTTGGCTGGGTCCCCTGACAACCAAAAACAGCCCCACTCAGGTGCTTCAGAAATCCCCTCCACATCACAAAAGACACCTCACTCCCAAGTCCTGGGAAATCTAAAGGCTTTGGGAGTTGTGAGCCAGGAACTTTGGATGAAGACCAAATTGGTCTGAGTGTTTATGTTTTGGTCATCTGAGTGGACACATAGATGTTTCGTGCGTGTCACAGTACTGCAGACTACAGCCTCACCAACTGCCGTACGGATGCCGGCGTTGGTGCCTGTGACCGTCACCCACGTCACGCAGGTGGACTCCGGTGTCGTCGTCAAACAGGAGAAGCCTGTCCTCTCCAGGTCATGGGACGTGGGTGCCAGATGTCCGCGGGCAGACGTGAGCACACCCTGCCCATCCTGCGTGCCTTTAACCCTCGGTCGTGGTTGTGTTCGGGGTCATTCAAGCACTGCATACCCCACGTGTTTACTCCTTTGCTGTTTGATCTGGAAAAGTGGCATCGAGTGGGAATTGTGTTGTGAAGAATGCAAGGACCGTTTCTGTTTCTTTTTTAAGCTGCTTCTAAGAAGTCTATTATCATGGCGCTTTCTGTACTTAATAGGTAATTACAGGAAAATTGCTTTGGAAAGAGTCAACCCCAATGTCGGCAGTTAATTCTGACTTTATTAGCAGGCAGAGGCCGAGTGCCCTAGCCTGGCCTGCCTAGTGCCAGTGAAAGCTACTTGCAGCTGGAAGGAAGACAGGAGGGGGCAGGCAGGCAGGCAGGGGTCCAACTGCGTTGCAGCCAGAGTCACTACGTACAGCGAGTTCATGAGAGGAATGTTTTCCAGGCACCTTTGGTCTGAGTGGTTTTTACTCAGTATTTGGCACACATCTGCAGGTAGGACTCTAGGTGTACAGAGAAAGCAAATAAATGTGACCTTTGTAAGGCTGGTCTTTTCTTTATGAAGCCCAAAGGTGGACAAATACTAAAATATTAGCCCACTCCCACTGTGTTCCCCGGCTGACGGCACCTGTGTTGGCTCCACGGGTCACGTGGCCTCTCCTTGTTCCCTGCAGGTCCTGCCATCTGTCACAGGAAAGGACTGGGCTCGTCCAGTTGGGCAGAGCCCTGTCTCCGCCTGTCCTTCTCTTTGCTCCTATTTATTTGGAAGCAGCTCCACTGTGTGTGAGCAGGTCTCTGCCTTCGCCTGTGATAGAGGACCAGCAATGACTGGGAAGGCAGAGCTGCCCTGAAGGAGGTGCATCTGTGATTCGGTGACCCTGGCTGGGAGCCCATCTGGGACCTGGGGTTGGCAGCTCCCGAAGGTGTCCCAGGCTTCCCCTCTGCCTCTCACCTCCGCGGGCACTTCCGTGCTGCCAGGCAGAGCCAGGTACAGCCCCACGGCCCCGTGCACTCTCAGCTCCGGTCCGCTGCCTCCTTGGCTGCGGTCACGTGCAGCGTCACTGCCATCCAGCTCGCACCTGGCAACCCCTCAGAAAAGCATCAGCTCCCAGCCCCACCTCTGCAGTGCCCTCCTTCCCCCACCCCACCTCTGGGGGATTTTGAGGTGTTGCCAGATAAGGTTATTTTTTTGGTTTCAAACCACAAAATGCATGTGAAGAAGTGTGACTGCTGGAGCGTCTCCTTGTTTCCCAGCCAACATCAGGGCCCGGGACCACGTGGGGTTGACCGAACCCCAAGGTGAAGATTTGAATTTGGGTCTTTCCCAGGCTAGTGGGGGGTGGTCTGTCCTCGTGCGCCCACCCACGTGACGCCATTTCAGGCTCGGGGCTCGTTAGAGGTCGGCTGGAGATCGCCGCGGCCCAGCTGCGCTGTTGGTCAGTTGGTATGTTCTACGGAGCCGATGGAGAGGAGAATATTTGTTTCTCAGGCCTAAAGAAGCCGAGGTCTGCAGCCTGGGGCCTGAGTTCCTTCTTTTCCTCCTCATTCAGCTCTTGAGTTGCTCTGAGCCAGGCTCTGGCGTGATGCTTGTGTCTTTACCCCTGCTTTGTCTGAGCCATCTCTTCCTCCAGGGCCCAGGGGAAGTTGTAGAAGTCAGTGGTCTTGCTCAGAATCCCTGGTCCAGAAGCTGACTGTGCTTGTGATTCTACCTGCCGAGCCCTTCCGAGTGCCCTTCTGAGTGCGTTCCGAAGTGGGGGTGTTGCGGAGCATGACTCTCCTGCCTCTCTCAGGGTCCCCTCCTACCCCCTGTCAGTCCTCAGGGCTGCTGTCTCTGCACCCCACGTCCTCTCACAGCAGTGTGATGGGGTTGTTTCTCTAACATCGCTCTCAGGCCTCTGTTGCAGGGACCCAGCACCCTGAGGTTAGCTTGTCAGCTGTTCCCGCTGCTCTGATGGGGACAGTCCTGAGAGGTCACCTGCCCTCTGGCCTGCAGCCCCAGATGGTCGGCTGTCCCACTCAGCGCGGGCAGTGTCCTTATACACGGGCCTTCCTGCGTGCTCTGCATGGCCCACGGTGCCAGGGTCGGGACAGTGAGCCCGCAGGCTTTGCAGGCACAGCACCCCTCCTCCCCCGGAGGGGCACTTTCAGAAGAATGGGCCGGCTGTCCTCAGCACAGTGGCCTCCAGGCCTGCAAGAGGAGACATGGGAGCCTTTCGTTCTTCCAGATGTTTCTAGGCCTGACACGTGTGCCGCAGCGAAGCCTTGCGTGATACAGGAAATGCCGTCTCCCTTGGGAGGCTGCTGGCCACTTATTGGGACTTCACCCAGATGCCTTTGCGTGTGATCATTGTTCCATGCTTCTGCCCTGCTGCTGAGAGGGAGTCTCCCCCGTGGAGGGTGCAGGCCCGGCTGCTGAGGGGGCGTCGCCCCCGTGGAGGGTGCAGGCCCGGCTGCTGAGGGGGCGTCTCCCCCGTGGAGGGTGCAGGCCCGGCTGCTGAGGGGGAGTCTCCCCTATGGGGGGTGCAGGCTGGGCTGCTGAGGGGGCGTCTCCTGTCTGCGCCCATGAAAGGATGCAGGCTGGCGAGGCTCTGCTTTGGGGAGGGTTGTGGGAGGGGATGGTGGGTCTGTCGGAAGAGTGTGGAGCTGGACATCATGTCCTCATCCTGTACACCGTCCCCTCCCCGTACCTGGGACGCTCATAGGTCCTGGACTGCCTTTCCCTTGGGGCTCCTGCTCCCAAACAGTCTGCTGGGAGCTGGTTCTGGCCAGAGGGAGCCAGGCCGCCCGCCCCTCCTGGTCCTGGTCCTGCAGGAGAGGAGCCCACTCTGCCGTTGATAGTTGGATGGGCAGGAACTTTGCTTTTCAGAATTGACTGGTGCCTCACAGACACGCATCTGCCTTTGTCGTTACTGAGTCAGGTCCCGTGCTGGACGCTGGTGCTGGGGGATAAGAACTGCGCTTGTCCTGCGGCCCCACATCCAGAATGCGGGAAAGGCGGCCGGTGCCTCCCGTCTGTGCGCCTCCAGCAGGTGCTCTCCAAGCACCCAGATGACCGGGGGTGGGGGGGGCCCTCCGCACTCCCACCAGGCCTCCCTTCTGCCATCCAGCTAACGGCAGATGTGGTGTTTTCTCTTTCAGCCGTTCCGTTTCCTCCAAGTCACCGGCTCACAGCAAAGGAAGTGTTTGACAACGATGGGACGCCCCGCGTGGACATCTTGAAGGCTCACCTCATGAAGGAGGGCCGGCTGGAGGAGAGCGTGGCCTTGAGGATAATCACGGAGGGCGCGTCCATCCTCCGACAGGAGAAGAACCTGCTGGACATCGATGCGCCAGTCACGGGTGAGTGACAGGAGGCTGCCGCCCACATGCTCCAGCGCCGCTGGCCAGGCCCGCGTCCTTCCTCTTTTGCTGACAAGTCAGACAGTAAGGACTAAAGATGCCACCCGTGCACAGCGGTGTTTTTGCTTTCATGTATAAGATACCTGTAAGGTAGCAGTGCTCTGAAGCGGCCTGCAGCGTCGAGGTGAGGACGCATCGGGGTGTTTTCAGTGGGAAGGGGTCTGGCTGGTCAGTGGCATCCCAATGAGACGCTCATGGGAGCCATCAGGACGGCCCCCTCCCCGGGTGGAGGAGGTCTGAGCCGCGGGCCCCCAGGGGCTGCGTGGCGTCACCTGGACGCTTGTCCATGCCGGTTCCCAGGCCCTGGCTGCAACTACTGAGCAGCTCTGTGGGGTGAGGCCGGACCGTGTTATCAACCCCTCCAGGTGACAGAGGCACATTGGGTGTCACAGCGAGAGCCCCTGGCTTCGGGGAGGACTCGCCTCTCTCACGTGGCCCTCGCGTCACCTGTGTCTTCTTTCAGAGCGTTTCTGTTCCCTTACTTCTTACGGCAGGTGCGCCTTCTGACAGCTGTCACTCGTAGGCCACTCGCACTCAGGCTTGTCAGAGCTTTTTCGGGGAGCTGAGCGTCAGGTATCCATGCCTGATCGCCCCTGTGGACTTGGCTAAACTCGCAAGTTAGCATATTTCAAGAACATTTGTTTTTCTCATTATTATCAATCTGACAAAAGGAAAAAATTAGAATCTTATCCTTTTCAAAATGAGGGAAACATGTTAAAGTATTTTCTGTGACTACAGGTTGCTCCTTTCATTCCACCTCTTTGCAGCTCGTGTGACTGACCTGCCCATGTGTGTCTGAGTGTGACCGTTAAGAGAAAGACCAGCTCTCCCGCCTATCAGACGGCTTTGTGCTGGCGTCCCTGAGAGCATTTCCCCGCGGGGTGTGGTGTGTGTGTGTCCGTCCGTCCGTCCTTCCCAGCGGGCCTCTGACCCCACAGGTCGGGTTCAGTCTCCCTAGACAGTCCTCAGTCCCAGGTTGCAGTTCCCACGGTCTGGTCCTCAGACTTCAGGTGAGGCCAGATCCCCACCTGGGCTTCCACTCAGCTGTCTTAAACCGGGGGCTCTAGGACGCCCCCCGAGATCCAGTCCATGTGCTAGAATGGCTCACAGAGCCAGTTTGCTCTCGAGGTCACCGGTGCCTTATAAAGGAAATAACTGAGGAACAGCCAGAGAGGAGAGAGGCCCAGGGCCGAGTGGGGAAGGGTGCCCTGGGCTTATGGGCTTCCCACCCGGTCCAGAGCATCCAGCTGCTGGCCAGGTGACCTCCATCCCCAGGCCCTCTCCTCCTCGGGGCAGGTAGGGGACTGAAACCCAACCTCTCGTCACCTGGTTGGGTCCCGACACCCCACCCCACCACAGGTGCTTCCAGAAGGCCCTCATTGTCCCAACGCAAGACACCTGGTCGCTCTCAACATGTAAGACATTCCATGAATTTGGGGAGCTGTGAGCCAGGATGTGGATGAAGACAAATATGTCTGAGAAGTCTGTAGTTTGGTCATCTGTGTGGTCAGTATGTTTAAGTCATAAAACCCCATCCTTTCTGCAACAAAAGGTCCAAATTTACTGGCATTATCAACATTTCCTCTCGGGGAGACAATCTTGCATTTCTTGTTTGTAATTCAGAAAAATAATGCATGTGTTTGGGGCCGGGATCTCAAGCCCCAGACGTGCCCGGTGTGACCCCTGTGACCCGTGGCCCCTGATAGATGGATCACGCATTGTTACCTCCATCTCAGAGCCCCTGTGAAAGTATAAGGACAAAACACAGGTGAACCTGCTTTACTCTCTGAGACACTAAAATCCTAAACCCTTTTTATATCTAAATACTAGCCTAGCTCTCACTCTCTCCAGGAAACTACTCAGCATGATGGGCTGTCAATTCCCTTTCATGTTAATGGTAAAGCATTACCTTTTCTGATAGCGTTATCATTAAGCTGGTTTGTTTTGGGTAAGAAAGAATGACTCCCATTTTACTATAAGCTGATTTCTCCTCCATTTCACGTGATAATGATAAGGTGTGACTTCCCATGAAGGACTCATGTTGAATTCACTCCTGCACCCATCGGTGTCAGTGGAGGTGACAATTTAAGAGGAGTGTGGGGAGGCCAGGCCATGTTTGAAGTCTGTCCCGAAGGAACATGCTGGAGGGCTCTGAAGAACCTTCTGGAGTGTTCAGCAGTGATCACTCCTGCCTTTAGATGCCGCTGGCGTTTGGTGATTCTGGGAGATGGCCAGGAAGAGGCGTTGACAATCAGGACCCATTTCTGTCTCAGTCTCCCTGGAGAGAGAAGTAACCGAGCCCTTTAGCCAGTGTGGACATGACCTGGGATGACAGGCTGTGTGCTGAGAGGTGGCCCCATGCAAGGCCTTTCTGCCCCCAGGAGCCAGATCCCACGCCAGCATCTGCCCCTGTGGGGACCGTGCAGAGGGGTGGGAGGGAGAATTTATTTGACATGGGTGGAGGTGGGAAACCCAGCTGCATGTCACTCACAGAAAGCTAAACTCAGAGCCTCCGTCTTCCAATCCGTGAGTTTCTGAGCAAAGCTGGAGACACAGGATTGTGGAATGAGAGCAGGTACATGGATCAGGGGACGTTACAGTCTCTGTATCTCAAGACCCACTTAACTGGTAAAATTTCAGGACCCGTGACTGTGTGCTAAGCTTTTATTTTACCTGGACTGTTGAGCCAGTGATGTACTATTTATTTTTAAACGTAGCATTCTGTTGTTTGGCTAATTGAATCAGTAAAGGTGTACTTTTTGCTGATGTGGGCTACGCACTATAAGGCGTACTTCACACATAGAGATCTTACTCCCGTCATGTAGGATGGCATCAAGAGAACTTCTGAAGAGTTGGGAGCAGGGCAGGGCAATGGTTAGAAGTGAGAACCCGTGGAGAGAGGGGAAGTAGAGGGAGGGTTCAGGAGCTGGAAGTGTCCCCTCAGACTGTGGGCCCCGGTGCCGGGACCTCGGCGCCTGTCTAGCCTTCAGCCATGGGTGTAGCAGGAATGTAAACTCCCTAGTGAGACCAAGGCAAGTAAATACCTTTTCACTGCAACAGAAGCTCTCCCTCTGCCCTCCTGGCTCCTTTTCAGTAGCAAAGGCATCCACGCAAACATTTACAGAATTGACGCTAACATGCCTGCTCTGATTTGCTCTCGTTTTAAGAAAACCCTAGAAATGAATGTCCTAGTTATTTGAAACCTGACATGATTTCATCCCTTTGGCTTTTCTTTAATGTCCCTTCCCTCCCCACCAGGTATGTACAAAGCAGTGACAGGCTGGTGTTCATTTCCCCCATCAGCGCATTTGATGTTGGAGAGACACATGTGCAGGGGGCAGGCGTTCCCAGGAGATAGGGAGAGGGGAGCCCTGTGCACCTGGCTGGCAGGTGCACCCCCTTCACCCAGCTGCGCTGCCCTGTGGAAGCAGAGTAGTGTGCATGACAGGGTGAGGTCTCCTCTGCCTTTTTCTCTGCATTGATGGCATGGACGGGGGTTGCTCACAGAGTTGGGCTCTGTTGGAGTGTCCTGCGAAGTATGTCTCCTCTTTGAATCTTTGTTGAAAACGACATTGAATTTATGTCTGTTTCCTTGGCAGACACACAAGGGGACTTTTTAAAAAATGTCCAAATATCAGAGTGGGACCTGGTGATAAATTTCTTGTGCCCCTCGTCGTCACGTTGACCCACCGTGTGTGATGGTGTGTGGGTGGGGTTCTCGGGGTGGTTCAGGTTGGGTGAGGTCCTGAGAGCGGCCCCTGATGGACCAGTGCCCCTCCGGGAGGGGACTTAGCAGGCGTCTGTCTGTAAAGCGGAAATCGGCCCTCCCTCCGCGCTGCTCCCCGGCCCTGGGACCTGGGACGACCAGCCTGAAGACTGAGGAGTAAGCGGCCGTGGTCGAGGCTCCCCAGCCTGCAGTGTTTGTAGTTGCAAAATAACCAACACACGACTCTTTTCTCACGCTGGGAATTCTGTGTGACCGACGTTCCTCGCACACGGGCCGGTGCAGGCTGTGCAGGTCAGAGCTGGGCCGGTGAGACCGTCTCTCTCGCCAAGGACTCAGTGTAACAGGACGACGGAATCAGATCTGCACCGAAGACAAGTCGACCTGCCACCGATGACGGAGGGGCTGTGCCTGGGAGCGCTCAGCCAGCGAAGGAGTAGGTGCCGCTGCGGAAAGCCAGAAGGCTTTCGCGTGTCCCCAAGTCCCAGCCCGCGGCAGGCGGTGCACCTCGCGGTGCTTTTCCTGCTGGAGCTGTTCACTCCCGTCCTAGGTGTGGACGCAGGACTCTGAGAAGATGACGATCAAACCTGGTGCCCCCTGAACACGCAGTCTGATTGGGGAGCAGACACCACAGTGGAGGCCGCTGCCAGCTGGGGCGGGGACGCAGGACGGGGACAGCAGGCGCCCCAGAAGTCTTGACCGAGCGCCGGGCACTTCACGTGTCACACGTCATCAGGAACGAAACCTGAGAGAGGTGTTCCAGACGACACAGCAGCCTGTTGAAGCTGCGGTGTTTTCGTCAGGTGACAAGGTGTGTTCCTGGAGTTTCTCTGTGGGGACGCAGGTTCTCAGCGGGGAGGTGGTCAGAATCTCTGGAGCAGCAGGTGAAAGCCCCTCACGGCCCCAGAAGGCGTCCTGTGACGCAGTGCGACCTCAGCTGCCCCGTGGGGGCCGGAGGATTGATGCCGAGGACTCGGGCCTGAGCAGACCTGGCTCCGACTCTGACTGCTGACAGTTGATCTGAAAACCTATCTGACTCGTGTGCCCTTAAAAAAATCAACGTCTGTTCAAGACATGGACGTGCGAGGCAGTTTACAGGGAAGCAGTGGAGACATTTCTCCTGAGAGTCTCAGCTGCCGCCTTCCCTTTGCCTTCTCGTGTGTCGTGGCCACTCAGTCCTGGTCTGCCCGCCGTGAGGCGTGGCGGTCAGTGCAGTCACGTCGCGGCTACTTTTCTTTAAGACACAGTGGACTCGGTCCTTCTCAGTGGGGGGCTGCATATGCGCTCCCCTCGTCTCCGAGGCGGCCCCCTTTCCAGTGTCCGCTCACCTTCTCTTTGCGCCCCCGAGGGTCCTGGCAGTGGCAGCCTGTTGATTTAATTCTCTGGTGAGAATGTCCCGGGGACAGTCCCAGATGCGCGTGTCAGACTGCAGTGGACCATACAGGGAGCTCACTGGTTCACAGCAGAGTCGTCACTTTCATTTCAGTGACACTGTCCTTGTCCGTGTCACACTGCGGGGGCGGTCAGGTCATTGGTGCAGCTTTCAGAGTCAACACTGAGCTGTTTTTCTTGCAAGGCACATGTGTGCTTAGCGCATTTTTTTTTCTCACCAGTCACTATTATAAACAAACACAGCACTTTCTCCCCTAAACACTCCTGGAGTAGGAAAATGACCAAGATAATGTCTAGTGATAATTCCATTAATAACCTGAAGTGGGCTTTGATAAGACTCTGCTCTTTCAGAAGGAGTGCCAGTGGTTCCCCCCAAATTAATGTGGACTTCCATCTCTTAAGGGGTCTTTTCAACCACTTCTTTTTGTCTTCTGTTCTGTTACACAGACAGAGCCACGCTTTTGGTAGAAGTGCACACAGGCCTTGCTGGAAGGTGTTTGGGAATCATGTTGAACACCCTTCCCTGCACCCCCACATTCCCACCTGGCTGTCCCCTTGCCAAGGAGCCCAGTAGCGTCACTCTGAGCATCACCCCCGGAGGAGGCACCGCTGAGCGCACCCACCTGACCGTGCGGACCCGCGTTCACATGCCAGGCAGTCCACCGCCTTCCCCGTTGACCCAGGGCTGGCAGTTACCCTGACGGGCCCGTGAGACCCCCGATCTGGAGGTCGTTGTCGAGCGGGGCGCTGAGCTCCAGTCCGACTGCATTCCTGCTGCATCCTGCTGCTCTCTGCACAGTGTTGACATCAGCAGACGTGGCTCTTGAGTCAGGACTGTGGGCGTCTCTCTCCGGAGGTCAGAGGTGCTCCTGGTGGCCTGCACCGTGTGTGGACAGCGTCGTCTCCCAGGACGCCTAGCGCGACTGAGCATGAGGGGGCACTGGCGCAGGCGCGGGTGTGGATGGACTCGCCCCCCAGCACCTCCCTCCTCGTCCTGCTCTGTCCTGTGAGCCACTCCCAACTCTGTCTCAAGGGGAAGCCTTGGGCGTGCGAGAGAAAGAAAACTCACGAACTGGTCAGAAGCAGTTTCTTAGAGAAGAATCGGGGTTTGATTAGTGACTAGGAAATGCTATTAAATCTCAGTGGCACCGCTTCACCACTATTTAACATGACTTGTTACAGAACGTGGCTTGTTAAAACTCACACTGGCCGCTGTTGAGACAGGCCTTGAGGTCCTGCCTTTGGACTCGGGCTGAGAGCGCCCTGTACCTCGTCCGTGTCTCCATCGTCTTCTGAAGTCACCTGGGGTCTCGGAGTGCTGGTGACCTTGTCACCTTGCTGAGCAGGGAAACATGGATATGTCCTTTTTATCATATTAGCAATAACCCCAAGAGGTACAAGGTAGGGCGCTGTGTCTGTATGAAGCCAAAGCTGAGTATAAATTGCAGATCAGTGACAACTGTCCTTTATGATGCTTTCATAAGAAAATAGCATCTCTAGTCAAATGTATTTTGTAAAAATAGGACTTCACTGATGCTAGGGTATTAGAGCAAAAGTCCCACATCCAGGATAGTCGAGGTGTTTCCAGAGATGGTTGTGAAATTTTCATTTCTGGTCAACATGTCAGTTCCTCTGCCAGAGGCTGCTTTTTGAGTCCTGTGTGCTGTTTAGTGTATTTCCCTGTAAGGAGCTCGTCCTTGACAGGAAAGTCCCCACCGCAGCCAGTAGCATACCTGACTTTATTTCAGGATGTTCCTCAGGGAATTTAAGGCTTGAACACCAAGGCTTTTGAATTTCATGAGAGTCAGAGATGTAGGTGCCAGAAAACTTGACTGGTTTGATCTTTTTGTAAGCTTTTATCTTTTTTGAATTTTTTCCATGTTTCACTTATTTTTTAATTTCGTTGTTAAATTTTTAATGCTGCCATTTGGGGAATTTTTGACTAATTCATTGAAAATCTTGTTGAAGGAACCTTGCATCCTAAAGTTCTATAGGTTTCAGTGGGCACCATCTGCAGGCTTTTCCTCTGCATGGTTGTCCCTTTATGTTCCCTGCTCAGATCTCTCTTTTCTCATGTTCACAGTGATCACAGCCTGAGCAGGAGCACAGCTAGGATTAGTGGCAAGGAAAACTGAAAATGAAAGAAACATAGAATTATTAACTGAAATTTTTCTCTTATGGCTCCTTTGGTAATGTTTTTTAAAAATACAAGCTGATGTCAAGATCACTGTCTTATTTACACTGCCTTTCTTTTCAGGTGTGTGTGTGTGTGTGTGTGTGTGTGTGCGTGTGCGTGCGTGTGTGTGTGTTAATTATTTTCAAGACGATTAAGATTGCTGTCAGGCCTTGAATACAAATCTACTTGACCCCTGAGGGTCCCTGACCACTGTCCACTTCCCGAAGTCCTCTGCTACACTTCATGTGTCTGCTTCTCATGTTCTTGGTCTTACGTCCTTTCTTGGTTATGAAGGAGAATATTCTTGAAATGACTTGCAAAAACATTTGTTCCCACTTCCAACCCAGGATCCTTTGTACTTTTCTGTTTTTTCTGTGTCTTATTAGCATAATCTCATCCTTTCTTAAAAAAACATTGACTTTGAAAATCAGCCTCCAATTTTAAGAACTTAATTTAATCCTCAGAAGTGTCTAGATTATATTCTGTATCTCTTTTAAAATCTGAGTTACGAGTTTCTTTTATAAGAGGCAAAACTTGACTGGCTGCTTGGATGTCATGCGATGAAAGGAGCGTATCAGATGATCCCAAACGAGACAGAAATGATTCCTTTGAAGTTCTCTCCCTCGTGGTTAAAACATCGAAGGCCAGATCCGTCAGAGGTGGTCCTTCGCCTTCCTCTGAAATGCTGCTTTCTTTGCCACCTTCGAGAGGCAAGTGGGCCTGGCTTGTTCAGTATTAACAGTGCTCTGTGAAAATTAGAAAGAAGATTGTCTGCATATTAATGTAAACTCCGTACTCTCCATTCCACTTGAGAATTGGAGTTGCGCAAGTGTTAAAAATGGGTGAGAGTTTTCAGAATGATTTGCCCCGGTTTCTGGTGTGTTAAGGGCTGTGACTCGGTCCAGCTCAGAGCCTCCTCCCCTTGTGGTCTGCTCAGTATCTTTGGCTTGGACTCACCTCTCTGATCCAGTGGATTAGCAGAAAGAGAAAATGTGAATGGAGTAGGAAGAGGTGAGAAAAAAGAAGTGTGGTTTAATCCCCGCTCTGTGAGTCACCTTGGGGGCGCGTCGCCTGCTCACAGTGGCGGGATGTGACTTTGTCCTCCGCCTCTGCATCAGGGTTTCAGTCCTGCACCTCCGGGGCACCTTCTGGACCCCAGCCGTCTGGGGCGACCTGGCCCCGGGGGAGAATGTAGCCTCCACCCAAAAGTGCGTGGGGCTGGGGCGCTGTGTCGCAAACCTCCTGCTCCCACCCTCACTCTCAGCTCCCGTCCTCTCCCGGGGCTCAGCCATGTCGACAGCTGCCAGCTAGGTAGGCGGTGACAGCCGCCTCACATCCTGGATCCTGACGGGCGGGGAGAGCGGCGTCCACGGCACCCCTCGTCCACTCCTGCGACAGCGCACATTTGAGAGACAAATACATCCTGTTTCCTTGGACGTGTTTCGTACTGTGACTATGTAGGTTAGAAAGAAGAACGTGGAAACCTAGAAAAGCTTGAGCTTTCAGCTGTGAAGATGTGGTTTAAAAAGAGCAGTGTGTCGCCACACCGGGGGTGGACGCACAGCAGCCACATCTGCCGTCCTCCTCCTCCCACTCAAGGACATGCTGTTTCCAGCGTGGGCGAGCAGCTTTTCAGGTAACAGCTCCCAGAGGTACCAGCGCCGTGTCTGGTACCTGGATTTGACGTTTCTCAAGTCACGTGCAGCTGTGGATCAGAAGGGCGCAGCCGGGATTCCAGGGATTTTCACTCCTTTTCCTTCATCTGGCCGGCCTGAGGTCACACATCACTGACAACGGTGCCTGTCCCCTCACAGGGTCTGTGAGGAGCATGCATTGTCACTCAGACACGTTCAGGGATTTCAGGGGACATTTCCATGGCACCGGCGTCCAGGGCCCAGGTGCCGCAGTGCCGCAGGCTCTCAGCCTCAGGTGCAAACTGGGTGGTGGAGCCTCTTCTGCGTCCGCCCTTATGTCTGGTCGCCTGAGCGCCCCTATGCCTTTCATCCCCTTGGCCTGTTTGCACAAACGCCGCCCCCAGCCCCTAGTTTTCTCTCAGTAAGAGACTTGGTGCACACATCTCCTTGTTTCTAGAAGGTTCCTCCTCCTCCCCATCATTTCAGATGATCAGAGATCAGCTTAAACATCAGCTCATTTGTTTGCGGAAGCCTCCCCAACCCCTTGAGTAAGTAGGGTATCCCTTTTCCCCAGCAGCCCCCGCACTAACGTCGCCTGTGGTCACAGTCAGAGCAGTCTTTCCCAGGACTGGCCCTCTGTCTGCTCTTCTCCACCTGTCCTCATGCTCAGCGAAGGGAATAGCCTCCTGATGGACGTTCATTAGGTTTGCCAGCAAGGGGCCGCGCCGTGACCCATCTCACAGCAGTCATTGTGCCTTGACCTCCCTGTGCAGCCGAGAGGAACTGCCTGGTGGAGTGACTCACCCTGAGCTCTGCCACGGCGGGACTTGGGCAGAGAGAGCTCCCCTCAGAATGCACACGGATGAGGGGGCTGGTGGCATGGGGGTGGGTGGCATTGGTGGCTGGGAGTGACAGAGGAGAATCAGGAGACATCTCTCACAGACCAGGAGGCGCAGGCACATCCATGCATCCAGGGGCCGGGAGACACCAGCAGACACTCTGTTGGACTGTGACCGTGGCCCGTTGCTGTGCAGCCTGAGACATTCAGGAGGGATGGACAAACACTCCGCACTGGAGACAGCCGGAAAGACAGACTGTAGACACTGGGCCTGCCCGGTGTACAGCTCTGTGGCCTCCAGATCAGCAGCCCAGGCCCCTGGTCCCCTGGAGGTGTCCGCATGAGGGGAACCTGCAGGGGTCCTCTTTCACCTCCCATCCTGGTGACGATGGTGACTTCCATGGATGACCTGGATGAAGGTACGGCAGCCATGTCCATCCATGTCCAGGGAGTGAGGTCTGGAGGGCAGGTCCCTGTCACGGGTTCGAGGCCAGTGGTGACATCTGGGAACACGCCACAGGACGTCCGCAGGGGCAGCTGACTTGAATCAAACCTCTCAGGTGGACATAGTCCCCATGATGCCACCACGGCGGGCAAACCTTGCCCAGGAGCGGCGAGGTCACGCGCGGAGCCCAGGCCTGGCTGCGGTGTTTTCCTAACTAAGTGCCTCCCAGGGTCCCAGCCCTCCTGTCGTGCTGCTACCCTGGACACCTCTGGTTTCCCCCAGGTGAGGGCCTGGGCGGGTGGGGCTCTGGAATCAGTGGGGCTGGGGTCCAGAAGGTGCCCCGGAGGTGCAGGACTGAAACCCTGATGCAGAGGCGGAGGACAAAGTCACATCCCGCCACTGTGAGCAGGCGACGCGCCCCCAAGGTGACTCACAGAGCGGGGATTAAACCACACTTCTTTTTTCTCACCTCTTCCTACTCCATTCATATTTTCTCTTTCTGCTAATCCACTGGATCAGAGAGGTGAGTCCAAGCCAAAGATACTGAGCAGACCACAAGGGGAGGAGGCTCTGAGCTGGACCGAGTCACAGCCCTTAACACACCAGAAACCGGGGCAAATCATTCTGAGCCTTTCTGCTCACCGGGCTGCGGGCATGCCATGCACTGCCTGTGGAAGGAGAGTGCAGATCAGCCCCTCTCCCTTCGGGCAGAGAACCTGTCTTTCTCCTCCTGTTTGTGCTGAGGAGCCCCGTGGGGTCCCCGCCCCCTGAAAGGAGGTGCTTCACACACCACTTCTTCTGCCCGGTGCCCCATTTCTTCATCAGCATGCAGGTCGGAGTCCATGTGCAGCTTTAATGTCTGTCAGACTGCAGACCCTGGATGGCCGGGCCACCGTCCCACTCTAGGGCCCTTGCAGGGGCTGGCGTGGGCAGCACGGGTAGCAATGGTGAAAGCATCCTGGCTGTCCCCTGGCTCCTGCTGGCACCATGCATGGTGCGCAGTGCTCGCCGCCTGCTCAGCTGGGCATCCCGTCCCCGAGGCCGCCCTCGGCTCCTCCTTCCCAGCCAAAGCTGTGCTCCAGAAGCTCCTTCTCACTCAGAAGGAGGCCCATTCCGCAGGAGCCTCTAACCTCCAGCCAAGGAAAGACAGTGTCATCCCAGCCTTGTCCTAGGAGTCTTCCTCCTGCCCGGGTCTGTGTGGTGTCTGCGCCACTACTCTTCCCTCGGAGTCCTCGCTGCCTCCGGCCCTGTATCCTCAGAACCTCACGCACCTGCTCTGCAGCTCCTGCCGGCCCCCTTCACGAAGCACCTGCTGCCTGGGCCGCGCCAGCCCGTCACCCCGGCCCCATGACTGTTCCAGGCACTTGGCGCCGTTCTCTCAGAACTGTGGGGCCGGGTGGACCCTGCTGAGCTCTGTCCTGCACGTGGGATGCCACATAGCCCTGTGGTACAGTGGTGCATGACGTGATGGTCACCATTCTCTCTGGCTGCTGGGAAGACCACGTGTAATGGCGGGGAACTTGGGGTTGGATTTATCTGGGTTCAAGCTCTGGATCTGACTCCCTTGGTGCCAAAACGCCTCAGCTGAGAGCTAACGTTTCCTTGCCTGTGAGGCTCTCAGGTCCATCACAGGTGTGGGGGGCACCCTGACGCAGGTCATGAAAGGTACCTGGGATCAACACGCCTGCAGTGGCGCTGCCACCTGCAGCTGTCCTCCACCTGGTCGCCCGCAGCCATCTGTGTGACCATCTGTGGCCGTAGCCCTGAGCATACGCACGGTTTGAGTGTCCCCTCTGGGCCACACTCAGTCTGTGTGGACAGTGGCGAGATGCAGGTCACCTTCTGGACGGCGAGTGAAGCCTGTTTCCTGATAGCCACGCTGTGAGGCCGGGCTCACGTCCAGCCTCCGTGTCAGGCTGCACGCATTTCCCGGCCGTCCCTTGTCCTCCAGGAATGCGCCTCAACCTGTGTTCTCAGACGAGCAGATCTAGGGCAGTTTCCTCTGGGCCCAGGGGTGGTCATCTAACTCATGTGCGGAGGGTGGAGTGGGCAGGGCCGCCTCGCAGCTGGTCCTCTGTCACACGTTCTCTGCGACGTCTCTGTCCCCTTGTTCGAGCCGTCTTCAGACCATCACTTCTCAAGTCTCTCATCTTATCCCGTCTGCAGACCCCGTGTGCACAGGCATGCGGGCACCGGCCACGTCCCCAGCACCTCCTGTCCTGGCATCTGCCCTTCCTGCGTCCTCACCGCTCACGCTTGTGAGTCCACACATCTCGTGGCTGCCTCTCAGGTGTGTTGACCTCTCAGGTGGCTGCCATGCCCTCTCCTGGTGGTGGAGTCAACATTTGACCTCTCTCTGGTCCCCTCCCTTAGGCCCTGTTCCAGCTTTCGGCTGCTTCATTTTGAACTGTCACCCACCACCCGTCTCTGGTTCTCACCACCGGCATCCAGCACAGCCCCCGCACTCTTCTGTGTCCGCACACCTGATCTCATACCTGCTCCCACCCTGTTCACCCCTGTGGGGCGCCACCACCCAGGCCCCGCCCCCACTCCCTGTGCTGGCGTCCCCTGTCCAGCCTCCCTGCCCCGTCAGCGCTGCTCTCACACCCCTGGCTTGTCCTCCGTGCACACTCAGCTGCCCAAACACGCAGAGGTCCATCCTAGGGTGCAAGCTTGAGAAGGCGGGTGCTTGTCCCCACCCCCCACTCGCGTTCCAGGGTCTGAGCAGCATCTGGACTGACTGGGTCTGGGGGATGCGGGTGTGCTCTCATGTGCCGGCTGTCTAGCCGTGCACGCAGACCGGCTGCTCCTGTGCGTGCAAGAAACTTGACATTGCCTCAGACCGGCCCTGCCGGGAGGTAGAAAACCTCCTCCAAGGACCAGCAGGACACAGCTCCAGCTGTCACCAGGGACTGGACAGTGATCTCTGCACATAAACGTGCTCGCTGCTTGTCCCCGCCTTCGATGAACAGCGCCCTAACGTGCTCTGGAAGCGTGGGCGTCTGGGGCCTGGCCGAGGCCTGCTGCTCACCCGCCTTTCTCCTGGTGGGTGAGGGCGCACAGGTCTGGGTGTAACGAGGAGGACAGGCAGGAGAGGAGGTGTGGCCACGTGCTGCTGTTCCCCCTGCTTTGTCCTCTGATCCCAGCTCTCCGTGCTGGGGCTCGGCTACGACGTGGCTACGACGTGGCTACAACGTGGCTGCAACGTGCTACAATGTGGCTGCAACATGGCTGCAACGTGCTACGACGTGGCTACTATGTGGCTACGACGTGGCGGACTTTAGACCCCTTGCCCTTCAGGACAGAGTGTCAGGAGAGTCAGCAGTGCTACTGTTGCTACAGCTGCTGGGTGGGATGCTGTCTTGCAAAGATGACTGGACACTTTCCGATGAGCAGGCGCCTGGTGCGCAGTCTCCACAGCACCGCCCGGTGTGGAAGGTGCAGGCAGGCTGCCCCACACACGTGTGACGGAGCAGCAGGAAACCGACTTCTGGACCCTGTGTCCTGCTCTGTCCAGCCCTCCTCTGGAGGAGGGACAGCGTTCAGGAGGCAGTGCCTTAGATGCTCCTGCAGAAGGAGCTGGCCAAAATGAAGGGGCTGAGACTGACTCCTGGTGGTGGAATCCTGCTGGTGATCTCGCCATGGGCACGGGCCATGGGACACCACGGGCCCTGAGCTCCAGGACGCCGAGGTGTCAGTGGGTTGAGGGGAAAGGAAAACCTAGCTGACGAAAGTCAACTGAAGCTGCAAGAGGCGCGGCTATGTTTTCGCCTGTAGTGAGGATTTCTGTGCCGAGGTGTTGGAGAGTGACTGTGTGTCTCGTCCTAACGGGCTACAGCGTCAGACGTGCATGCTGAGTGGAACGGGGTCCAGTGACCCTCCTCACTGCCTCACGCTTCGGGAGCTCCTGTAACTCACTCAGCAAGCGTGTGGCCTCCTGGCCATCCCATCACAGTGCCATCCTCCTCCTTTCTCTGAGTGACGGGCGAGGTGGGTCTGACCTCACGGGGTTTCATTGCTGCTTTGTCCGCCTGTCACTGCCCACCAGCCCGCTGCCAGTTCCACGGTACCCACTGGTCACGTGCTCTCTTCCTCGTTTTCCCGCGAGCACGCCCTCCCCGGGACCGCGGGCTCAGTAGCCCGACAGCAGCAGGTGCTGAGTGCGGGGAGGTCCTGCAGTATTTGGGTAACAGTGCTTGTCAAGAGGAAGCACTTTCAGACGTTAAAGGATTTTCCTTCTTGTTTGAGGGTAAAGCAGTAGGAGAGGGTTTATTATCAACACTGTTCGGGTTAAGAATTGTACCCCCTGTTGGGAAGAGAGTGCAGACGCGCAGGGACGGGGTGTTAGGGCGGAGGTTCTGAAAGACGGCACAGATTAAAGGCCGGCACAGCGGATAGTTCCATGTGTACAGATCACTCAGTCTGTTAGCAAATGCTGTTGTTGATCACAGTCTGGGGGTTTGGGAGAAGGGCCGCCCCCATCAGAGCGAACGGGGAAGGAGGCACGGAGGGGACACACTCCCGCTGTCCCCCTGGAGGGAACACTGGCAGCAGCAGAGACAGTGAAGGACGAGGGTGCAGAGGGTCAGACTCCAAGCCGGGCGAGCCCAGTGGGGTGACGGAGCCTGGAGAGCAGTGGGCTGTTCGGTGGACCGGCTGGGATGGCGCAGGGGTGACCTGGGAGAGCTGCGGCCGGGGTACCCGGGGGTTTGGTGGGGCCCCGCAGAGATTCCTGGGGGCTGGGGGAGGCTGTAGCAGTGCGGCTCAGGGCAGACACGCCTGGAGGGCCCAGGGGCAGCAGGGAGCGTCTGACACCCGCGCCAGAGGCGTCCCCTCAGCCCGGCTGCCCAGCGTGGTTAGGGAGTCACCACCCCAGTTCCATGTGCTTTTGTTGAGTGAGTTTGTTTGGGCAGGTTGGGCACGTGAGTAGTAATTCACCCCGAACATAGATCAAATCATGCACAGAGCTCTTTAGTCAGTGTTTTCTCCCCATCGTGCCTCAGTGGACACACAGGGCACGGAAGGCAAGCTGTGTGGTCACAGATCCTGAGAACTGTTACTTGTGAGGAAGAGCCCCTGGCTGGGCCGGTGACCTGACCCTCAGCATCTGCTCTGCCCACCCAGCCAGACGGGACCTGCCGGGCCCTGGAGTGGACCGAGAGCACCGCCTGTCCCATCGCATCCTCACCAGACAGCGGAGCGGGAGCAGGAGCAAGGTCAGCCCCGACAAAAGGGGCCAAAAAGAAATGAAGGCGTGTCTCCTCCCCTCCCGGAAAGTCCCCAAAGCACAGCAGACACCTGCTTCTGACTTGAACTTTGTGGGGTGTCCAAAACCCCTCAGCCTTGACTTGCGGGCGGAGCTGTGCCCTGAGTTCTGACGCACCCCCCGCGCTTCATTTTCCTGTGAGCGGGCTCAGCTCCGGAAAGGGAAGTGTCAGACTTCGCCTGAAGAGAAATCCGAAATGACAGGTGGGGACTGCGGCCCAAACTGCCGTGTTTCTATCACCTCTGGTCACTGCACCGTGAGCTGCTTCTGCACATGGAAGGAGCCCAGTGCTGCCCGGGGCTGGGAGTGGCCCTGTCTTAGGCTTTGACCTGGCCCCCACGGGAGGCTGGGACCTCAGTCACTGTGGATGCTGTGGCTGCTGGGCCCTTGCCCAGGACACCTCCCAGCTTGGGCATGGCCCTCAGTGTCTTGTCCAGAGTCCAGGGTGGCGTGTTCTCGGGGTCCCTCAGGAGAGACTGAGTCCCGTCCGCAGTGAAGATCTGGACCCAGGAGGAGACCCTGTGACTTGACTGACCCGTGTGGCCACGTGAGTGCCCAGGCCTCTGTTCCTAGGAGAGGACATCCCTGAAGATCCCTGTCCAGTCAAGCACAGTTGTTAGCTGGATGTTGTTCATTCCTTTTTCCAAGGAATATGGCTGGAGGGCAGGCCTCTAGAGGTGGCCGGTGCACGGATCCCTCCGGCCACCCCACAGCCCTCTGAGCAGGGCTTCTTCACACCCGCTCCCTGCACCTCGCCCGACTCCCAGAAACCTGTGCTTGGACGGGCTCGGACCCTTCACCTGGTGTTTAGGGGGAGTGTGTTAGCCTCATGCCACCAAGCTGTCAGGTTAGCGTTCTCCCTTAACGCCACTGTGTTCCTGGGGCTCAGTCTTCGGCACTGATAAGACAGCGATGTCCACGGATACTGTCCCCAGAGCAGCACTGGGGCCACTGCTTAGTTTCACTGACACCAGACTGATGGCTGAAAAGACGTCTGTCCACTGTGTCATACAGTCTTGCAGCACTGGTGACCGCATTCATCGGGATGGGGATGGGAGTCCCGTTCGAATTATCAGTAATGATAGCTCTCCCTTTCGTAAGGGAGAAAAGGAAGCCGAAATCGGAATTGAGGATCCCACTTGACTTTGAGGGGGCAGATCCGTTTTCTGGGATCGTTTTCTCAGCGTTCCCCGAGGAGCCCCTTCTGACCTGCCTGGGAAGCCTGGTTCACACTCAAGCACCTTCATTTCTCTGCCTGAAAATGTTTTCAACGAGCAGGCGCACTCTGGCGTGCCAGGGCAGAGTGCCTGTCATCATCCACACGTCACAGGGCACGTGGCCCGTAGGAGCCAGCTCGCAGAGCCCGGAAGTGGCCACGAGTGTCTTCCGTGGGCAGTTTCACCATGGCAGCCGGTGGCTTGTGTCCATGTCAGATGCCGCGTATTCCGTTTATGCAGAAATTGGGGGCTACGATGTTTTGAATGAGTTGATGAACTGTGACACGACTAGAATCACACTGGTGCTGCTGGTTGGATGGAAAACTTGGTAACGATTCTACCCCAAAAAAACTGGGGGAACTTTAGAGAACAGAAAATTGGGGGCAGAAATTAAAGGTGTTTAAGGGGGTCAAGCCAAGCATGAGAAGGGTCTGTCCTTTCCAGTCTTGCTGATGGTGTGCGGGGCAGTGGCACCGCCCTCCTGTCTGCTGTCACCACTGGGAATTCTATGCCTTCCCTCCACCTGCCTTCCCTCCCACTCTGTCCCCTCCTCTTCCCAGATCTGGGCGTCGCCCTGTCCTGGTTTGGTGGCCTCACAATGCACACGTGCATCTGTCGCACTTCTAACAAGAACTGGACAGGGCGTTTCTAGAAAGCTCCGGCCCTGGGACCGAGGGTGATGCACGCGTCCCTGGCCAGAGCCTGCAGGGAAGGCGGGCCGCTGGCTTCCTGTACGAGACTTAGCCCTTCCTCCAAGACGCAAATTCTTGAGACACATGTTTCAGAGCAGCGCAGGCCTGTGAGGAGACCACGGTGTGTTGTGTGTACGTTTCACGTGGCGCAGTCCAGCCGCGGGGTAGGGGTGACGTGGGGACCGGGGTGCACTGCGCTCCGGCGCGTTTTCCTAGTGGAACGCAGCAGTGCATTAACACCAGTGCTGACCACTCAGGATGGTGCCATCTTTCTCTTGACATTGAAAGACTAACTCATTCATCGACCCAAGAACACAAAACACCTGCTAGAAAATCCATCACGAGGCCAGACCGCTCTCTTCTCAGTGGTTGGGTCAGATTACTGCAAGATCCCTGAAATCTTCCCAAGGCGCTTCAATCCAGACGAAGTCAGGGGCCACCCCGTTCCTGTCCTGGAGGCGGGGAGGGGTCTGCAGGCCAGGAGGGACGGGGGCACCAGCCTGGGCTGTGGGGAACCCTGGCTTGCTTGTCGGTGCCGCACCTGTGTCTGTTCCCGCTCTCCCTCCGCAGGAGCCCAGCCTCGGGAAGTCTGGGTGTCTGACTGCAGCCTGAGAATTCAGGCCAGTTCCCTGCAGCTCTCTGAGCCTCAGTTTCCTCCCCTGGTAATGGAGATATGGTTCATGTGTCATCATGATGATGCCTAGACAGGATGGGACAGAACAAGGCCTAGTCTGCACAGTAGGAGAGGGCCAGCTGGGAGGGAAGGCAGAGGGAAAGGCGTGGTCACAGTCACTTCTCTGCAGGTGCAAACCATTGGACTAACAGCCGTGTCCTCATGACCCATTAGATCCTGGGGCTCGTTTCTGGGCTTGTCCCTTCTGCCCAGAGCGCCCACCACTGTGTCCCCTCCAAGGTCCCCAGGCGCATCTTGCCTTCATCGTCACCAACTCTCCTCAGCCCCTGTCCCACTGTCCACTCCGCCTTCTGCCCTGCCTCCTCCAGAGCCAGCACCCCGCCCTGTGCCCATCCCCAGCGTCTGACCGCATCCCTGAAGGCAGGCCCAGCACCCTGGACTTGGGAATCAAACCTGGCGGGAAGCAGAGGGGCAACTGACCACCGCTCTCGTGCTCAGCACATAGTTTTGCCCTAGAAAATCAGACATGAGATTGTTGGGAGAATGTTCGGGAAAAGTTAAAGCTGTGAGTGTGAAACCTGTCCGTGTTTGGGGCTGTGTCTCCTGCCTCTCTTGCTTGCATTTTTTTCTCTTCTCTTCTGTTTCATTTTTAGCATCTGCAGGGTAGTTTTGCTGGTCCCGTTTTGTATTCCTCTCTCCTGTTCACAGCCCATTTGACACTCTGTCAGTGTTAGGAATCCTTCCAAGGCCCAAGGAAGGTGGTTTTAGACCCCAGCCTGCCCGGCCGGCCTGTGCGTCTCACGTTCCTGAGCTTCGAACATCCAGCTGCATGATTCCACCTTAGTCCCTGGGTATTGTGTCCTGACTCCGTTTTCACACCAACTCTCAGCTTTCTGTTCCCACCTGCTTGGTGCCTGGCGCTGGGCCCCTTCTCCGGCCTCATCATTCACGCTTAGCTGGGCTGTGACCTCTTCCTGGAGGAACCTGAAGATCCCGAGGCTGCTTGCCCGGTGGAGTCCCGTCCCGAGTGGGGTGGCGTGTGGGCCCACCTCGCTGCTCTGGGGACAGGAGTCCAGCACAGTGTGGAGCGCGGCTGCCGCCACCGTGCTAGTAGAAAGCTTGGCGTCACAGCTGTTTCTGAAGAGTGGGGTTGTTTTTTCTTCCAGCACTTACTTCTCCACATTTAATTTTGAGTGAAGAGGCATTTCTTGCCTGGAGAATGAAATCTATTTCAAGTTAAAATAAAAACTCATCTCATCTCTCCTGAGGTAATAATGAGGCATTCAGTTCTCTGAGGTAGTTCACTGCCTTCCAGAGTGGGGACTGAGAACAAAGGGATCATTTAAGCTAACAATTCCTTGCATTAGTCATGTAATTAGCCCTCTCTCAGACGCCTGGGGCCAGATGGCTGTGTTCCCAGGAGAAAGTACCGTCTCTGGCTGAACAAAGACCAGCATGGAAGGGGCTCTTGTCCCTGCGCCCTGCTCTTCAGAACTCCAAGTTTCTCCAAGAGGACCTGCCTCCTGACTCCCTGCAGACAGGAGGCCCTGTCCCCGCTGCCCCCCAGAACCTGCCCACCACTCCTGAGCGCCCTTCCTCCTGGGCATGTGTCTGGGGCCAGTAGGCTTGTTAGAGGTGGACATTCTTTGTCCTACCCATCCCAGTACCCGGGGAAAGAACTTCCAAACTCCTGTGCCTTCAAAGCTGCGGCCTTGAGTGCAGGCACAGGTGTCAGCTTTGAGCCTGTTGGTTCACTTGCTAGTTAGAATGAGCTCACTAGGATGTTACTTTGGGTTTGAAATGCGTTGCTTACTCATTGTCAGTCTCTGAAGGCCGCACAGAACAGCAAGCTTATTTCAACTTGTGGGGATCTTCTCATTAGGTAGTAGGGCCTTTGTCAGCTCTTGAACATGCTGTCCATCTGGTAACTTGGAGAGGAAAGAGTTATTCCTTCTTCAAAACAGGGAGGCAAAGCAGGCATCTGAGAAGAAGTTATCATCCCCAGTCATCAGGGGAAAGCAAATAAAACCACAGGAGACGTCAGTTCACACCCTTTGGAATGGCCACATCAGAAAGACAACAGTAGCTAAGAGCTGAAAACTACCTTTAGGTTGAGGAGTGGATAAAGAAGATGTGGTACATATATGCTGTGGAATATTATGCAGCCACTAAAAGGGAGAGCTCCTGCCATTTGCCATTTGCATTTACATGGATGGACTTGGAGAGAATTATGCTTAGCAAGATAAGCCCGAGGAGGACAGACGTGGTATGATAGCACTCATATGGTGATAAAGAGAAAACAAATAAATGTCATAAATTAAACAACACAGAAAACGAGGCAGTGGGAAGACAGAGAGAGAGAAAACGCTATTCCAAGCAGCAATGGACTCTTAGAGATGAGAGACAAAAAGGCAATTCAGGGGGGTACCAAAGTGACAGGGGTGGGGTCAGGAAGATGAGATGACGGGAATTAACTGTAAACGGAGAAAAAAGCGGGGAGGGGGGGATATTAGTACATCTACTATGCTGTTCGTAAATGTAAAAATACCACCATGTAAACCTCAAAACAAGTCATTGTCAAAATGCAATATTCCTTCAACAATAATTAAAAAAAAAAAAAAAAAAAAAAAAAAAAAAAGACGAGCTGCACAGTGCTGGAGAGGGTGTGAAGAAGAGGACCTCCTATGTTGAGTGCAGTGTGGTCGACCCTCCAGAAAACTCAGAGTTACAGACAGAACTTCCATATGATCTGGTGTATCACCAGCCATTCTCCTTCTCAGACGAGATTCAAAGGAAGTGAAAGCAGTAGCTAGAGAAGAAATCTGGACCATGTTCACACAGCATCATTTACAGCAACCAAGAAACAGCCCGACGGTCCGTTGATAGATGACTGAATGGATGGTGGCATGGAAACCTATACAGTGGACCGTGTTTCTTCCACAAAAATTAGGGAATCCTCGCATTTGTAACAACGTGGATGGACCGTGAAGGCATTTTGCTAAGTGAGGTCAGTCTGAGAAAGGCAAATACTGTTTGATCTCAGCGTGGAATCTAATAGAAGCTAGAAGACTCAGCAAACACACATCCAATTTGTGGTTTTCAGAGGTGGAGGGTGGGGACAGGGGGCTTGGAGGGAGGTGGCCAAGGGTGCAAACTTGTTGTTATAAGACGGGTAAGTGCCAGGCTGTCACTGCAGCACTCTGACCAGAGCCGGCCCTGCTGAATGAGCTCTGGGGAAGTTAACAGGGTGAGTCCTGAGAAGTCTCACCACAGGAGAAAATGCTTCCTTTTTTCATTTCTTCTTTTCTTTTTCTACAAGAGGGTGGGCATCAGGGGAACTCTGAGGCAGTCCTTTCAGCAAGTGACGGCAGCAACCGTCATGCTGTGTGCGTTCAAGAAAGACAGCATCGCGGGCAGGCCGCTAACACCCACAGGTGTGTGAAGACCTACCGTACGCCAAAGAAAATGGCCTCAGTCCAGAGCTAGGTGGGAAGCTTTCTCTTGGTGACTGCACAGTGCTCTGCCTTGGAAGTGGCCCTGGGCTGTGTTTAATAAGTTCCCTCTAAGAGCAATCAAGGGCAAGGGTGCTAAATTGACAGAGCATCTGAGGCCCCAGGACGGCCTTGAAGAGCGCCCTCTCCCTTCTGCCCTCCTCACTCCTGCTGTGGTTCCGTGGAAATGCGTTTTGCCCATCTGAGTAGGGTCTGGATGCGTGGGGAGGCCTGGATGCGTGGGGAGGCCTGGATGCGTGGGGAGGCCTGGATATGTAGAGGGAGGTATCTTTTGAGAAGACATGTGAGCCAGTCGTTCGCGGCTGCAGACAGAGGCCGAGCGGAGTGTTGCCCCGTCAGACACAGGCATGGAGTCCAGTCCTCGCTCCGTAGTGACGGCCGTGGCTGCAGTAGGTAGGACGCCGGAAGAGGAGGACATCTGGAGGTGAGGACACTTAGGATGGCTGGCCTGATCCTGACACAAAATAATGAAACTCAGGCACTGGCAGTGAAAATGGGAGGAAATCCTGTGAGAGGCGATGACGGAACATGGGACGGCTTCGCGAATCCGGCGCCGGGCAGGTCACACCCCGCAGTTCCTACCAGTCAGCTTGGGAACCATTATCCATCAGAGAGACTTCACTCATGTGTTTCGGTTTTTTCCCTCTATAAACCATCTCTTTAATACTTTCCAGAGCTTCAGCGAGATTGTTTATTGTGTATTTATCTCCACTTAGGCTCACTTTGTGATAATTATCGAGATTTTCTGTGTTCGCTACTTTGGTGCTTTATTAGTTACGCTGCACAGTGGGCTCACTGAAGGCTTCAGTCAGCAGTGTTTTAACTGAAGTAAAAGATGTGCTGCTCCTCCTGGTTTAATGGAAAAGTGGCTGCTCTCGATGTAGCAGCGCGTCCCATTCTCGGGGCACAGCGTCTTGTATCACACCCCGCGGGCTCTCAACCCCCGAAGCAGCGGGTGGGCTGGCCTCGCTGGGGAGGGGAGGAAGCGTGGAGGCGTGCTGCGTACGAGCAGCACCAGTCTTCTGTCTCACCCCGCTGCACCCGGCTGCCTGGAGCCCTGACCTCTGAAAGCACAGAGCAGCTCCTGAGCTCCAGACGCCAGAGATTTCAGACCATCACACCAAGAGGACTGCTCCCCGAGAGCAGGCTGCCCCCACGGTACGACCTTTGGCCTCTGGATAACATGGCCTATTCTCAGTGTCCACTCCCTGGAACATTCTCAGGATCTTTCTGGAATCCTGAGTCAGAGGACTGTGAGCTTTCTCACTCACCCGTGCTGATGAGGCCAGACGGGTCTGCACATCAGGCCCCTCACTGTCTCCCGGCTTTGGTTTCTGAGCTGGGGTGGGACGTGGGCAGCAGGGTTATGTGGGCACTTGGGGAGGTGAGGCACATAACAACATCATCACACGGTCCAAAAACCCGGTGACCCCATGACTGTCACACTGTCAGAGCCCCGGCAAAACCTCACACCGGGCCTCACACTGGGGCCTGAGCAATGAGCTGGCTGGTCATTGGTCACTGTTTGGTCAAAGTTTGAGGAATAAAAGCATTAGGCTAGGGTTAGCTCTGCAGAGGCGCATGATTGTTTACATTTTTAGTGCCCGGTAATTCCGCAGTATAAAAAACAGAAGACCACACACACACACACACACAGACACACAGTTTTGGTTCTGATGCCCAATTGATAACTTCCAGCAAGAGTCTTTAATTTGGTCAATGTTAGCCTGGTTTAATTAATACAGACTCCAACACTAACATGTTCTGTTATATAAGATAGAAAACCAAGCTAATTCCTTTCCTTCTATTCTGATTAATGCAGGTTTGTCTGGTTTATAGCCGGTCACTGTAATAGACCGAAAGGCCCTGTTTTCCACAACAGGAGAGTCGTGTGAGAAAATGGGTGATGCCAACATCATGACTTTCAGGCAGCAGATGAGCTCGGTCTGGCGGCCTGTCAGGGTGGACTCTGTGTGGGCAGGTGGCCTTGCCTGGACGCCTGAATGCTTGAGAATCACAGCTGCTCCTAATTCAGGGTTAGCTCTTTTTTTTTACATTAAATAGCTTTTTAAACATTTAGCATATATTTGATATGTGCTCATCGTTTCAACGATATGAAATGTAGCATTTCTATAGCAATTTCTGAAAATCAACTTTTTTATCACTTTGAAAGTTTCATAGGAAAGCTCACGAGACATTTTTAAAATTTATCTTTACTCAGTAATGTGATAGATAGTAAAGAAAATAGGAACCACTGCTGTACCAGCTCGCTGCTTTAAAGAAATCTGAATATATTACACTTGACATTTTTTTCTAGTTCAGAGTTCGGTAGCAGAAGCCCGAGTCCCAGCTCTGCCCTTAGCAGTTACACTCACAGTGTGCGCAGAGCTGAGCTCTACCCTCCTGCCACAGGCCTAGCGTCCCTGGACCACTGAGGTCACACCGTCAGGACAGCTGCCATGTGTGCCGACAGGAACCCTGCTGTGAGAATCCTCTTCACGAGGTGCTGCTGCCTTTGCTGCTGGAAAGTGGACCAAGCTGGAGTCCCTCCTCCTAGAGCTACTCTTTCACAAGAGCCACATACCCAGTTGTCAGGAGTGCCTCTCCCCACTGTCCTCTCCCACACTCACCCACTGTGCAAGCACACACGTGCACACAGCACGCTCATGCACACACACTCTCTGAGTTTTGTGAAAAACAGTCACAGTCCCCTGTGCTTTCATGACACTGGAAATTCCTGTGTTTAGAAGGACAGATTAGCTTCCACCAACCAAGATAAGTAATAAAGTAATAAGCTGCCCATCTGTACAACTGGGTTAAATGTTCAGAAATAATTCTCCATGAAAAAAAGAAAACCCACGTTGAAGAAATATAAAATGTTACAGGTTATGTTTTAGAATGAACATTTGGACCCACTAAGACGCCACCATTGAAGCCTCCTGCCCTGGTGATGGGGTTTGGACCTGGTGCCTCTGGGAGGTAGCTGAGGGAGGGTGGCCTGTCAAGAAGGGGCAAGGGGATGGCACGAGGCCCCTGCACCCCGACCCCCGAGATGCAGAGAACAGACATCTGTGACTGATGTCCCTGCACCTGTTCTGGAAACTCATGCAGACGAAGACCCAGTATGAATGAGAGTCCTCACTTTGACTTAGTTCCTGAAAACTCTGCATTGAAATCTAAGGAGTCAGGTCATTCATGAATCCTCCACCTTCCTCGGCCTTCATTTTTATTTCATATCGAATTCAAAAGGAACCATTTTCTTCCAGCTGCTTTTAAAAAGCTGCTAAGACCTGATTTTTCTGACGTCGTGGTAGGATTGAAATCTCTGTAGCTCATGAATCTTCTGCTCTTGATGTCTCCTCGGGAAGGAGGAGGCCCTTCTTTTGAAATAAGAGCCTGTGTTTTGGATGACCATTGAGATCAGCATCTTAAGGGATTGTTTCATTATTGCCTGCAATACACCCCAAACCAGGGAAGTGACTGGATTGTCTGTTTCAGGCAGAAACATGACCCTTGAGTAGGGGACACTGGTCCCTTGTTTGAGTGGACTTTGAAATGTCCACTTGCCCTCAAAAAAACCAGAGACCTATGAAACGTGGAAAAATAATTAGCTCATTTTTATCTTGTGCTTTCAAAAACAGTAAACGCCAACTCTTTCATGCTGCAGGCTGTTACTGTCAACGGAGAAACAACACGTGTGTGTGTGTCGTCTGAATCCGTAAGTGCGCGTGCGTGTTTGCAGCGATGGGGATGAGGGGGCTCGGGGAGAGCGGCACTTGGGACAGATGAACTGGGCGTGTGGTACTTAGGAAAGACTGACTCTTGGAGGGACTCCAGCTTGGTCCACTTTCAAGAAGCAATGGTAATAATATCTCATGAATTACCTGTTTGCCAACGCTCTGCTATTATATTTCAATGGACTCAGCTTTTCTCCTCAGTGTAATAGAAACTGTGTCTGTTTTTAGTTAGTGGCCTTTGATATTCTCAGATAACAGGCATCCTTCTGAATTCTTTGATGGACACTGCAGCAAGCCAGCAAATTCGGCATCTTTGAAAAATGATCAGATGCTTCCATTTCCGTTTAAATTGTGTCACAGCACAGTGACGTTTTCCAGCGTGGAGGAAATGATCTGGAGTTTAACTGCGCGCCCTGAAGGATGGAGGAAACGGGGAGTTACCGGCCGGAAGAGAAAATCCTGCCCTCTAGACCAGCACCTGTCCCTGCGCTTTCTCAGTAGCAGAGTCAGAGCCCGGCTCTGGGGAAGTGGGGTTCCTGACCCCCTAATCCTGAAACACCAGGAGCCCAGCCCCACTTTGAGGGGCACAGGCCAGCGGGCACTCGGGGCAGGCCGGGCGCACGCACCGGCGGCCTCAACGCAGCAAGGGGCCCGGGTCTGGTGCGGGTCCGTCCACTCCGGGCTGCATTGGTCACTTAGTCCGTCCTTGTGAGCTGTGAGTGGGGACACCAGGGAGGTGTGGGACGGTGAACAAGAACGCGGGCCATGGCACAGCACATGAGGATGGGCCAGGAGGCCCCCAGCAGGCGAGGCAGACTGACGAAAAGCCCCAGGTTCAGGGTCAGGAGGCAGTGAGGGGTCCGGAGTCTCTCAACGCCCTCCTTTATGGGACAGCTGCCACTCATGCTGAAGTGCACATGGGGACAGGCTGCCCAAGTCAGCAGAGACATGGGCGTCTGTCTCTCTGAGCCCCTGAGAGCCATGCGTCAGAGCCAGGCATGGAGAAGGGAAAGTCTGGAGGGCCCATAGTAGGGTGCAGTGGGGCACCCCAGGGTGCTGCAGCAGGTGGAACAAAGGCACGTGCTGGGGCAGGGGAGACTTAACCACAGCGTAAGTGGGGAGCAGCCTCCAAGCATGGGTCCTAAATCCAAAGCTTAAGGCTTGGTTGCCAGTGTTGGAGACAGGCCTCTGAGAGGTAACGGGGTCTCTGTGGGTACTCTGGGCACTGGACCTGGGGTCTCATGACCATGCTGTCCCCTCAGCCACGTGAAGCTCAGTGTGAGCAGCACCTGGATGGGATGGGCCCCCAGACACTGCTATGGGTGTCCAGCCTCCAGAGTGAGGTATGTGCTCGCTCATAAGTGCTGTCAGACAAGGCAGGCTGCTGTGGGCTTGCCATGGACACAGGGTAACTGCTGTCTGTCCTCAGACATGGACGGGGTGATGTGAACAGGACAGCCCTGTGTCTGAACTGAGAGTCAGTGGGGTGCAGATGGGACTCTGGGAGGCCCTTCGGGAGAGCACTCCAGAAGTTCCCAGTGATGGGAGGAGAGAAGAGCTAGTGCTCATGAAAGCTCCTCCAGGCAGAAGCACAACCTGTGCAAAGGCCCTGGGGCAGGAATGTGCCAAGTCCTCAGGAGAGCCAGAGCGCGTGTCCCAAGGAGGGGCCGAGCAGGCAGAGCTGATGTGTCACCAAAGGCAGCTCCTTTAGAAATGTGAAATCCTGTCTCATTATCTTCAGATTGTGCCTCAATTCCTGCATACTGTCAACACTTCTGGGTCTTCAGTAGCTAATCTGAATACTGTGTGTTCCATGAAATGTGCCACAAAGGAATGGTGGTCACAGTTTCCCCGAATCCCCAAATGAACACGTGTTTATTTACTTCATGTGAGTGGAATGCTGGAAACAAATCATTGTTTCTGTTAAATCTATCTCTGTCTTGTGGGTGGAGAGGTGGCCAGCCCCACTGCAGGCTCTGTTCCCAGAGCTGGAGGAGACGGTCTCTCTGTCCCTAATATGGTGATTGTGACCAGGTGACAGAATCATCCGACTTTTTTAAAGCAACTTTGAAAGAAAAGAGCAACTTGAATGTTTTCTTTCCCCAATTCGAGCCCATGTTAAGAGCAGATCTCCCACTTAACTGGGGGTCACAGAGCATCTTGTCCAGTGAAGCAGAGACTCCGACAGCAGCGTGCTGGGGCTGGAGTTGGTGGCTGTTCAGTGCCACAGGAGTGTCACCCCTTGGTCACCACCCACCTGCTGTGACTGTCTGTCTGCTGAGATGGGTCTAGACAGGGTCATACTTTGCCAACAAGAATATTACTGAGATTTACTGAGAAGTTATCCAGAGTCCTGCACTCAGAACTCCGCGTGGATATGCCTGAAAGCGGAGTGAGTTTGAAAGGTCAGTTGCCTGGAGAAATAGACCCTGACTTCCACTTTGCTGAGGACAGATGAGCCTTTTTATAAGGAACCTCCTGCAGCAGACTGGGCTGGAATGAGGTTTGAATACATACCAGTTACCTTTGAAAATTCCTCAGTAAACAAATAGTGTAGAAGGGAGAATTCTTTCTCTAACCATTCACTTCTAGTCAGAAAACTTAGTGAAATAGGAACGTACTATGCAAAATGCATTGGAAAATAAGGCCAAAGACATCATGTGTAATCACGATGCACACCTTAAACCTTTGTAATGTTCCTTCAGTAAAGTTTATTTACAGAACAAGACATCGTTTGTGATGAAAACCTAGAGTTACAGAGTAATGTCATTTTGCCAGAGGGTTAAAAACGCCATCAGAGAAAATGAAATTTTAAAGACATTAGAGAATTCGTTGTGTTGTCCTCATGACATTAATCCGTCTTTTCAAGGAGTGGAAATTGTTGGAACACACCTCAACACCAGTGGAAAACAGAATAAGCTTTCTCCAAGCCCCTCATTTGTTCAGTAGTTTGAGGACAGAAAAGTGGAGAGAGAAGGCTGCAGGGGGAGGAGCAGTCCACTCTGTGGACATGTGGGCTTCCCCTCACGTCCACTCTAGCTACCCCCAAAGCACTGCTTCTGCGTTCGCCCTGGGTTTTTTTGTAGAAATCAAGCAATATATGATGGCGCTCCCAGATGTCACATGCCTGGTGGAACGTCCCCTCCCTAGAGGACATGAGGAGCCGACTGTCCCCTGGTGGTCTGAACACACCCAGTGTGCAAATATTGCAAACGGAATTGTGAGCCCCCCAGGCCTCATGAAGCACCAAAGCCACGTTAACCGATCATGGTGGTTCCGACGTGCTTCGCACTTTCTCAGGCACGCAGACTGCATTCTGGGACAGCCTGCTTCCCCCACACTTTAACCTGTAAATGCTGCAATGCAATGTTCATTTAGTAAGTTTTAAAAAAAAGTTTTTATCCTACTTTCTAGCATCTTAGAACATTGTCGTTTCATGTCAGGTTCATTGTAGCTACAAACACTTACACATGTAACCTAACTATGTATAAAATTACCCTTGCAAATGTGTATGTGACAATATATAAGGACCTAAGCATTAATGACCAGTTTCTTGGAATAATGGCTGCCTTTTATATGCATTTACTATACGGCACAGTGTTTGGTGATTAAAGATAGTGTCACACAGTAACCCAGTGATTTTCTGTCTCTTCCTGTTTTAGATGTGAGAACTCTTTAGTTTATTGGGATTTTATTTCTTGTCCAAAACATAAACATTCAAATGCAATAAAGCCCAGATTAGAATCAGGTCTAATCAACAGTGACCGGATTGAGCGGAGCCGGGCTGGGGAGGCGGGCAGGCGGGCTGGGGAGGTGGGCAGGCGGGCAGGCGGGCTGGGGAGGTGGGCAGGTGGGCCAGACCCGCAGAGAGTGGAGGCAGCTTGGCATTGAGCAGGAGACAGCACTGATTGTTTCTGTCCAGGCAATGCCGTGGTGAAAGCAGTGCTTCCAGATTAGCGAGGGCTCAGGCTTACAGAAGTGGAAATACCATTGTTCACTTATGAATGACCTTCTTATGCAACGCAGAATAATACCGGCAAAGGCCCTGCTGGCTTGAGTTTTTTGTTTATTTTCTTTTATGGGAAGTGATGTTCTTATCTTTGAGGCCTGGCAACTGTGAGTTTTAATGAACTCCCAGGGCCCTACCACCTGACCCTCTGCCTGCGGGCAGGTTGCTTGAGGGTCAGCAGATCATAAGCATTGAAAATGCATAGAAATGCTGCTTGACATCTTTTAGGGACTCGTCACGTGTGTGTGCGGCAGTAGAGCTTGTTGAGTTATCTGTATGAATTCACGCAGCCACCACACACAGTTCCACCAACTTAGCTGCTTAACATGACATAACCCGCTTGTCTGAGTCGGAGGCTGCATGTCTGAGCCGGGGGGGCAGTGCCTGCCACTCAGAAGCCTCGAGGGGAGTCTATCCTGCCTCTTCCAGCTTCTGGTGGCCCTGGTCCTTCCTTGGCTTGTGGCCACATGATTCCCGTCTCGGCCTGTGTCTCTGTCCAGAGTTTCCTCTTCTTATAAGGACACTGAGCCTGCTGGACTCCAGCCACCCTGAGGGGTATGACTTCATGCTAACCTGAGGGCATCTGCCAGAGCCCGACTTCCAAATAAAGTCACGTTTGCTGGGACGGGGGCAGCACTGGAAGGCACCTTTTTGGGAGATTCGTCTGACTTGTGGCGCCTAGTAACAAAGCTGCCCCCAGCAGAGCAACTGATGTCCAGAGGCGGCCAGGACAGCGGGAGCAGAGACCCGGGCGTGGGGAGCTGGGGCCTCTAGGCCCTCAGGCTTCCATGAAGGAGCCACAGCCCAGGGCAGACGTGGGGGCTGGGGTCAGGGAAAACACACTTGGGTCCAATCCCAGAGGTCCCTGTCAACCCGAGGAGGCAGGGAGGGTCTATTCTGTGAGGTCCTGGCCAGGTGCCCTGGTGGACGACACCTGAATGCCTCAGCAAGCCCGTGGTGTGGTCACCCAGCCGGTTCCCAGCACAGAGTTAGCTGCTGCTTGTGCGAGATGCACCTGGCATCTCTGAGGAATAGGAGGCATTTTGTGTCTGGTCGAAACACTTAAGAACTGGCTCTGTTCAGCCCCTGCGCGTCCCGTCTCAAGAGCTTTGCTGCTAGAGGAGGAGCAGTCTGCTGTGTTTGTCGCATGCGCAGCAGCACAGTGTGTGACGGTGTGGCAGAAGCAGACTTGCGACAGTCCCTGTCTGCACTGCCAGCATTCCCAGAGCCGTGGATTCCCCTCGGCTCCGACTGCACACAAGACGCAGCATGGCCGAAGGCTAAGAAACTCAGCACTTCAGCATCTTAGTCCAAGAGCCTTTCGTAAATACCGTCTAAACGACAGCGGTGCGAGGAGGACTGTGGAAAGTGCACTTCATGTAGAATCTTCAGATCCTCCTCACAGGAATTTTAATCAACAGAGATGAATCACCCTGACGCGGGTTTCCAGTTTTCCAGGCCTTTCCAACCCTTGATCTTTGCAGGAAAGTTCTGCCATCTTCAGAGACATGAGTCACGGTCTCTAAAATGTTTTCACCATATTTTGGACAGCGTAGGACAGAGGAGAAGAGAACTGGTGGTCACTGTTCTCACTCTCTAAGACTGGAGTCTTCACCGTGGCTCATTACTTGGATTGGCACAGGTCACACGCTAGCCTAGCGGGAGACTCAGCGTCTGAACCTTCTTTGTACTTTTGTCTTTTTACTTGTTTCAAGCATTGTGTGTTTCCTGGGAGGATGACTGTCCACGCAAGGACAGTAAGCCCATGGCAGTGTGACGTGATGTGGCTTGGGTCTCAACTCTTCTGGGGCCCCAGATAGAGGGGATAGGAGCTGTTTCAGTGCATTTTCTGTGTCTTGCCCGTCTTGCTCCGATGAGAGATTGGAAGTCTGGCAGAGGCACCGGGCCAGCTCCTGAAACGACCTCGGAGGTAAACGAGGTCCAAGCTCAGCCATTGCTTGTTCAGTGCACAGACCCCACTGTGGGGTGCCGGGTCCCCGTCCCTGCGGGACCCGCTGAGTATGCACAGGCTGGCACAACCCAGTTCCGTCCGGGCTGCAGTCCAGGGTCGTGTAGCCCGTCTCAGCTGCTGTGGCTGCCACATCGGGTGTGCAGAGTCCACAGCACGGGGTCCAGCCAGGCAGAGAGACAGTGACGGAGGTGACTGTCACAGCACACCCCTGTGTGCCCCACCCAGCCTGTGCTGTGACCGCCTCTAGGGGGCGGGTGTCGCTGGTCTTGGGCGCTGCGTTGTCAGGAGTGTGTAAGTGCATCTCTGGAACTCTTTGCTTTGTTTCAAAGACATTCTATGTGCAAGCGATGGAAAGCATTGTGTGAGTCAATTAATAATTCAGAAACCCGAGGATATTTAGCTGCTTTAAGAGTGAATATCAGCACAGGGACTTCAAAGTGATGGAAGTTTTAAAGCGTGCTGATAAAGAAAACGTGCTTTGCAATAAAAAGAGTTATTTCTGTGTAGCATATGCACATGCAATTCTGTCAGGTGCACGCACACGGCCTGTCACCGTTCTGTCACATGTCACCCACACAGCTCCTCTCTTGTTCTTTGGAGAAATTTCCATGCCCTACCTTTCAGGACGGGTTCTGGTCCTCCGGCCTCCTATGCCCACCTGCCACGGCCTCCCTGACCTTTGCTTCCTACACACAGGGCACTCTTGCTCGCTGCGATGTGCTGTGAGCGTCTCCCACTGTGCGCCTGCCCTCGGGGCGCCCCAGCCCTGTAGGCCTGCAGATCGGGCAATCACGCACATCTTCAAGGACGCATGTACAGGCTGGAGGTGGTGGACCCTCTGCTAGAGGCGGTGTGTTTGCACGCTGGTCAGTGTCCCTCACGGAGCCTGCTTCGTCCAGCCTCAGTGGCACCCAGTTGTCAGTTCCTTCTCGGGACCTGACATGGCGGAGAGCATGCCATGACGTAGGCATCTGACGTTTATTGAATCGGGGCCTGCACAGCCGACATTAGATACGCCTTCGAATACAGTGGTTTTGGAGAACGCTGAGTGTGTCCTTTCTGGCCCTTGGTCACATGGCACCGTCGTGGCGCCAGGCCCGCTGCTTGGCTGCACACTGTGGGTTTTCCACACCCCTGGATTCAAGCGCCACCTGCCAGCTGCACTGCCTGCACACCCGGACTGTCCTCCAGCCACTGCGGCCACCCCGGGCCCTCAGTCCAGTGCCCGCTTCTACTCTCATCTCCCCGCTGCTGCTGCTCACATGCGCCTCTGATCTGTCCACGTGTTTTGCACTCTGGCTAATTTGCACCTTTCTACCTAAAGATCTGCTCCTTGTTTTCTCAGTGTGTTCAAATCTGACAGCGTGCACCACTGTCCTTGGTCAAGCCTGTGACAGTGTCCACCGGTCTTCGTTTCCCTAATTCTCATGTCTGTGTGAGTTGTTTTCACAACCCAGGTTTAAGCAGTTGAATCTGCTGCCACACACGTGCACACACGCACGCACACCTTCCATAGAACTTCAAGGTACAAAATATGGTGAAGCAGGCCTGCCATGCTCGTGTGCCCTTAGCCTGCAGGACGCGTGTGGGGCGGCTGGCATGCACCAGGGTCTGGACTGGCCTGCTGTGGACAGGCACAGCATGGGGAGCTGTGTGAGCAGGTCAGCCATTCCTGAAGCGCAAGTCCCAGCCTGCAGGCACGCACCTCCCGCCCCAGGTCCTGGATCCCCTCCCCTCCAGATCCGCCTGTGGGACACAGCGTCATCCCTGTGTAACCCTGCTCTCGCTGAGACAGTGCACCTGTCAGGAGTCTCTGACTGGATCCCCCTAAAACATTTTAGCCATCCACAGTTCACGTGTCCAGAGGCCACAGGGTGACATGTAGGGTCCCTGGTCGGTGTCTCATTGACGGAGGTCAGACTAGCAGATCAGCCCCGCTTCACATGGCTTAGCCTCGAACTCTGCGCGCACACTGTCTTGTAAAGAAATGTCTGTACTGAAGATGACATCTTATTCTTGATTTCAGACTTAAATGAATTCGTCTTCCCATTGGTTTGAAGGATGACTTTTGTAAATTCTCCACAACACCGAACACATAGGAAGTAGTCGCTACCTACTAATAAAGATGACAAGAAATTCTGGTTTTTGAAGTTATTATTTAGAATCATAGATAATCCTTCCACTCTGATGTGAACTCAGCAGCACAAAGTCAGAGGAGTAACAAGTTTTAGTTCTTCGGGGTTTTTTTTTTTTTTTTTTTGTAAAATATAGTTCTATCTCTGATGTGGCTACTAGCAAAGAGTTGTAATACTCGTAGAGACAGCCTTTTGTATTAAGAACACTTGGTTTAAAATACATTAAACAATGAATAGAGAAGTTGGAAAGAGTTCTGGAAATTTAATGAAGTAGATCTATAAGAAAATGTAGGTTGGAATTGGGTGAGTTTATAAAACAAACTTTTTCCTAGTAAATCAGTTATAAACATGTTTTTCATTCTATCAAGGGAAATAAAAAGTTGATTGACAGGCTCGATTGGGATGTTTTTATTTTGGGGGGAATTTGTATATATAACAAAACATCATTTTTAATGGCTGAAAATGCAACTAAATTTGAAATTATGATCCTAGTGAACAGCAAGTTGTGATAAGTTTATCCAAGCACCTGCATTGATTTGATGTGATCCTGTTTATAGAACATTAGGCAAACCTGATTTTTGTATGCGTTGCTTAGAGATTTGTCAAATACTGAAAAAACAAGAAACAGAAGATGGTTCACCATCCAGCAGGAGGCACGCACAAGGCAACATACAGAATGTGTGGAGACTCGGGTGCCGTGATGAGGCATCAGGAAGCCGTGACCCCGACGCGTACTCACTGAGAGGCGGAAACAGCCATTTGTGTCATGTGAAAGAGAAACAATTGCAGAGCCGAGTCTGCCATTTGACCAGTTTTCAGAAACTCAAGTGGACACCCCCCTGTGGACAATCACACACCTTTCCTTAGTGAAATGTGAAAGTTCAAAGCAAAAACTTCATTCCTCAGTGTGAGTGTGAAGTATCGTTTGACATTTAAAAAAAGACAACAGACATGCTCCGGCCATTGTCAGGTGACAGCCAGGCTCCAGTCATGTGTCTAGGAGGTGTCAGCGGGGGACCAGCCACACTGCAGGTCTGACTACAACCCGCACTCAAGAGCTGAGGGCGGAGAGGCCAGTGCCCTCGGGTGTGAACTCGGCACCATCGAGGCCATGTCACGTGCATGCGCGCGCGTGGGCGTCCGCCTCTGTCCCCGGGTGTGTTCCGCTGCTGACACCCACTGCCGTTCTTCATTGTCCAGCACAGTCGGTCGCTCACAGTTCATGTTCTGTGCGTACTGATGTACGTGAGTGAAGAACTGTAGAATATCCATTGGAAGGTAGATCAGGAACAGCTGATGGATTGAGGAGTTAAGCAATAGCTCCTTGCCTTTGTCAGAATATTTTCCAGAAAATACTTTATCTTAACAATCTTTAAATGAATGTGCTCTAATTGTGTCTTGAGTATATTTTTAGTAACTGGTCCAATAAGAATTAAAAGCTCCATTTCCAAATATGCCTCAGCATGTAAGAGGGTGTCTCTGTTTTTATGGATGGTGCATCAGATCACTCAAATGCCCTCTGAGGCACTGGCGTGCCGTCTCCTGGAGCGGGCGTGGAGCACAGAGCAGCCACTGAGGCCAGAGAGACAGAGCCCTGTGACTGGTACCCACGCCACCCCACAGCAGCACCTGCTAAGTGGGTAGAATAAAAGATCATTAGCTTGCTTTCCCTCAGTTTTGAAAATACTAAAAGCAACATAATCTTTTAAATTCAAAGATTAAAAAATCAAAACTTGAGCATCATAAGAAGATTGTTCCTGAGGTTAGCAGACCTTCAGGTGCGTTCATTTTAAGTGCGTTTGGAGGAAGCCTCCTATCTCTGCTCTTGCCCCGTCACTCGCCCGGTGAGGACGTGGCAGGGTGGCCCCGACGAGCTTTCCACAGGACGAGTGCCCAGGGAGGCACCACACAGGCCGGGGCTGCGCCGGGTCCCCCGAGCCCTGGGTGGCTTTCGCTCTTAGGAGATGGAGGTGCGCGCACCTGAGACCCCGGCCCTCAGACCACCGTGTGGCTCAGCCTGTGGGTGGGAGTGTGCGTCGAAAAGTGGAGAGAAGCAGAAGTTCATGTGCTCGTCAATGGCCGGCTGGGTCACGGGTGCTAAATCTGAGGCACACCAGCAATTTCTGGGCAGACAGCTCGGGTGCCACCGCGTGGACCATGCCACACAGTGTCCCAGCGCCCCGGCGCCACCCCCGCGGAACCTCTTGTCCCGGATACTGTTTTCTTCTAGTCAAGTCAGGCTGTCACAAAGCCTGTGACAGCCCACCTACCACCAAGATGAGTTGTCTGGTCTCAGTGCACCTGCAGCATCTCAGCAAGCAGATAAGGAGTCACAGAGAAGAGGTGTAACCCCGCAGGGGCGGAGAGATGTGACGGGGGAAGAGGAGCTGTGGCCACCCGAGGGGTGGGGGGGCACGTGGGAGAGGGTGTGGCCACGTGTGGAGAGGGGTGGCCACGTGGGAGGGGGTGGCCACGTGAGGGAGGGGTGGCCACGTGGGAGGGGGTGTGGCCACGTGGGAGGGGGTGTGGCCGCGTGGGGAGGAGGTGTGACCTCGTGGAGGCAAAGAGGAGGTGTGATCACATCAGGAGGAGGGGAGGCCGTGACTAGGTGAGGGAGGAGGTGGGAAGAGCAAACTGGTGGGGCTGTGAGTGTAGAGGTGGGTGACTGCTGGGGACGGGAGGAAGAAGAGACTGAGATGCACATGTACTGACCTGTCCTGACGGGAGTCTCTCAGGATGAGGACACCAAAAACCTTTTCCTTTCTGGGAGCGCCTTCCAGCACTCAGCCAGCTGCCACCCGCTTCCCACAGAAGCTGCCACAGAGAAGGTTCAGGACACTGGTCTCAGAGCCACAGTCAAAATCGAAGCCCGAATGTAGGCTTGGAAACCCTGCCAGGACGGCCAGCTCTGTTCACTGGTACAGTCCAGTTCTCAGGTCCCTGGGGGACCGGCACCTGGGGTGGACTCGCACAAAGTTTGAGAGTGGTCATTCAGTGGTGGCTGACCAGCTCCTGGGACTCGAGCCTTCTGACATCCGCTGGAGCCGTCAGCTCCCAGCACCCACCTCTCCCACTGACTGAGACCCACGGGGCGCAGGCGGATGCTGCGTGCCTATGGCCGCTGTTTCCAGGGCCTAGAGGCCAGTAGTATCTGTGATGCGGTGAGTCCGCATGTGCTGACAACTTGCCGGCACAGACTGTGCCCCGACACACGCTCCACGGGCACTGTGAGCCCCGAGGCGTCGATGGTGCTGACACGGAGAAGCAGTGGGAGCAGAGGTGATAGATGCACGGTCTTCAGTGACGAGTCCTGCCAGCAAAGCGAATCCAGTAAAGTAGCAGCTCAGGGAGGAGAGGAGAAGAAATTTCAAAAGATGATCTTGATGATCACAACACTTAACCTTTACGATAAAACAAACAACAACCAAGTTTCTGACGTTAGCATTAATTTAGAAACATGCATGAAGGTTTCTGAGCATAGTGTCTGCTCAGAATTCTCCAGTGCCCTGCAGTAATCACATTATCGTCCTTATCTTATTTTCCAGTTCCTTCGTGATGCTGGTCCATATCTGTCATTAATTATCTTGGCACCGTCACTTTACTGTCTGCACAGAAGTGTCGGCTGGGACGGCCTCTTATTCCCTGGCTCTATAACTCGGTGAATTATTGAATGCGGAGTCTTAACCAAGAGGGATTATAAAATGCCATTTCTTTGCTCCTTTCAGTTTGTGGGGACATCCATGGACAGTTCTTTGACCTGATGAAGCTCTTTGAAGTTGGGGGGTCCCCTGCCAACACACGCTACCTCTTCCTCGGGGACTATGTTGACAGAGGGTACTTCAGCATTGAGGTGAGTGCACGTGCATGGCCGCTGCGAACGGGGGATGCTGACACGCCAGGGAGCCAAGTCGGACACACACCAGCGGGACAGGACACAGCCTGTGTCCGGTGGGTCCCAGAGGCTGGTAATGCACAGGGATGCCACAGAGATGGGAGTACGATTCTGGCTTTTCTACAGTTTTTCACTTGCAACTTTGCAAAAACAGCATCTTATTTGACATTAGCTCATTCTGTTTGCTGTTGATACAGTAAAACCTGTTAGTTAAACAGGCAGGAAATGTGTTTCAGTGGTGATGCCTTGTAATTGTGAGACGGTGGTTATCTTGGAAAGCAGTGGCCAAGTGGTGTGTGTGTGTGTGTGATTGTGTTCAGGTGTGTGATTGTGTGTATGAGTTTATGAGTGTGAAGCGTGAGTCTTAAGTGTGTGTACATGTGTGTGTCAGGTGTGCGTGTGGACACTTACAGAGACTATCGCTCCTTCTTTATCTCCTGTCAGTTAGCGAGGGTCGTGTGTCAGACTCACTCACGAAAATGAGGGATCTGCCCTGAGCGGGGCAGCACCCGCACCTCTGCTGCATCTCGTCCCGAAGAGCCGCACCTGTCCCACACACGGGTTGTTTCTCCTTAGTGCATCCCACGGTGTCCCACGTGGTAAGGGCGCCCCGGCCGTGTCCACACACAGAGAGATGTCTGAAGGAAGAGCACGTGTTCAGGAGTTGGAGAAAGTTACTCGTAAAGAGAGAAGCCGTCTTTACAGGAGTCACCCACCAACATTCTATGTTCATAATAATCAAATAAGGGAATTCTGCTCAGTTTCAGATTTGGGGCATTTTCTTTACCGTCAGAATATTTAATGTTGAACAACATGTCACTCAAAACAGCTTTTGTTTTGAAAGTCGTCTTGTAAATTCTGTTGTTTGATTATTCAGTATATCTCATCTTCTGCATTTAAAGATCACACGTTTCTTAATTATCCTCAACGATGACGAAGAGGGAAGGGGTGGTGGGTGTCTGCATCCAAAGGAGAAAGTGCATCTGGGTGTGTCTCCCACCTGAAGGACAAGCATCACGGACCCCGTGAAGCCTCACACCCCTGATGCGGCTGGGGAGAATATGAAGACACGCACCCTTGCGCTGCAGGAACCCCAGTCTGTGTGGGAGACCCAATGCTAGAAGCTGGAGCAGGCACCCTCTGGGGTTCTCCTGTTGGAGTAGTGTTAGAACTGTGATCAGAAGCTACGGAAAGCAATGGCCACTGGAAACAGAAAGGGTAGACCAAGTGGAACAAGTCTGAATCTGGGAGCGAGAAGAGGCTGCAAGGAGGGAACTTGAGGGGAGGAGCAGGGAAAATAGTGAGCCCCCTGTGACAGCTCATGTGTGCATCAGTGGCACCGGGGCTGGCGGAGTCCAATTCCGTAAGGCCCTCGGTGCGTTGGGCTGGCATTTGCCTGGGACAGCCGTGTGCAGCTGTGCCTGCTCTCAGGTGGTGTGACCAACACCGTGTTACCTCCTTCCACGCACCTTCAGCTGGAGGGGCCCAGCGGGGGGGGTGTCTTTTCCTTTCAGGGGTTCCCAGAGGTGGCTGTCACGCCAGCTTTCTACTGGGGCCGCCATTGGTGGCTTCCATGTGACCAACTAGGAGAAGGACAGTGGGAGAAGACAGCAATGGAGTCTGGAGTGCCAGCGACTTCCCTAAGATTTAGGGGTATGTGGACTCTGTGTAAACACTGAGAAGTTACTCTGGTGAACCTGTGTCCCACTAACCCACCAACGCACGTGTGCTCCTCGGAGGACACTTAGGAACTGAGTCCACTTCTCCCGAATCTCACCTCCCAGCAGGGCAGCCCCAGCACCTGGGCGAGGCCGCTCGCTCATCCAGCGACAGGGCGGTGCTGGAAGTGTCATGTCAAAAAGCGTGACAGTTGTGTTGCCTGAGTCACAGTTGGCACACATGTACCTCTTTTCATCAGCCCTGTCTTTGGGTATCACTTTTTTAATCTGATTGGTCCTGATGTATTTTTGAAGTTTTTCTCAAAGACTGGAGGCTTCTGAGTCTCTGGTCTCCAACCATTTGAAATTTCTTAATCTCTTCCTAGTGAGAACCTTCTAGAACTCTATTTCTTAAAAGAAAGGCGTTGAGAAGCTGTAATCAGTGGCTTGTTCCTCAGGGGTTGTTTTTTTTTTTTTCTCTGAACCGTGGAAGTGTCATATGTTGTGGAATATGCACCTTTTGAAATTCAAACAAAAGATCAAAGAAGGAACCGGGACATTGGTGACTTATGAAGGGCAGGTGTCAGGACATTGAAAATTGAATTCTGAGATGCATACATCAGAAAACAGCTCTTGAATTAAATTCCAGGAGTTTTGAGAGGACAGTCACGGGGACTCATCACAAAAATACTGATGGATGACCGTTTGCTAGATGTGACCTCTGAGGGGCTCAGGAAGACTGGCCTGCATTGCCCGAACCGGAGCTGATGTTGCTATAAAGGATTACTTTTTGTTTGCTTCAATCATAATTGCATATCGGAGACAATATCTTGCTTAAAGAGCACTGCAGTACGGTTCTGATCACTAGTATTCGGTCCAACATGGTTCCTTTACTCATTTGATAAGTTCTCTTACAGGCTACAGACTTTTTTTAAGGGACAGATGCAGCAGGAACGAAGGGGAGCAGGCAGGCAGGAAGAGAGAGGAGGAAGAAGCACTTTATTTATTTAGTTGTTCATCTAGGTTGTTCCCCCGGCCCTGGGACGTGAACCCGGGTCCTTGGAGTATGTGGACTGTGTCCCGCCAGAGGCAGTGGTCCCAGCCACTGCTCCACCAGGGCCCACTAAAGCTCATGATCGGATGTGAGTGCTGTTTCTGGTTTCAGATTTTAGAAAGCAGAATCAGTCGTCTCAATATATGATTCTGCATGTTCTTAGCTGCACTTTTAGGAATCAACCTCAGGAGCATACTTGTCTTCCGGGCGTGGTGTCTGTGTCTGGGGCCCTGAATGGAGAGTCAGCAGAGGGTGCTGAGCCTGAGTGAGCACGGAGGTCCCTGCCACGCTGGAGCGCGGTCCCACGAGTGTCACGTGGATTCACTATGGGCCTGTGGGATTCACAGTCGGCCCTCACTTGTCCTCCAAACGCAAATCCCACATAACCAACTGGAGATGAAGAGGTGTCCGAAATGTCGATGTCATTATACTTATATCTAACACAGAAAATTTAGGGCTTACAGACCAAAGGTGCTGAGATGAAAGACAAGATCATCGGGGAGAAAAGACAGCACAAGAGAAAGAGCGAAGTCAGCAGAAGAGACAGTCCTTTCCTCTTCTCCCTTTGTGGTACCTGATTCTGTGTAAAGACCAGAGTCTTCATTGTTATAAGTCGCCTTCTACTGTTACACTGGTATCTCCACTTTCAGTGTGTTTTTGTTCAGGTGTCTTCCAGTAGACCAGGGTGCTCTTGAGCCTGCACCCTAGGGGCCTGTGGATTTGGTGAGAGGAACCTTGGCTTTGCATGTTTTCTGTCGGGTTTTCAGCCTCCTCCTTGATAAGACTCCTGAAAGGGATGTGTGGTCTCAACAGAACCCGAGTTCATGCCTCCCAATCCGTGAGCATTTCTCTGTGCTTCAGGATGATGAAAGAAATATTTATTTTTATGCTTTTTTCACAGTGTGTACTGTATTTGTGGGCCTTGAAAATTCTCTACCCCAAAACATTGTTTTTGCTTCGTGGAAATCATGAATGTAGACACCTCACAGAGTATTTCACATTTAAACAAGAATGTAAGTATACTCAACCTTTTTCCTCGTATACTGTGTGCCGAGTATTCATTCATACCGAGAACAGGTGACAGTGTGACCTGGGGCTTACACATCACATCCGCAGAGTGACACTATGCCTTGTCCTTCCATGGCACCTTCAGAGGGTGGGCAGCTAAGACAATTCGTTTGAAATGATGAATTCTCTGTAAGTGATCGAAGAATTTGAATGAATATGTGGTGATATAATTTATCCTGTGAAACAAGTGATTCGTTACCTTCTATCATAGCGGAAAAACTCTTGGGGTAACAGCCTGCACCCTGTGTTAGCGCCCAGAAAGCTCACCGCCTCTGGTGGAGTTTGCACAGTTAAAGTGTAAACACCTGGAGTCAACTGCAGTTCCAGACATTGTTTTCCTGCTCTCTCAATCCCCCCATTGTCCACGGAAACTTACTTCTTCAGTTCTGTCTTCAGTGGAGCACAGAGACGCTCTTCACAGCCTGATGCAGTGGGACTCAAAGGCCTCTAGAAAATTCCTTGCCTCCTGTTTTCCTGTTGGATCACTCAGGAGTCACCAGCTGCGCTCACTCTGTTGCTCTCCTGTCTGTTTTTTGAGACACATCTGCAGATACGTAGTGACAGTGTCTACCCACGTTCTCCCCTCTGACTCCCAGAAGTTGCTAAAAATCCTAAACTGCTATGAATAACCGAAGTAAAAAATGATCAAATGGTTAATGCATATTTCTTTAAAACGTCCTAAGTCTGCATTAATCAGTTATCAGGAGTCCTGCAGTGTGTGGTTATGTGCTCATCATGTGGCTCTGCCTATAAATTGTGAAAAGAAGCACAGCTCTGTGAATGAAGTGATCCTGGCTGTGAAATCACGGGACCATACGTTTGTTTCTGTCTTGCTTGAAAGGTAAAATAAAGTACTCGGAGCGTGTTTACGATGCCTGCATGGACGCCTTCGACTGCCTGCCCCTGGCCGCGCTAATGAACCAGCAGTTTCTGTGTGTGCACGGGGGGCTGTCTCCAGAGATCAACACCTTGGACGACATCAGAAAAGTAAGTTCTAGAGCGGAGACAGGCATTCCCCGCCCTTACCACTGACTTCATCCTCGTAAATCACAAGCATTTAGGGTGGTCATGAATCTCTCCTTTGTCTTCCATTTTTTATTTAGAAAGATCTGTTTTTACCTGGGAGAGTTTTCGTCTCTAAAACCTCCAGGTTCATGTTACCATGTGACGTATGTCATTGGAAATAATAAAATCGCTAAGAAATATATGCCTTTTCATTTCCCAGTGGCTTGTTTCAAACAGTCCATTGTATATTCGTGACTTATTATAGATAGAAATGTTGCTTTGGTCTTGGGAAAATGCCACTTGACCTTTAAAATGTGTTCCTATTACCTTTTTAAAAAAAATTTCTCATTTATTGCAGCTTAAAACCTTAAAGTGTAACCATTTAACAGAGGCAAGGATGCTATTCTGTTAATTACATTGAGTGACTAGATGAAAAACAGTTTAAAGGGAGATCTTTCTACTTAACATTGGCTCTTTATTGTTATTTTAGCCAGCAAAAAATGGATTCGTTTGAATGCGGACATGTCCTTTTCATGATTAAATACAATAAATAAAAGCATGTAGTGGAAGAGACAGTCCTTTCTTTATACTTATGATTCTGATATTGCAACAGCGTAAGAAAAATATGAGAGAAAGGTTTATCATAACCCAATATATTTCTCTCATTGCTACATTATTTTAAAATATTATTACTTGAAATTATTTTCAGTATGATATTGGCTGCCATCGGTGTTTGTAACAGAGCATATACCATGGAAGATTGTGCTCACCAGCAAGCTTCCTATTGGAGAAATCTAGACCCGTGCTCTTCTATGCGAATATGACCAGTGTGAACTAGACTGTAAGCCACCCGTGCTTTTAGAGCCCTAAGTAAGCCAAGAAGAATAGAGGCATGGAAATAATGTTCACAGTTTGTGAATAATCTTGCTCATAATTTTAGGAAAACTACATAATCACGTTGTTGTAACTTAACTGTTATTTGAGCGATAGAAATCTGGAATCTGCTTTGTCCTAAAGACACATACTATTTAGTGCTTGTGCTCGCATGGGTTAGTGATGGCCATTGGTTGTTTTCCCCTTTCCCCTGCGTTTGGAAACTTCATTGCTCAGCCTTCAGAAATCTGGCTTAGACAGCAGTCACAGTCTCCCAGTCCGCCCTGTAGAGTATGAAGTTAGGAAGCAGTGTGTTGCCCATTGTCTTCAGTAGAGAAGGAAATCAGATAATGTATCATGCATGTGTCCCTGTATCTGCTAAGCAGCCTGAGAGCCTCATCGCTCCGGCGTGAACACAAACAAAGACGCCCTGCGTTTGTCGGCAGCAGTTTTGCATCCAGACAGGCATTTACGTTTAACACTCTTGCTCCATCAAGTTTCATGGACTTGGGCAGAAAATGAGAAACTTGCCAATTGTCCTCCTAAAGAGCAGGATTAGCGAACAGTTCACCTCAAAGCCACAGTTTTTATTCTTAGGCTGTAAGTGATTTCTAAAGTTATGTGCTGCAGAAAATAAGCAAAATGGGAAAAAAAGTCAGCAGTCTTTTTTGTTGGAGAGGCAGTCAGTAGCAAAAATAATCATAAACCTCTACTGCTAAATAAACATCTTACATGTGACTCTCCTCGTTGTGTTTCCTTAATACTTTTCTTTGTGGGACTCATGGCACTGAGGAAGTCTTTACAGAATCATGAATGTCTTCATTCAGCATGAATCTCTACAACAATGAACATTTAAAAGTCTATTTTTTACCCAAAAACTCCATTTAGGAAAGCAAAGCATTCAAATTCTAACTCTCATTAAGATACAAGTATTCAAATAATGTGCTTCCTTTCCTATTCAAAAGGAAATGCTTGATTTTTCAAATCAGACAAAATGCTATGCGACATTTCCCACTCTGTGTGTGTCTTTTTATGAGACACGTTGACATCAGCTGCTGGTGCAGGACTCGGGGTCAGGGATGGAGACACTCTCACAGTGAACTAGCTATTCTGTGGTGGTCTGAAGAAATAACAAAACATTTTCTCGGAAATGAATTTGATTGAAAAACATCACCTGCTACACCTGGATTTACTTCTGGCCTTGTTTCAAATATAAGGTGCAATTTTTGTGGATGTCACGAAACTCTAGACTTGGCCTTAATCTTAGGTTTGCATTTGCCAAATGTCAGTTAGTATCCCCTGCACTTACTTTATTTCATTTTGTAGTTGTTTATTCTTGCTGCTGATGGCATTAACTTGTAGAATGCACTTTGTAACTTTTTCAGAATACATTCTATCCTCTGGGTGCTTTACCACACTTTTCATTGGGAATTTTCATTCATCCAGGAAATCTCCCTCCTCTGCTCTTCTACCCCTAGTAATAACTTCTTGTTTCTCAGGAAAAACCTGTATTAGTATGGACAAGCATTGCTTTTCCTGAGTGAATTGTTCCAAGAACATAAATTATTTAAATCTCTTAAACAAGTCTGAGTTTGTACTGAATATTTTATGGAGAGCATAGTGGTTGCAATAGAGAGAGACTGGTCTTGTTGAAGTTTTGCATCGGGTGTTGGAAATGTGAGCTATGCTTCATTCTTTTTAGATATTAGTAAAGAGTGTCTCTAGACCATTGTTTACTTCATCTTTTATGTCCTGGGAACATGTGAGAATCGGATCAGCCATCAGCCTTATTGTCACCTGTCTCCGGGGTTTTAAAATATGAAAATAGTGACTATTAAGGACATCAATTCTTAATGGGCTTTCAGAGCTGTTTGATGCTTTTTTCCAAGATGCTCTATAACCCCTGCCACCCTCCCCCAAGACCATTCATTGCTGTGAATCAGGATAAACTGAAGGGAAGTGCTGGGTAATGTTCTTTCCAGTCATTGCATCGCTCAGACTCCTGAATGTATCTTTTCAGTCACCCCCCAATTGCTTAAGCAGGTGGAACTGCAAGTGGTCTGATGTGAGAGAGGCAGGTAAAACTGGCCCTTGGGCCCTGACTGAAGCACACTGCTGCGTCAGGTCTGTGCTGGTGAAGACAGGGTGGACCTTCGGCGGGCAGCCCTCTGTTCCCACAGCTGCCAGTGGTTAAGTACAAGTTGTTTCCAGCAGGAAGCTCAAGGCATTATTGGGGTTGGTTATTGGGGTTCCATCCCAAATCAGTGGATGGACAACCCTACCCTGGTGCTGGGCAGTGTGTCCAGTGGTCCCAATGAAAACCCTGAGCTAGAGAGGGAGGTCACAGGGAGGGGAAAAGGAGGGAGAGCGAGGGGAGGGCAGGAGGGCAAGGTGAGGTGAGGAGGCAGGTGAGGAGGACAGCAGCTGAACTCGATGTTCCCAAGGTGAGCGTTTTGCTGTCTTCCGTTGCTCTTAGTTAGACCGATTCAAGGAGCCACCTGCCTATGGACCCATGTGTGACATCCTGTGGTCTGACCCGCTGGAGGACTTTGGGAATGAGAAGACTCAGGAACACTTCACCCACAACACCGTCCGCGGCTGCTCCTACTTCTACAGGTGAGGCGCCCTCCCCAACGCCAGAACTGACTCGGGCCCCTCGCGGCTCGTCTGGGGAACAGGTCAGAGGGTGGGATGTGCGGGGAGACCCGCTTTGGCGGCCTTCAGTGCCGGCCACTGCAATAGCAGGCGACAGCTCAGTTCCGGCGAGGAGTCCCCGCAGATGGACGGTGGGCAGGCTGGAGTGTTCTGCAGAAAAGGAAAGTTAGGGAGAGCCCTGGGTCTCGGGGAAGAAGGCCGCTGAGACTACAGTCGACTTCGAAAATTTGTTCTGTTTCAAAAGTTTATAAAAATTGAGGGTTGGCTGGGATTTTCACTCAATTATATATTCACTTACATATTTTTTTTTACCATTTTTCATAGCTTAAGCAACTATGTATTAGTTATCTAAGATGATGTTCAAGTCTTCCTAAGATTTTCTTGAAGTTATCATGCCCCGAGATGGACACCCAAGTTCCAGAAGCAGCAACATGATGCCTCTTAGCACTTTGACAAGCCATGTGGAAAATATTCCGTAGGGTCTACACGTTTTCACATGAGGGGTTGCCCATTCCGAGCCCTCAGACCCCCTGCCGCCGTCCCGTCACATCTGCCTTTCATGTGAAGGTTCCAGCAGACGGGAGGGAGGTCATGGACAAGCAGAGAATTTTGAAGTTTAGAACAGTCTTTTCTTTTCTTTTTTTAACTGAAAACACAGACCTGTTGTTCAGGGAAGTTGAGATGGGTTCCCACCATCGCTACTCACAGGGCAAGCCCAGAGCCAACCCCGTGTCCCCTCTGTCCCTGGAGCGTCGGGCCATCTTTCCACACCGCCGTGGTGATGTCCATTCAGGACAGAAATGTTTCTGTGAGGAAAAAGGTTGATTCACTTTGGAGTGATAGAAACATTGGGGCTTATGGACAGAAAGACTTGTCCACTGTGTGGCATCATTCACAGAACACTTCTTGTTATATATGTTACAGGATATGTGTTCCACACTTATCTGCCAGGAAGTTTCCAGCTGAGTTCTATGCTTTGGAAGTTTGGGCATCACGTCTCATGAATCTCTTTGGGCTGAAATGAAGAAGCATAGTGTAGTATTTCTGAAAGTATTTCCTTTCAGTAATTAGTTAATTGGGAGTAATACTGTATGGAAGATGTTCTAACTTTGAGTGAAAAGACAAAAATAAGATTTGTTGAAATGTATCAAAGTCAAACATGCAAGTTTCAGATCGGCGTGAAACCCCTAACTATTCCCTCCCGCTGTTGAGAGCAGCGACCTGTGCTTCTAGAATACGGTCTCAAATACATCCAAACCTCTTGGTTTTGATACTGAGCCATAGTGTCTAATCTCTCTTCCTAGTTTAACTTTCTCTTAGTTCTCTGAGTCGGGTACTCAAATCAACCTGCCCTAAAGGCAGTCCTAGGCTTACATCAAGTTCTCATGTTTTTGTTTCGTGAACATGGACAGAGATGTGTTTACTCAGGAGTAATGCCCACTGGATGGATAGTCATAGGAGCATGTATTTTTCATACTTTTCTCCTTTACAGAATGATGATTTAACTCCTCAGAGGTTCTTAAAGTACAGTGATCTTGAGTCATGACGGATGCTGAGGGTCTAAACCCACAGCTGTTGACTGGTTAAGCAGGCTGAACTACGTTTTATCGAAGAAAGAGAAAAATGACTCTTGTCCCCCTGGAGCCTTCTGATCTTTGTCCTGTGGACGTGGCTCTGGGTGAACACAAGGGAACCATTAAATTGGTAGAGAAACGTGGAGACAGTGGCAAAATTGATAAAAGCCAAGAAACGGGCACACGTGAGTGCCATTGGGCAGAGCATAGGTGGTAACGTGTTGACGCACCAGCCTGTTGTGGGGAGCGTCACAGTGTCACGGGACCTGAGAGACCAGACCCCACAGCGTGCGGCCAGCAAGGCCAGGAGACCTTTCCAGAACCAGATGCTCCAGGCCTCACGTGGAGGGCATAAGACATAACGTTTCCACAATGCTGGAGGTCCTGTCTGGAATCTGGGAGATTTAATTACCATCTAACAAGTGGTTTAATTTTGCAAGAAACAGAAGAGAAGAAACAGAATGAGTTCAATAGGAATAATAGCTATTTTGGATGAAGCGCCAAGTCAGCATTTCTGTTTTCTCACATTTTTGTCTTTTCTGCCTTCTTTATCTTGTCCCTCGCCTGGGGCAATTTGAACCCTCTCCCAGCTGCTATTCCTTTAAGTGATGAGCTGGGACAGGGGGTTGTTCAGGCCGCTGGGGTCCGCCGGGGCTGGACGTTTTTGTCTGTTACCAGCTCCTCTCGTCTGATCGCAAGTCCCTGGAGTAATGACAGGGCTAGCGTTTCTAGGCTGAAAGCGGGTTCGTGATTTTCTAAGCCCACGCAGGCATCTGGAAGAAGACCCAGCTTTCCAGGACCCACTGTGCCGTGGAAATTTCTGTCTCCCACGTACTCAGGAGACATGTCCGTGATTGAGGAATAAACAGCAGGAGAAGCGGCTTCAGAGGATCCGGTATCTTCCTTCCCGACTCAGTAGGGTCAGACGGAATGTGCCGATGCCGAGTTCTTCAGCACTTCCTGTAGCTTCTTCTCAGGCCCCCTCGGAACTCGGGCTCAGCACCAGCTCGGGCTGGGGGTCGTACAGGTGCTTCGTGCCTGCCCGGTGGGTGTGGCCTGGAAGGAGAGGGCTCTGTGCTCATGGGCCTGGGCTGGACCTTACGCGTGCATAGAAGACAGAGGGAAGTTAAAATCGATGTCCTCTGGCAGAAACCGGTTCCTATCCCTGTCCCAGCCGTCCTCTAACAAAGACACCCGTCACCACAGGTGTGTGACAGTTTTGGCGAATAACTGATGTTCTGCCTCTCGTGGGGTTAGGTGTTGTGAACTCTGCTTCCTCCTTTCTATGGAGGTGTTACGTAGGGTTTTCCTGTCATTGCTTTGTGATTTTCCATCGTTCCTGCTGGAAACTGTAAAAGGTAGTATAGCTCTTTTTCCCCCAAGCAGCTATAGACTCCTTCCTCGCCAGGTAGCTTACTGATAGCGGGCACCTAAGTGATGTGACTATGTTTTCTAAACAGATGTAGAAAAATGCTTATTACAATTCTTAGAAAGTTTGAGCATTTGATTTTGTACACTTTCCAATTTCTAAAGCTTCTCTTTAAAATGACTGGTTGCAAGTCCCTCACTTAGTGCTTTTCGCTGTCATGCTCCTACTGACCACTGGCTGTGCTCCTTGGGGAAAACAGCGTAAATGCATAAGGGGGTCAAGTGTAGCATGAAGAAAATGAGTAAAAGTCATTCCTTTGTGAGAGTAATGTAAGTTCTTCCAAAAGGAGCCAATAAAAATGATCATCCAGCCCTTTGCCAGAGGAAGTAAAGGACATTGTCTGCAGCAGTGCAGGAGGAAACCCGTCCGAGGGCCTCTGAGTGACCCCGAGTGGCGCACGTCACCTGCAGGGCACCGAGAGGGGCTCCTTTAAAGACTCTGCGACTCTGGAGCTTGGTGTGTCTGGCGGACACGCCTGACCTAGAGGGTGTACCCACTTCTCCTGGAGGAGGTAGGACGGGTCTTTGAAGACAGGTGTGTCCCCGGCTGTTCTCTCCAGCCGTAGACAGGCTCACGTCCGTCAGTAAGATGGCTATTTACCCGGCTGACCGGGACCCCTGGGAGATGTGCCTCAGGGTCTCCTCATCCTCGCCCCCTCGAAAATGGCTAGAATTTTGTAGACCACGCTCCCACACAAATGCATGTGTGGGCACACACACACCTGTGCATGACAGGGATCGTAGTTTGGAGTCAGGTCGTATTTTTGACCATGACCCGAAACAATCCTTGTTTCTATGTGTCCTCAAACTCTACGAGATCTTCACCAGACTTCTTTCCTGGAACCGGGTGGTTCTTACACACCTGTAGCACAAACACTGTTTACCTTCTTTTATAACAGGATGAGCGTGTATGCTCTCAGGTGTCCCCCACGTGCTGTCCTTAGGTGGGGTGCCTCCTGCCCTGTAATGGGGACCTGATGGGATGGCTGCTGTTTGTTGATTGTTCCGCTGGCCCTCAGTTCAAGCCGCGAGGGCTGACTCATTCTTACGACAGACGTGTCTGGTGTTAAAAATGCAAAGATCAGACACAAAATATTGCAAAGAATTTTTTTCCAAGTTAGCTTGGCATCTGAATTTCTTTTTTAACCGAATTCTTATCTTTCGTTTGAGAACATTCTTAAAAGAGAAAATCCCTATTGTATGTTTGATACTTTGATGAAGTCAAGATTAGGACTAAGTATTACAGTTCTGTTGGTCATATTTAAAGAAGGCGTTTTAAAACCTTGTAACATCCCGTGATTCTGTTCAGGTTCTGGATGATCCAGTCATGGCCCTCAGTGCCCGTAAGTGCATTGAGATGTCCCAGTGCCGCCTCCTCCCACTGCCTCACTCAGTGTCTGTAGCACACTCATATTCACACACACACATACTCACATTCAACACTCACATTCACACGCTCACACTCACATTCATACACATTCACATGCTCACTCACACTCACATTCTCACACTCACACACTAATTCACACTCATAGTCTCTGTGGCACACTCATACATCCACACACTCACACTAACTCACACATTCTCACACTAATTCACACTCATACTCAATCTCTGCATCACACTCACACACAAACTCACACTCACATTCTCACACTCACACTAATTCACACTCATACTCAGTCTCTGCGGCACATTCACATTCACACACTCACACACACTAACTGACTCACACACTCGTTTTCTCACACAGGCTGTGGTTGAGAAAGTGGAGTTCTGTGTTTAAGTTCCGCTTTCCTGTTGGCGTTTATGCCTCTGCCCACTTTGCGGACAGTGGGCCGGTGGCACTGATGTCCTCTGGGAGGACACTGCCCTGGTGTCCTCGTTTGACCTGCAGGTCTCCGGTTCTCAGGCCCCGCCTTTCTGATGTGGGAAGCGCGGCCGTTTCTCTCAGGGCCGTTTCTCTCAGGGCCCTTTCTGCTGCAGGTCGCACGGTGAGCGATGTCCACTCCTGATGCCGTCCTAACACTTGTCCTTTGTCCCCGGCAGCTACCCAGCCGTGTGTGAGTTCCTACAGCACAACAATCTGCTCTCGATCCTCCGAGCCCATGAAGCCCAGGATGCAGGGTAAGCACCCCAGGGTGCCCCGAGGGCCGCCCCCCGGCAGTGCCGCTGCTGCCGGTGGAGCCCTGCACGTCCCTTTCACGTTCCTGAAGCAGCCCTGCCCCAGCGTCGGTCCCACCAGCGCCGCACGGGTGCTGCCTGGGTTGACAATGGTACCAGTGTGCCATGTGCGGGCTCCCGTTGAAAGGCCCTCGTTCCCGGGCCCTGTCTATTTGAAAGGACAGCCAGACGCTCGGCGATGGGAAAACCCTCTGTTCCAACAAATGTGCAACGTGATTCTATCATGACTGGTACCTTTTTTAAATGTAGACCAATTTAAGGGTTTGGAAAACAAAGATTCTCTTCAGTGATGCGGTCAGTCCGCATGGGGAGAGGTGGCAAAATGAACTGGACGTCGGGGTCCCTCAGGTTCTGAGTGCAGCATCTGCCACCCCTGCTTACGCCAGGCCTTCCTCCACGCCGGGTCCCTGCGAAGGAGGCGCATCTGCTTTGAGAGGCTGCCTCTGAAGCGGGCCGTGTCTGGGCGCCTCTGACTGGTGACGGCTGAGTTCTCTCAGCGCTGACTTGGGTGCTTCTGACTGATCGATGGGAGCGAATATTTGAGAAGCTCATTCACAGGCCATCCAGCCAAGAGCCCAGTGTCCTCACTGTCGACACTCGTGCTTCCTCATTGCAAGTGTGATCGTCCCTACCCGACACATGGGGCAGCCTGTCGTCGTCCCACAGAGACCTGACAGCATCTCTCGCTGAAAATGAGTGAAGCTCATCAGTTACCATCGACCCGCAATGAATGAGCAGCGATCACCGGGGCAGCAGGGATGTGCCCCCGTTTCTAAGTTTCCATGGCCCGTCACTGACAGTCAAGTGGAGGACTGAGAGTGTTAATGTCTTCACACTGATTTTTCCCCAAACAAAGCTTGTCCAATCAGCAGAATAAATACTCTTAGAACATTTCAAAATGTCTTCCAGAGGCATTTTCTGCTGGAAAGGTAGATTCAAAATTCTTATAAATGGGAAATTTTAGGGTGTGTCTCACCTGTCTGCAGGAACTAGCAGAGACGCCTGCAGATCCCCTGCACTGGACGTGGTCCGTCCACCATGAGTAACGGACATGGAAAACCCGAAGAGGTGTTTTGCCCTTTAAAGGGATGTTTCTGCAGTGGCGTTCCTGAGAGCTCTTCCACCAAAGCCACGAGACACATGTTCCCCTTGATGGAAAGAGCCAGCTCCTTGACATGTTGATTATTTGAGGACTAGAATTCTGTGTGTTTTAGTGGGAAAGTACCTGGCTTGTGGGTTTGTTTGCAAAGTCCTGGCAGATGCTGTTTCCCTCCTGGTTGATTGAAGGTTGTTCTGCCACGACAGTAATCTTTGACCCGCAGACAGCACCGGGGCTGGTAATACATACAATCTGAACATGGAAATCATTTCTGCTCGTAAAGCCTGTAGGATTCACAGACACTTTGTAAAGCAAATCACTTAACCTGGGCAGACGGGTCTCTGTGGCAACAGAATCTTGCTCACAGGCAGACAACCTGTTTGTCCGCGGAAAGGAGGCCTGTGTCCTCTGCTTATTCAGTCTGTGGTGAAAAATCAACGAATTTCTGAAAAGTCGAGGCGAGAATTAGCCTCCGTTCTCTGTTGAGCACGTTGGAAATGAATGGTGGTTCTTCACCGGAGAGCCCTTCTGACCTCGAGAGGACCTGTCTGCACCCGGGATGTGTGACTCAGTTTCCAGCCCCACAGACTAAGCTAGAGACCTTTCGTGTAATGCTGTGCAGTTGGGTCCACTTTGAGTGATGAAGCGAATACGTTTGCTTTTCTGTCTTTAAGTCTTTTGTGTGGTGGGAGCCCATCCAGACCAGCCCGTTGTAACGCGCTCCTCCCCCCCTCAGGTACCGCATGTACAGGAAAAGCCAGACGACCGGCTTCCCGTCTCTCATCACAATTTTTTCGGCACCAAATTACTTAGATGTGTACAACAACAAAGGTCAGTGTTTTAAATCGCTCTTGTACGTGGCGCATAACAGTTCTGTCATTTTCGTGTAGCATGACAAATTGTTTTCATTTAGCTTGATTTTAGTTAAACATTTAACCACTCTTTTCCCCCTTACTTTTTTGATTATTGTTGGATGCAAATTGGTGATTATCTCAGAATTAGGGGCTCTCTTGGTTGTGGAGGGCCCTGTACTGTCAGGCGGGACTCTTTCCAGACCCTTAACATGGAGCAGGGGGACAGCGGGTGTGCTGGTGGACAGAGGCCTCCAGAGAAATAAATCATCATCGGAAGGACCCACGTCACGTTGTTAGGAGATGTGGTTTTAAGAAAGAATTGTGTGATTTTGCATATAAGGCATCAAGAAAATAAGTAGAAGGAGGTTCTAGTTTGAAATTCAGATTCGAATGCCTCTGTCGAGTATCTGCCGCAGGTCCGACCCCACGCAAGGCAGGTTTTTATCCATTTACTTTCTGAAAGTTGCAGTGAACTTCCTGCGTTACAATGCCAGGGGGTCTGTACGTCCAGTTTTGTGTCCTGGTCCCTGAGTTGGACAGTAACTGCCCCGGGCAGTAACTGGTTGCCTGAACGCGCCCAGGAGACCAGCTGGGATTCGCTGACCAGGAGGAGGAGCGCGAGGGACTCCTTTCACAGAGGAAAGCCCTTCGTTCAGAATTGACGCGAGGGGTTTCAGGTTGGGCAGGAGGGTGACGTTCTGTGGCATCCTGCTCGACTCTGGCTGGCCTGGTGTAGGCGGTCTGCAGGGAGCATGTGCCATGGCTTTCTGACTTCAGGAGCACAGGAGACAGGACGAGAAAAGCCATCGATCACTGGCGTGAGGTCCCGGGTGGCCCAGAAGAGGCCGGGAGGGCAGCTTCCTTAGGGACCCTTCTGAAAACGCCTGGCCGGGGATCCCTGCCCTGCCTGCCAGCCCGTGTCCACGAGGCCTGGGGTGGCTGTGGTCCCCTGTGTTTCCGAGGTCGTGTCCTCTGTCTGAGGAGTAGGCTGTGCCTCAGTTTCCCTCTTGCTGTCCACTTCCCCTGATTTCCTTTAGACAGTCCCATCTGCTCTGACCCCGTGTTGTCTGGTCTGTGGGGCCCTGCTCTGTGCCCTGAACTCCTAGTGACCGCTAGGCCAGGTGCTCGGTGGTCAGCAGGCGCCGGGCCTCTCCTATCAGTACCTTGCATGGGCTGGGAGGGCGGGGGTCCCCACAGAAATGGTGTGGTGCCACGACTCTCGGCGGGGGCTGCTGAGGAGAAGGCAGCCTGCTCTCCACGCCCAGGTGTGTGAGCCGGTTCAGAGTAAGGCTTTGGGGAAATCAGTGAAAGTGTCCGACGCACGTACTCCAGTGCAAAGGAAGAGTCAGCTGCCATCATGCTTTGCACCGGCCCAGGGAGGTTTTCTAGAAGATCTAAGGTAAAATATGACCTGCACTTGAAAGATGATAAAGGGCTCGTTAGAAAGAGAAACAACTCGACATCACAATCAGTGATTCTCCATAGTTTTTTAAGCAGCAAACCTTTCCAGACAGATGTCCAAGTAAAGCTTTGTTCAGCGCTAGTAACAGCCATTCCCTGCCACTCCCTGCCCAGCGAGGATCCACATCTGGAGCCGGAGCGCAAAACCCCGCCTGCTGGCCCAGAGTCTGGCCCCGGAGCCCCGGTTTGTGCACTGACAGGGTCTGGGGCCCAGTGTCCACACAAGTAACTGTCCTGACCAGGCTGACCGCTGAGCGGCATCCACTATACTTACAAGTTTTTTCACAATTTAAAAAAAAGGCTAATATTGAGGGAAAAAGGAAAATAGGATTTGACGCCGCAAAAGCAGACTGGGCTCCCGCTTGCCACGGTTAATGCGAGGATGCAGTTGTGAGGTCACAGCGGCATGCGGTGTGCACAGCTGCTTGTCTGGGAGGCCACTTGGACAGCCCCAGCGGGAAGCCCTAAGGCTAAGCCACATTGTCCCCGAGGTGGTGTCCCCTCCCCGTTCTTGCCTGGGGTGGACCGCTGTCAGGAACAGAATGGCTCACTCTGGGAACCTTGTCATAACAAAGGGAAACTCCTAAAAAAAAGGATAGACGGGATAGGAAGAAGAAAGGGGTGTTCTTCATCTTATGCGTATTTCACAGACCTTTTGTGTGAAATCTCTGAAGTGCCCTAACACCATTGTAACCCACTGTGTAGGGGACAGATTGGTTGTTCCCAGCTGGAGGGCAGACGCCTGAGTCCGTGGGCGAGAGTCACAAAGGCCAGTCACTGACAGTGTCCCCACCGCAGGAGCTCGTGGCTGCCGCAGAGGGCCCTGGGTCGCACCCTCATAGTTCTGTATGATTGGACTTTAGGTCCCTTTGAATTGAGGCATCACTAACCACTCTTTGGGAAAATGAAAGAAAGAGAAACTAGGGTTCTTCGGTGTCTTCAAACCCAGCAAGTCGACTGGCTTCCTGTTGAAATGTCCAGTAGCCTCAGCACTTGGTACTGGGGGCAAACAGCTTCCAAAGGGGACCGAGAACCCCCGCTCTGGGTGGTCCCTCCTCACCCCTGACCTCCCTCTAGCTTTGAGGTCCTGCTGTGCACCCCTCCCCGCTTCCAAGGGGACTTAAACATCTGCTAAGCGCACTTGAAGTCACTTTCTCTGTGAATGGTTGCCCTGAGGAAACGGCTTCTTTAATTGCCCAAATCCAGGAGACACACCAGCCTCCTGGAGAAAGGCTCCACAGCCCCGCCAGGCTAGAGACAGACGGACAGGTCTGCTGTGGATTCTGCTCTGTCCTGGGAGAGAGAGTAAATAGGCACCCCCGTGCTCCGCTCAAAGACTGCAAGCACAGACAGTGGAAATCCTTCCGTGAGCAGAGGGGCTTCACCAAGGGGCATGCTGGTCCCGGTGAGCACCCTCAGAAAGGAGCAGGGCAGCGTGAGCTCTGCTTCCCAGGACCCAGGGTAGCTGGAAACAGGAGCCCCTGCAGGAGTGTGTTTCACCTAACACGAATGTCCGCTTTCTCTGTGACGTAGCGGTGCCTCCGAAAACCAGAGTAAAGGTGACCGGGTTCCCGATGGTGCCCTGCTGAGTGGTTGGTGTACAGTGGGAGGATGGGTGTCCGATACAGAGGCAGAGAAATCCAAACATCTGTACCAGGGGCATGTAACCTGGTCCTGGGAAGAGCTCCTGGAAACAAAGTGAAGTCGTTAAAATATATTCGATGAAACGATTCTGGGCTTGAGAGGGAAACCTGAATGGTCACCCATGTCACTTAGTAACACAGACCAGAGCTGAGAATGACCATCAGAAAAACCCGCCAGCAGGCAGGACTGGGGGCTGGGCCGGACGTGGCTGGTGAGGATGGGCCGGAAGGCTTCATTTGCCGCAGCGCTTACATGCAGGAGTCCCACCTGTTTGGTCAGGAAACGTGTTCTGAGTGTGGGGACTTTCACAGTGGGCAACTCAATAGAATTATCAAAAGCATTTAGTTTTGCCAAAGCTTGACGTTTTCAATGTCCTCAACTATTTTTCATCAGACGGCTGTCGTGGGCTCCCTGGGGGTGCCAGTCAGGAGAAAAGGACACTCTGTGACATAGGAAGAGGCCAAATGAGGGAGCAGCATTGCTTCTGCCTGGGGGATCCCGGGCCCCACCTACCCTGGATCCTGCAGCGCCGCCAGTCAGGGCCTCCTTCCGCCAGCCACACTTCTGCCCTGGGGGCTGTCACCATCCAGGAGTGACCATCACCATCCCAGAACACCTGCTTCGGGGGCTGCTGTGGAACCAAGTAGACAGGCCCATCTCTCCCCACTGCCTCCTTCACTGCACAGGCCCAGGGCAGCACCCAGGGGCGTCTGGGGCTGACCTGCCGAAGCGTGGGCAGTGCCTTTGCACTGATGCCAGTGTCTCTATAGCATTTTGGGTCTTTCCCACTGCAAACATAAACATGACCTAGTCACCGGACAAGTTGATGCCATTGGCGTGAACATTGTCCAATGGTGATAATTTCCCAACTCTTTTCCCTCCTTCTTCTGAACGCTAAGGTCCTCTTGTTGGCCGGAGCACCTCTTTGCCAGATCGCTTACGTCACCATAGAATACGTGAAGACGTCATGTCATTCTGTTTGATATTTGCTAACATATTGTGGACTGAGTGTTGTTTTTTAACTGATGTTGTTGAAGGAACATAACGTTGCAACATTCCATAGGTTTAAGGTCCACGTCATAGTGTCTCAGCATCTGCTAATAACACGGCTGTCTCCACTGCTTCATTTTCCCTCACTCTTCAGTTAACTCCCTTTGTCCACCCTGCTCTTCTCCTCCTGCAGACGTTGATCTGTGTTGGGGTTTTTATGACTAAAATTCTATTCTTAGATTTGTTTCAATTTTTAAAAGTCTGTTTTTGTTTGATTTGGTTTGTTTGCTTGGTTTCTCTGTGTATCACGTGTGAGTGATAGTCATACGGTGTTTTCTCTTTCTGACTTATGTCACTTAGCAAAAGTCCCTCTGGGTCATCCATGTTGCTGTAAATGGCAGGATTCCGTCTGTTTTTAAATAGCCAAGTAGTTTTCCATTTTGTGTATAGACCACATCTTCTAACTCATCTTTCGATGGGCGCTTAGGTTGTTTCCAGCTCTTGGCTGTTATGAATAATACTGCAGCAAACATAGGGATGTCTGTATGTCGCTGTTTTCGGTGTGTTGTGTTTTTAGGGTAAACAGCAGAAGTGAGGCAGCAGGATCATATGGAATTTCCATTCTCAATATTTTGAGGACTCTCTAGGGCTCTCCATAACGGTCACACATTTTGCACTCCCACCAGCAGTGTGAAAGAGTTCTCGCTTCTCTGCATCCTTACCAACACTTTTTTTATCCAATTTGTTGAATAATAAGCATTTAACAGGTGTAGGATGATTGTTTGATTTGCATTTTTGCTTTGTATTTCCCTGATAACAAGAGAGGAGCAACATTTTCTCTTGTGCCTGTCGGCCACCTGTATGTCGTCTTTAGAGAGGTGGCTATGGCTCTTCAGCTCTTCTGCCCATTTATTAACTGGAGCAAGTGATGGCGCAAGGGTGTGGAGTCCTGGCCTCCAGGGCACTGGCCCAGGGCTGGTGGGCTTCCAGACCTGGGAGTTAGGGGCCTTTACACGGTGAGGCCCACACTCCGCCAGGTCGGTGAGACCCTGGGCTGATGGAACTCGAGGTGTTGCCTCTGTTTTCTGACAGATACTTAGAAGATTCGGACCCTGCTTCTGGAAATCCAATCTCTATAAGCCATTTAACAGGAAAAACAGGCGCCGCGTGTCTATGTGTGTAGACGAGCACACGCCTGTATACGTGTGTGTGTGCGTGTATGTACACACATAGCTCCTACCAGGTGCTGTTTCCCTCACTGAGCGTCTGCAGGGAGCAAGGGTCAGCCGTGCAGGTGGACGGAGGCGGGGAGGTGGTCACAGCCCCCACGCGCGGCCTGGCGCCTAAGGCCGCAGCCAGCCTGCTCCCTGCTGCAGGTTTACCTGAGATGCGTGTAGCTCCGTGGTCGCTTGGGTTAGAGTGTTGGGAAGGTGGCCGCTGAACTGATGAGGAGCCCACTTCTCGTTCTCTCTTGATGACTTAGCAAAAAAATGTTTCATGGAAAAAATTCAGTTTCTTGATGTGGAATCGTTTGTTAGGCAGGTGCACGATGTTTGGCCGCACTTGAACTCTGACTCCAGCATCACTTTGTAGGGTGAAGCTACCTGTTTTGGGTGCCAGTGGTTTTATCCGATCGTGTCTATTAAGCACAGCCACTATGTTATTTGACCTTCATACTTTGAAAATAGCAAAACAGATGGTGTTCTTCCTATTTTATAAGTTTGGAAGTTAAAGCGCAGGAGAAACACAGCCAAGTTCGCACGGTTCCTGTGAGAGAACCGAGTATCTGTCCAGTTTTAGCTGTGGGGCCTCTTCAGTTTACAACAAGTGAGCCTCTGAAGTGACGCTCACCTCTTCCTGCTTCTCCTCCTGCACTGGAGACTTCTGACCACCTGTGACAGTTGTGGCTTCAGCACCCTGGCCCGTCATGTTTTGCATTTTGAAAATTTTCACTTCCTCTTCCTCGCGGTGCTTCCTGCCCTCTTCCTGTTTCCTGCTCCTCAGCCAGCACCTCTGACCGTCTCCCGGCCAGCGGGCTTTGTCCTCCCAGCACCTCCTGCCACTTCACCAGATGTCCCCGTTGGACGTGACCTGGGTTGGGACGGGACACTGTGAAGAGGGAGGCACAGGGCGCACAGTGCCTGCAGCAGCCCCGGCAAGCGGTGGAGCCTCTTCCCTTCATGTGAGCGAGCGAGACTGGATTCTGCGCAGAGAATGTAAGGAGGTAGGACAGGCGCCCGCCAGCCCAGAGGGTAGGACGAGCTGTGGCATGAAAGGGTGTGTGTAGTCACACATGCCTCACAAGTGCACATCAACCACAGCTTCCCAGAAGTTAGATACACCTGCTGAGCAATACAATATTTCAAGCTGAAATTCACTGCTTACCTGGAAGTTCCTGGGAATTTTTCTGTCAGGTACTCTGTTAAGTCCAAGCCATTTACACAACAAAACCCAAAAGTTGTCTAAATGTTGAAAACGCGGACTCCGTCCTGGTGGATGCTTGGATCACGTCCTCTGCCCCAGCTTTGGCAGAGAAGCGGCCTGAGTCACAGTCGCACGTGGTCCTTGCTCACAGGTGAAGTCATCCACCTGGACTGGAAAACTTCCCTTTCCTTGGTCACCAGTACTAGTAGAAAAGGAACTGTTTTTTAAGACTCCATCAGGCGTTGAGGTGCCCAAACAAGAGACTCGTTATCAGGCCGAGTGTGACCTGGAATGGCTTGGTTCACAGACGCTGTGATAGGAACTAGAGAACCAAGCATCCTTGTGAATATACATACTCCCTACGTAAAACAGGATCCCCCAGAAGTTATCGTTATGGAACATAGCTTCTCTCCCAGAATCAAAAAGCCCTTTCATGCCGTGAGCCCGCAGGACCTTCCAGGCTGGGCCCGGCTGCTCTCTGCACTTACCCCCCAGGCACTGTGCTCCTTGATAGGACTTTGCCAAAGAACATGCTGATGGTGATTTTCTGCTCAGTGTCGGCAGACAGGGAATCAAAAGGAAACATCCTGGGTGCACTATGCATTTTTCTGCTATTTCTGGGTCAACTGTAAGGATTCTGGAGCCCCCACCCCTTGCCTTTCTCCCACCTGTGTTTCTTTTCTGCCCCATCTTCCGATGATGGGCATGAGTGACCCGCTGAGTGAAGGGATGAGGGACTTTAGCAGAAGGGTAGGAAAGGGAATGCTTTGAAGCCACGTCAGTCCTCGGGCCGTCTCCCCGCCTCACGAAGACAGCCCAGGTGAGCCGGGAACCCGGGCTACGGAAGTTCCATAGCTCCTGATCCGAGGTCTCCAGGAAGGGGCAGAGTGTCCCCAACACCCACCGGGGGCGCGTTGAGCCTGTGGGAGGCTGCACGTCAGGCCTCTCCCTGGCAGCCCTGTAATGACCGCCCCATGAGAAGCTCCGGATCTGTTTGTGTCACTTGCCCTGTCACCCCTTCCCGGCTGATGTAATTGCACAGGTGTGAGAGAGGCTACCGTTCTTATGAAACAGTGGTTTTGCGTCTTGGTCCGTGTCAGATTCTAGAGTAGGAGAGACCCCTCTGCGTGCTTCTGATTTGGATGTGGCCTGCACTCAGTGTGTGGCTGGGTCGGCAGGGCTGGGCTCCACTGCGTCTCCAGCAGGAGCGGAGGTCCGGTGCCACCCCTCCCCGTCGGGACATCCTGATTTCTGCCCCCACAGCTTCCCACCAGCGTGCCTGACGTCTGTGTGTCTCCACACGCATGTATGTGTCCCACTGTGTGTATGTGTACCCGTGTCTGTGTGTCCAGCTGTGCTAAGTGACGGGTGATAACAAGGCCTGCCCACGTGTCTCTCCCTCCCTTTCCCAGAGGGGCTCAGGGTGGTCTCCGTGGCGGAGACCCAGCATCTGTTTTTCTGCCAGGCTGCACTGAGCATTCAGGGGCCGCGAGCGGAGGCGTGGGGCCCCGCTGAGCCCGAGAGCGACAGCTGGGCAGGGGCGGGGGCCCGGGAGGTGAGGGGAGCGCCAGCGGGGCGTTTCGTGGCTCTGGCTGTTTGGGAGTGTTTGATGTAATTTTCCCATGTATATTTTCGTATGTATGTTCTACAAAAACATCACAATTCGTGAGTAACTTATTAAAGTAAGGTTATTGGAGAAGTATTTTCGCATGAATGTTTCATCTTGCTGCAGAAGAAAGACTACATATGGGTCTGTTTGCACTTTTCAGTCCTTTTTTATTCTCTAGAAAAGTAAGAATAAGCCCAGTCACTGGCCACTAGCCTTGCCGAGATGGCTCGTCAGCCACGGAGCAGGGTTGGCGCTCGGTGAAGGCCCCTCGGAGCTGGAGGCACCATCTGCCTTGTGCAGACAAACCCGCGAGGCCGGGGCGCAGGGACCAGGCTCCCTCAACTCTGGACTCCAGCCCCGTTACTTTAAATAGACTAAATGTGGGAGGATGGGCTGTCCAGCACGTGCGGACATTGATGGCTTCTGCCGTCAGGACGTGGGTGTCCCTGGGTCCCTGCAAGGTAGACCCAAGACTCAAGCCATATGTGTTGGCTGCTTTGCCTGTCTGTGCTGATTTCAAAACACCGATGACGAGAACCGCTTGTGAGGGCTGCGGTGGAGGTTTGTGATGACATTTGTGAAGGGCCAAGCCCAGCACCTGGTTAGAGATGCAGTGAGAGCACGTGCTGTCCAGGCACATTGTCCCTGCGGTCAGTAAACGGCAGACAGCCTGCAAGGCCTGGACACACAGGTACCGGGACTGAGCCAGGTCAGAGAAGGGGCTTCATCTCACCAGTAGAGACAGCTGGTTTCATCTGCGGGGCAAGTCCTGCCCTCCCTGGTGAATGTGGGTCCTCGTCCACTTTCCCAACCATGCATTTTGTCACAAGCTAAGCCCGTCTGATGACGAAGCCATCCTCAAAGTAAGACGCACACGCCAGCCAGCACTAGCCTTCATCCGTTTGCAGTGGGGAGACAGAGGGAGGGGTGGGGGAAGCGGACTTGCTGTCAGAGGATCTGAGCTCGGCTGCAAGGGTGCACGGCAGGGCGTGTTGAGTGAGGCGGGAGGGCTGCTGCCGACGGGTCACAGTAGTGAGTGGGGTCGCATGTGCCATAGAGGGTCCTCCCTTCGCTGCAGGGCTGTCAGCTGTAAGACTCTTTCCTTCCTCCTCCATTCCAACCGGATGTTAATAAAAAGGAGGGGGACTCAGTTCCTTGTAAGAAGACAGTTAGGACCTTCAGATCCTTTTGAAGTCATGAGGAGACACCCTGTGGGTGCACCGCCTCCAGAGAGCAGAGGCCCTGGAGAGGACACGTTCCCGGGGGCACCAGCAAGGGCACGCCTCGCCCCTCCCGTGCCAAGGGCACCGAGTTGTTTGGACACGTGCTGCGACGTCGTCCTTGGGCGTGTTTATAAAGCTGTGGATGTGTCCTTAAGCACACGACGCGTGGCATAAATGACAGAGCAATTCAGAGTGTGCGAGCTCACAGAAATCTGTGCCAGGGGACATCCACGGGACAAAAGGGTGACCGAGCACACACATGTGCACACGTGTACACACGTGCATGCACACACACACACACACACAGCCCCACTTAACTCAGGCTGGCCGCTCTCTTCCCACGGTGCCCGTGTGCTGCCCAGAATGGTGCAGAAGAGGTGAGCCCCGTAAGACAGAGCTGGTTCTGGCCCCGTGCTCACAGGGGTCAGGACTGACCCTGGACAGCACTGTACAAGGCTCGCTACCTAGTCTTGTGAGACCCAGACTCCCTGCAGCCATTGTGTTGGGGGCTGAGACCCCACAGCCCCCCAATAAGCAGGTGGGTTTCCTGCATCTTGACTGAAGCCCAGGGTGTACATACCAGCTCGGGACTTGATGCCAAGTTCCATCCGAGCCAGGACGCAGTCTCGCTTAGCTCTGTGGTATAGACTAGGGACTTCAGTTCAACTGGGGAAAAGTGTGCTTTTGTTAAAACAGAAATTATGGGGCACCCTGGGGGAGCAGCGGTTGGGTCACTCACCTCTGCAAGAGCACAGGCCACATACCTCTGGTTTCCAGTCCCAGGTCCAGGAGGAAACAGCCAGTGTGAACAACTAAATAAAAAATAACATAAAATGCTGCTTCTTCCTCCTCTCTCCTCCTGCCTGCCTGCACCTTTCCTTTAAAAAGAGAAAAAAATTCTGTTCGAAGATCTGAGATTATGGAATCACATCACACAGACTTCGTTAACACTTTTATTTGTGTCATCAGATACTAAATCAGCCTAGAATGTTCTTGGCAGCAAGAGGAGTCTGACCCAGCACCCGCCTGGTTATTTCACTTGGCTGTGGCCCAGCAGGACGCCCCGCGTGTGCTGTGCGGCCGCCCCGCTCGCCGCTCTGCGTGGCCGCGCGGAGCCTCGGCGCGAGCCTGACTCCCACCTTGCATTGCAGCTGCGGTGCTGAAATACGAGAACAACGTCATGAACATCCGGCAGTTCAACTGCTCCCCGCACCCGTACTGGCTCCCGAATTTCATGGATGTCTTCACCTGGTCGCTGCCCTTCGTGGGGGAGAAAGGTGCGTGGTGGCTGGAGATGTGCTCTGTGATGGGGCTGAGCCGGCGGGAGAGGTGGCCCCTAGACCCGGAGAAACAGCAACCTGCCCAGCACCGCATGGGGCATGCCTGCCAGTCCTACCAGGCGGCCCTGAGTGAGTTCCCGGCTGCCAAAGAACGGGGCAGGGCTGCAATGCATGCCCCATGGGGACCACAGCAGGGCCTGAGGTGGCGCTCGGGCGGCGACACCCCACTTCTTCCTTCCCTCTCAACTTCCAAAGCACCTGTCCACCTGGAAGGAAGGGTAGCCCCGCTCTTCGCATCTCTGCTGTCAGGAATGACCACTGGGTGTAGCCATAAACAGCTTTAACTATGGAAGGAAACAGTTACAAGGAGAAATAATATCAGTGGATTCATGTATGTGATATCAATGCATGTCAGTAATATAGCATGCTAGTATTAAAATATGATCATTATTTTCCTGCCAACTTGGCTTATTTTCCTTTAGTGACCTAAATTGATTAGTGACCAAGCTACTAGCTGCTGATGAAAATGTGTCCCTTTGGCGGACACAGTCAGCATAGTGAATGTCTCAGATGTCCCTGAGTGATGTCAGTGTCTTGGAACAGAAGCTGCCAAGTCTGACAGCTCCTGGGCACCCTTGATGGGACTGAGTTCATTGATTATTCAGATGTTAAGTATGTCTTACAAGAGCATGGTCATGTACCTGTACACATAATTCAGTTTTGATAATTAAACAGACGCTCAAGATTAATGCTTCCCACTGAGTTTACCCTTCTTCAGACAGCCTTCAATTCTAGAAGAACATTGATTGCAAAAAGTAGCTATTTAAGAAGTACCAGGCAGGGTTCTTTGCACATTCATGTGGGATCCCAACTTTAAAAATCTAGTTTTAAAAATGTCACGTGTAAGTAGCATTCACCTAGAGTAACAGTAATGTGGTTCTTCTTTTCTGAGTCCATTTTTAGATCATCCTCCCACAATCAGCTCAGTTTCCTACTCAACTTCCCTAAGGCTTATTTTTCAAGTCTTCTCTGAAGATAAGATTTCTAGATACTTAGGTTAAAACATTTATTTTTTAAATCTGTACTTACATGATTTCAAATATGCTTGTTCACCAATCATACGTTTCATTAAACACATGAGCACACAACCTGTCTCTGTGCTGGCTCCAGGGGCGGGGGGGACGGGAGGGAACCCCGAGACCCGCGTTCCTATGACCCCATGGAACAGGCTCAGTGTGAGGTCTCCACCTGCCGCAGCATCGTACAAACTAGTGAAAACTCAAGCGCAGCCACCTTCTCCTTTGCAGCTCTGTGGTATATTCACACCCATGCATTTGTTTGCCCCTTTAAAGCTCAGCTCGTAAACCCCGCTTCGCTTCATAGCCTCAGCAAGGATGTTCTGAGCATCAGCTCCATAGAAGTGCAAAGCCGGTTACCGACTGGTCCAGATTTTATAGAAACCACTTGGCTGGAGATTCTAATACAAACAAGGGAAGAAGAACTAGGCTGGCTCATTATCAGTCTCAGCAAGAATTATGATAGGAAATCTGACTTTTCCTTTCTTTCTTGTCGTCTTCAGTGACTGAGATGCTGGTCAATGTCCTGAACATCTGCTCTGATGATGAGCTGGGGTCAGAAGAAGACGGATTTGATGGTAGGAGGCTGCACCCTTGTGTGATGCTCTGTGCAGGGAAAGGCTGGGCTCGGACCTCTCCCTCGGCATCTGTCTCTGAGATCTGGGTGATACTGAGTTGTAACAGGTTATTGAGAACAAAGGACAGTATGATGGTCTCTGTTTGCTTTGAAGAAATATCAGAAAGTTGGAGCGGTGAGCTGTGTTAGCGACCCTCTTTCCACAGCCCACCTTGCTACATACGATTTGGGGCTGTTTGCTAGATATTCACCCTGTATTTCAAGCAGATGTTACTATTTACCGGGTAACTTCTAGAAGAGCCCTTTAGTGAGGTTGTGCCTGTCAGTTATGCAAATCTCAATGTCTGTGCTAAAAGAAGTTTACAGATTGATGCTGGTGTTTATGTCAGTTCTAGCTTTTTTTCACGTTTGTGAGGATAAGCTGTGAGTGAGCGCTGAGGGCTCAGATTGCAGCTGTTTTTCAAAACACTGCTTATGCTCCTTACCCTCAAAGATGCTGTTTCTAGAAGGGACAAGGATTCATGAGGTTAAAGAGGAAAATATATGACTCTGGGGCTTACAGTAGCAGCCCCACGATGAGCGGAAACTAGCAAACATGTGGCTGGGCCGTGGCCTGTGCTGGCGGGGTCCTCAGTCCCGGAGGGGGGCAGACGTCCTCCCCGAAGACGGGTGCGGACAACGTCACTGAAACAAACGATATATAAAATGAGGGCCGAAGGAGCGGGACGCTAGGCAGAGGCACAAGTTTAAGTGAAAAAAGTCTATAGCCTCAAAGCTGACTTAGGGAAAACGAAGAAAGAACACGGCAGATGTGCCCAAGTTTGCATCTGGACAGCTTGGTTTAATGTTTCATTGGGTTAATGCAGGTCACACCTAGAGTGCACAGTGCCTGATGCTGCACACACAGGTGAAGTGACAGTGTCACATGTGAGTGAAGTAACACTGTCACGTGTGGGTGAAGTAACACTGTCACGTGCTGGTGAAGTAACAATGTCACGTGGGGGTGAAGTAACAGTGTTACACACGGGTGAAGGAAGTGTCACACGTGTGAAGTAACACTGTCACGTGGGGGTGAAGTAACACTGTCACGTGCTGGTGAAGTAACAATGTCACGTGAGGGTGAAGTAACAGTGTTACACACGGGTGAAGGAAGTGTCACACGTGTGAAGTAACACTGTCACGTGTGGGTGAAGTAACACTGTCACGTGCTGGTGAAGTAACAATGTCACGTGAGGGTGAAGTAACAGTGTTACACACGGGTGAAGGAAGTGTCACACGTGTGAAGTAACACTGTCACGTGTGGGTAAAGTAACACTGTCACGTGCTGGTGAAGTAACAATGTCACATGAGGGTGAAGTAACAGTGTTACACATGGGTGAAGGAAGTGTCACATGTGTGAAGTAACACTCACATGTGGGTGAAGTAACACTGTCACACACAGGTGAAGTGACTGTCACACACGAGTGAAATAAGTGTCACATGTGGGTGAAGTAACACTGTCACGTGAGGGTGAAGTAACAGTGTCACACACGGGTGAGTGACGGTGGCACCCACGCATGTAAGGAAATTTGCAGTGTGCGGCCCATTCCCACCATGTCATGGAGATTAACTTTTCTTGTCTTCATCCTCTGTCTGCATTACAATTGACAGTCATTGCAGAGGATGTGCAGTATCTGGGGGATGTAGAGAGAAAGCTTTTCTAGGTTAGAGTTAACCAAAGAATAGCTGTATGTACTTAAGTAAATATGTGGATTTACCTTAAAATTTTCTGGAGATCAAAGAATATTAGCCTGTTGGAATGTAAATCCTAAAAGTCAACAAGCATGTTTTAATAGCTCCCTGTCACTCTGTCCCTTTTGTCCATAAAACAAGGAGTAATCAGCATTAACACAGTGATAACCCTCTGGTAACCAAGTTCACTGCTTTAGCCAAGTTCACTGACCAAGAATTAGAACAGAAAGACTGTGACACAAAGGCAGCCTTGTGCAGGACAAAGAGGCCTGGCCACTCCTGTGCAGCGGTCCATCGCTCAGCAGTCCGGACAGAACCTGTTGTGTGTCGATGACGCCGGCTCTACCCTCGGGCAGCAGGGGGCCCGCAGGGCGGCGTCACCAAGACCGAGTCCACTCACTGACAGCGCGTCCTCCGCTGCAGCCTGGCACATCCCATCGCAGGAGGGCGGAAGTCCCCACGTGGCCCCGAGCTCTCCGCCGAGCGGCCCTCAGCCTGCGGGAGGTAGCCACGGCCTCAGCCCACCTTCCAGGGGAAAGATCAAGCAGCAGCACCTGACTAGAAGGTGCAGGACATGGGGTGTTACATGAAGAGGACGGAGATGCTCTTTCCTGCTGTTTAACACTGGGCGGAAGCTGCGGGATTTCCGGCGCTGCTCCTCAGAGAACAACTTGTGGAAACCTCCGAGAGCCTGACCCTTGACCCTGGTCAGTTAGACCGTAGCGGGAGCTATGCTGGTTCTTGTGAAGATGTCCCCACCCGCAGGGCAGGCTTTCAGCGCCGCCCCTGGGCCCCAGGCTTGGCCTCGTTGTTCCGTAGCTGAAATCAGGACGGAGGGCCCAGGATGTGGTGGGCCTTCCTCAGTGGCTGCTTCTTGGGGTCATCGATGAAGCATTTTTCAGTGTTTTGCCCCATATCCAATAAACAACTGAAAAGTCAAAGGTGGACAGATGCCTAGGAAATGCGAAGCGTGAACCTTCGTGTTCCCTGAGGGCGGAAGGGGCGGGCAAATGCTGCTTCCCCATGGGCTCCCTCCGTGTACTGGTGCCTCTGATGGTGGCTGACACCTGGGTGTTACGATGTTCTCAGTCGCTTCTGTGCACACCTACAAATTTCACCTTTCAGCCTGCAGAAAGCTTGTAATTGTGAACCCTCTTTCATCTTAAGGGGATACATTCTAGATAGAAAGACAGTTATAGATATAAATTGATGAGGTGATACGCTTTATCTCTAGTCCTCAGAGCCTTTCGATATGAGTACGGCGACAAGCCTGTTTCCCGTGGAGGGAGGTGCTGAGGCCCGAGGGGACGTGGGGCCTGACTTTGCCCAGCCTGTGATGACAGTGCTTTAATCATCCTCCTTGAAATAAACACCACCAATCAGCATAGTAAATGTTAGTTTGCTCTGTTAAATAGACTTTTGTCCTACTGTTTGATCACGAAGCTCAATGCAAAGAGACCCTACTGCTCTGCTCCTGTATCATGGCCTTGCCACAGAGTTGAGTGTTCCCCTGTGATAGTTTAGGGTGACTGAGGAGACGGAGAGGCCTCTTCTCCGTCTCAGAAGCGCCTCGTGAAATACCCTCCTGAGCTTCGGCCATGAAGGCTTTGCTGGCCTGTCGAGAGAAAGGACGCTGTTTAAATTGGCCTGTGTCTCTAAGGTGGAGAATAAAATACAGGCCCTCTGTCCTCTGACTTTTGAAGTAGTTGCACACCCCCACGGCCTCTGGGGAGCCAGTTTGTGTGCACTGGGGACTCGGCTTCCTGGTTCCCCTTAGGAGTGTGGACGAAGGAATGATCTGCTGGTTTCATTTTGGGGTTTCATTTGCCAGCACATTTTTGGGAAGGAAAAAAATCCAAGGCCAGGAATCGCATTTGGTGGCTAATTCTCATTAATGAAAAGACTCATTTCAGGTCAGGGATTTACAAGCGACCCCAAAGTCAGGGGAAGCTGAGGGAAACGGGGCCCCACAGAGGTCCTCACTGTTCACCGTCACGATAAGGCTGCAGGATTGCCTGGAGCTCAGAAGAGCTGGTGGCAGCCTCGCCAGCTGGACGTTTTGTCTGTTTGAAACCTCGTTAGGTTCTAAAATCCTTTTTCTTTTTTACGGAAAGGCGCAGGCAGAATGAAGCAGGCAGGCAGTCAGGAAGAGAGAGGAGGAAGAAGCATTTTTATTTTATTACTATTTAGTTGTTCACACTGGTCGTTTCCCCCTGGACCCAGAACTCGAACCCAGCGGCACGTGGCTTACGCTCCTCTGGAGGCGACGGACTTAATCACTACTCCAGCAGGGCGTTCCAGGTTTCTAAAATCTTAAACTGTAAGGTCAGGATAAATACATCACGTATATACAAATGATGTTACGTGGTGCGTCTAGCTAAGGAGAGAGAATTCTGCAAGTGGAACCAGAATCTGGTAGAGTAAGAAAGGAAATGGAGAAGGAATGAAAGGAATACATTTCAAGACCAACAGTTTGGGGCTGCCCTGGAAAGACATGATATTAAATTAGACTTTCTGGGTCTGCTTTCCCAGAAAGAGTAAGTGGCACGGTGGGACTCTTACCCGTCACCACACCGTCTCTGTGCCTGGCACGGACCACGGGTTGTTCCCAGGGCGGACCCGGGCAGAGCGGGCGCCTCCATGTGGCAGGAAAGGGCTGGCTCCATCGTCGCTCTGCCTTCTCCAGCGTCGTCTTCTCCTACAGCCCGGGCCCCTCAGTCCTCCCCACCCCTTCTTGTCTTGCTTTAAAGTTAACACAACTGTCGTAAAGTTGGGCATTCGTGGCACTAACCATACTGCTGCTGGAGGAAAAGCTCTAGGAGGACCTGCTCCCTTCGCTTCTATGACGTCCACCCATGGGTGCCAAGACAGACCTGGCAATGACCCTCATCCTCAGAGCCGGCCCCACGCAGAGGCGCTCGGGGTCTTGTCCAAGCAGCGTGCCTTAGCATCAGCATTTCAGGTTCCCAGTTCGAACAACGGGAAAAAAAAGTGGTCAAAGCTACAATAATGGACAGTTTAGGGGGGAGTTAAATTTTAATACAAAAAAATGAAACATTTAAATATCAAAACAAGCTCCATGACTATGAGTCTTCTTCTCGGGACACAGACGGTGACTTGAAATTGTTAACGAAAGTATTTTTATGGCCTAGACATTTAATTTTTAGCTTTTTATTTGCATACATACTTATTTTCAGCACTGGGTCTCGAACCTGGATTTCGAAGCCTGCGCTTTAGCCCCCTGAGCTGCCGGGGGGGGTCTCTGAGGAAAAATACTTTTTTTCTAAGTTTGGAAAACGACGCAGGATGAGTACACGTATCATTTGGGAGCTCGCGGATTGATGTTAAGGTTGAGGAGACTTGATCTGAACGTTGCAGTGTTAGAATAAAATAAAAACGTGGCTGCTCCGGAGCTTCCAGACTTAGATAAACGGGTAACAGAACAAATGGCGACTGAATGACCCACCAGAGGTCTCCGGTGGCCTTGTGGAAACTCGGCAGTTCCAGAGATGCTGAGTTCGAGTGGAAGTCACACTCCTGTCTCCAGGAATGTCCGGGGACAGAGGCTCAGAGTTAAAAATGGTGATCGAGTCTGTTGAACACACTGGTGCGGAAGGAAGCATCAGAAACATCCTGACCGTTTAACCCTGGTGCTTAAAACCGCTCCTTTTGGAGATGCAGGCAGAGGAGGAAGTGGCCGACAGTCAGTGCCCAAGATATTGGGCTGGGAGGCTTCCAAGAGGAGACTGAGAAATGAAAGAAACACTAAGGTGACAAATTACAATTATGTGGCCTTTGGGGAAGTGCTCTGTACATACTTCAGACTTCATCCAGGCACACCGGGGCAGAGTAGCGGTCAAGTCTGCGCCTCCAGCCGAGAGCAATCCACAACCTCCCAAGGACCTGGGGTCACATTCTGGGCCCGGGATGAACAACCAAGAGAGGCAACCAAAGAAAATAAAATGCTGCCTCTTATCTCTTCCTGCCTTCTTGCCTCCGTTTGCCTTCATTCCTGCCTTATACTTTTCCTTAAAAAATATTTTATCCAGAAAATTGAATCCTTTTTTTGTGACAAACAGGAGAAATCATTTGTTTCCACTGACCTTCCTTAAAATCCACGACACGTCAGCGTTTAGACATGTCTCCAGACTTTAAATCCATTAGACTCTTTAAAAATATACTTTAAAGAATCTTCTGTTGGTTCAGAATGGGATATGAGGAAGAGTAGCAGGCTTGCGCCAAGTGTCACGCCACTGCAGGTTCTGTGACGCCCTGAGATTTTCGTTAAGCAGAGAAACATATGGAAGAGATTCAGAATATGTGCCTTGGAGTGAGTGTGGTTGTGTCCCAACTCGATCACGTAGGGTTATACACTGCAGAGTCACCATAAGCCTTGCAAAGCCATTCCACATCTTTCACTTGTAATCTTCAGAAGATGAACTTTTACAGGGGTTTGTAAATGTACGGTCCTGAAGGTGTTTTCCTCTGCTTGAGAGTGTGTGTGGCCTTACCCCTTGCCGGCCCGGGAACTGTGCTCACTTCTCAGGGAGCTTCCGTCCTGCTGGCCGACACCGGGGGTACCCACAGGCCCTCGGGAGTTCCCTCAGGCCCTCTGGAGTTCTGGAGGACTGCACTTTCACATCTTCAGTGTCCAAATGTCCTGGCCACGCTGGAACTCGCCTGGGCTCCGGATGGGGGCCTCGCTGGCGTCTCTAGCGACCTCCTTTCCCTCCGTGATCCCCTTTGCTGGAAAGGCCAGTCACTGAAAGTGTTGCCTTGACCTAGTTCAGACTAGAGTACAGTCGAGGTCAGGAAATGTCCTTACTCAGGGCAGGGAAACCTCCTTCCCAACCCTGTCGTGCTTTTTGAATATTCATAAGCATTCACCATATGTCTTTGCTTTCTAGCTCTATTTTGTGCTAATAGTAATTGTGATCTCGCTGACAAAGGAAAATTGAACACAGAGGGCCTTACTATCTCAGGACATTTTTGGAAATTCATTTAGCTTAAATTTTTAAACAGTGTTGACAGCCACATGTGGTAATAAAATATTTTCAAGTATAAATGTATAATCCATTAGAATAATCATGTAAAATGCACTTTCAAAGGAAAAAAGGAAGACTAGCCTAAGTCAATGAATGTCTTGCTTCTGGAGTTTCTTTGAACGGGTGATGGGGGTGTGAAATTGCTGTGACAGCTGTATACCACTGGCAAAGAGAACCACATAGTCGCTTCAGGGTCGTGTTTTGTTTCCGTTATTGTGTTTGTCCAGCTCTGTAGCTGTGGGGCTGAGAGTAGATTCTCTGGAAGAGGCTCCGGGGCAGCTGGCAACACACGTGAAGGCTTTGCTCTGTTGTCCTCTGCAGAGGGAACCTGCAGTTTCATGGTGTGTCCCCGAGGCTGGGGATCCCGCTCCTGGTGATGTAGGAAATGCAGTGACACCCAGTCTCAACTCGGAGCAAAGGGCACAGCCAAGCGGGCACCCGGGTCACTTCTGCACAGCACCGTCTTGTGGGGTTTAGAGCTCAGGTCTTGCCGCTGTTGCGCTAGGGCAAGGAAGGAGAAGGCAGAAAGCTGGAAAACGCGCTGAAGGGTTTCGCCTCAGCATCGGGGGCTGGTCGGGAACACAGACCCCCAGGTGAGCTGTCAGGGCACCATCATCTACAAAAGCTATGAAGACCCAGTAGGCACGGATTTTAGAGGCATCTGAAGTCATATTCTGTATTTCAGAGGAGCTGATTTTGAATGGAAACCAAACCAATCATTGTCTTTAACATAACACAACGGAAGGTTTTTCTTATCGCAGTACCATAGGCCCCGATCCTTCAATAGCCTTTATTCAAATTCAGTAATCGCTCCACTCGATGAAACATGAAAGCTGGAGGCATGTTTCTCTTTTCCTGATAACAATGAACCTGACCTGTGTTTCCATTCAAGTAGAATAGGCATCTGGCAGAGATGAATGCTGTGCTCACTGAACACACTGGGAAGGGTGTGAGCTTTCTGCATTACTTTCTTAGAATCTGACCTAAAAGCTTAAAGACATTTGAAGCCTACCAGCTGTTGACAGACTGGAACTGAGTCACCGTCACCGTCCGTACAGCTTCCCTGAGGAGGCGCACTCTGGGGGACGCGGTGTCGCTCCGCAGGGCACTTGGCAGAAGACATTTCTGCACTCTCGAACCCTGGTCTCTGGTCTCCACTTCGGGCCGCCCAGCTGTGGGAAGCAGTGTCAGGCCCCAGGCACCTAAGGAGATGAGAGCTAAAAGTTGAGGACAGGAACAGTGCCCCCAAAGTGGTGGTAACCATTTGAATGGAAGCTCAAAATGAAATTTCACTTAAAATGACTGACTTTTTAAAAACATGAAATGTTGCTTTTGAGTTTTGAACTTTCAAGTTATTAACTTCAAGTTAAACAAGATCAGCAATTGTGTTTTCCTCACTGAGAAATCGCTCATCACAATTTGAACATAAGAGCTGCTTTACGTCCCCTTGTTTTTCACATGTTGTATCTAAACTGGAGCCACCTCCCACCGCCCAGAGAGCCGGACCAAGCACATCGAATGTGACGTCGTCTTTGCAGGTTGAAGCCCGTCCAATTTGGAAAAGCGTGCATTTTCCCCGATCCTGCTCCTGAATTGTGGACCATGAGGACTCGCAATGAGGAACATAAGATTCAAGAAAGCATTAAAGATCTCTGAAAAAATGCCAGACCAGGAGTGGCGCGCCAGCCACTCGACGAGCTCTGTATCCAACTAATTTTGTCCGCCCTTGTTCGCCACCTTGAAGTCCAATTACCTGCTAATTCAGATCTTTTATTTGCATATCATACACTTTTGTGAGGTTAGAAATGAGATTCGTTTGATTTTGATTCTGAAAATACTGAAAGGTAATCCCAGGATAAAACTTGAAGAGGCTTAAAAATGAATGTTCTTTCTCACGGTCCACAAGCAATTGGGCCGTTTGAAAAAATACATTCAGTTGTCTGAATGGAAGGAGCCTGCATTCTCCCTCCACCAGGCTGTGCCTGCCGGGACGTTTGTGCAGGCACAGCCTTGACCGGAATGCCACCCGGGATGAGGGTTAGGACAGAGCCCGGCGCTGCCGCTGGACTCGCCGACGCCGCCCGCCGTGCCCACCGGAGCGCCCGTCTGGGTCTCCCACCATGAGCACACGCAAGGTGACCACATCGCCGAGGCCCCTTTCACAAGCCCTTTTGAGATGCTGGGAGCCTCCTCACATGTGTTTTTGCACTTCACATGCTTCCTGCTCTTACACGTCTTCAAGTGTGTGACACTGAACTTCTCTGTAGCGCTTTCCTCACGCCTGGCCAGACCCCACGCTGAGTCTGCGGACCGGGGTCCGGTCTGGCCACGCCGTTGGGGAAGGCCACTCGGCTCCCTGCGGGTCATGGTGACCCACAGCCTGGGGATGTTAGCCAGCCCGTGGTAGATCAGCAGACCCCGTCGTTAGACCCAAGGCGTCATCTAGTGGGATAGCTGAAAATCATCCCACTTTTTCCCGCCACAAATTCCCACTACTTGTGTCTTGATGAGAAAACCTACCACCCAAGTGCAGAAATGTCAGACGTGGGATATTCCACGGGGCAGGGCTCGTTTTCTGCGTCTTCTCTACAACCACCAACTGACTGGAACACACATGTCAAGTAATCCGTGTTCTGTGGCCATTAAAGAGCAGACATTCCATTCCCAGGGGCAGAGGGACAGAAGGCTCTGGTCCAGTCACATCCGGGGGGACTTCTGAAAGGCAGTTTCCTGCAGTAGCTCCCCACATGCAGGGTGGAGGGGGCACCCCACTCCTCTGCACTGCACATGCTCTCGCTTGAGCAGGGGCGGTGGGCCTGTCCCCTGGGACGCTCCAGTGCTGAAGCCCTGGGGTCCAGGCTTGTGCCCTGCACGGTGGCCATAGGTGGGTGGGTGAGCTCGGCAGTGGGGGGAAGGCTGTGCTCGCTGCTGCCTGCCGCACACCTGTCTGTACTGCACTGACACCTGCCTCTGTCTCCCCAGGCGCCACGGCCGCCGCCCGGAAGGAGGTGATCAGGAACAAGATCCGCGCCATCGGGAAGATGGCCCGCGTCTTCTCTGTACTCAGGTGGGCTGTGCTGCCGTCCCCACCCGCCTCCAGGCTTGAAGCTGCTTGCTTAGTGACGTGCTGCAAGTATTTGATCTCCTTGACATTCCTGTGAAGTGGAATTGTCAGCCCCTTGCTTTCGAGGTGCATTATTCCTACAGAGAAAGCCTGTGGGAGACCAGATGCTTCTCATGATAGGGACACACAACGGGGCTGGAAGCCGCTGCCACCACTTCTTCCTACTCGGGTGTGGTGGTGCAGTCACCGGAGTATGTCCCCTGTCCCTGGAAATGGGCATTGCCTCCGGACCGGTGCCCACGAGTCTTAGATGGTGCTGGTGCTCCCGGGGAGAAGCAGCCACAGCGTTTTAAAAAGAACACAAGCTGTGCTCTTCAGAGTGGACTTACAAAAACCCGTATTTCCTTGAAGGGAAATACAACACTGTTTCTAAACTGGCTGGTCCCTTTCTCGATAGTGACAAGTCGCTATTTCCTGTTCCATCGCCCACATGTTCCGTAGTGGCTCTCCCCTGGCTCAGCCCCCTCCTCCCACAGCCAGTCATCCTCCGCCTGCCCGAGATGCCGACCGACGCCGTCGAGGGGCTGTGCAGACTGGGCCAGTGTCACGGGTCTGTGGTGTCCCACCAGGCTGTCCCCCACATGGTGTGACTGTGTGGTATATGTGTGGTTAGGCCCAGAGCTGGGGCGTGGTCAGGTGTGCATCCCTACATGCCCCCCGGTGCCCAGTGGTGATGGCCTTGCCTTGCCTTGCAGGGAGGAGAGCGAGAGCGTGCTGACGCTGAAGGGGCTGACGCCCACAGGCATGCTGCCCAGCGGGGTGCTCTCGGGGGGCAAGCAGACGCTGCAGAGCGGTAAGTGGCCTGGCGGGCGCGTCGTCAGTTGGGGAGACCCACACGGGGCGGTGAGCACTTTGGTCCTGGGGGTGAGGAGCAGCTGCTTTGCCTGGAGTCTGGTCATCTGAGGAAATGCACAAACATGGAGAGCCATGTCCACAGGCCCAGCCCTCTGAAGCAGAAAAGATTCATTATCTGCTCGATGAGAGATCGGAGATGGAGGGCCTTCCTGTCCCCACCCAACACATAGGAAGCGGAGGAGAACCACTTTTTAATGTTTAAAAAGAGTGAAAGCCTTCCCTTCATGGGAGCGGTTTCGTATGAAGCGGTGTCTCTCTAGCCCAGTGCTACCCAATAGAACCTTCTATGAGGAAGGGAATTTCTGTGTCTGCAGAAGCTGGACTGTGCACTCCCGAGACACTGATGTCCACCCGCATATTCTTAATGTGATGTGGACAGCAGCACTGCCCCAGTGGACAGCACAGCCCCCTGCACTGTACCTTGCTGTCTGTTTGAACTAATATTATTAGAGTCCACCTGTAACCAGACTTCGGATTAGATGTCCACAGAAGAAAAACAAAACTGTGCCACCACATTTTCCATAGCCTCTTGGCCTCTTGCTTATTCTGCACTTTCCCCTGGGTAGTTTTTGTTCTCCTGAGGTCCCTGCCCTCACGCTGGGGGACCTGGGGTTTCTTGCGTCCACTGTGTCGATGCCGCTTTGCAACAGTGATTTCACGTGAACTTACTCCAAGTGCAGCGTCCTTGGGTTTTCACACAGAAAAAAAATTGCAAATGAAGGTAGGAAAATGCACAGCATGGAAGGAAATTTCCTCTTTAACGTTTAGCTGAAAGTCACTTGAATAACTTTGAAAGTCCTCTCCGCCAGAGCAGGCGTGCTCTCTGAAGCACCAGCATCCGTGGGGCGTTTCATGCACGTCATTTACAAATGGCACCCCGAGTGCCGTCAGGAGACACGGCCCCTGCACCCAGACCATGTCACCCATGTGCCAGCCGCAGGAGTCCTCACTTGACTTTCAAACTCTGTTTTTTTAAGTTCATGCCGGGGGTTTTTTTGTTTGTTTCCAGATTTCCACCCACCTTTTCATGTAGGTTACTCTGTTTCCTTGCTCTGGCTTTGTTTGAGATCCATTGGTCTGTGTAGTTCCGTGTTGCACTCTCAAACTCACAGGCACCTAGCAGACTTCAGGGAGGGGGTCTCATCGGCCCCCAGAGTTTAGAGACTCCAGGTGTGTTTTAAGCCCCTGAGTCTGGGGGACGGGGTCTCCTGAAGTGGTGCCAGCCGGCGCTCCTGCCCTGTCTCTGTCATGAGCGCTCTGGCAGATGCCCCGTGAGTGAATTGTGGTGCACGCCTGGCACCTGCCCCGGTTTCAGTGCCTTGCATTACAAGAAACATGCAAATGAAAGTCAAAGGGTAGAATTTTAATATTAAACACTTTGGAACTACAGAGAAGTGTGGTGTTTTAGCTGTTAATTAGGGAAATACCACTCACCTCAGCAACTCTGGAAGATGCAGACATGGGCGGGGAGACTGCAGCCCCTGCTGCGGCTGGAAAACTGCTGACGCGGGGCCGGGTTCGAGAGCTGTGCCCCAAACGCGCTGACCATTCAGCACGGAGGCTCAAGGCCACCGCCGCACCTGGCATGTGACCACTTCAAGCATGTCATTTCCAAAAGTGATGGTCCATTCTAGAAAGCGGATTTTAAATTGGGTTTCCTAGCCAAAAAAAGTCTGAGGACGTCTTTGCTTCTTCCCACGGTGTCGTCCCCGTCCCTGTCCCCTGCCCACTGCCAGCTCAAGGGGTGGTGGGCGCTGGCGCCCCGCGGGCTGGCTGGCCAGCGCCCCGCCTGGAAAGCTGTGGACCCCCTGTTGAGGGGGAGGGCCCCGAGAGCAGCTCGGCTCCAGCCCTGCCTCCTCCCTGGACCCAGGGCCTCCAGCCACCCCTCAGGGTCTCAGCCTGAGCAGACGACACTCCCCGGCTGGCTGGGCCGTCTCGTCACTCGCAAGCCGCGGTGGGCCCGGCTCAAACACGAGTGGCGCTCCCGACGCCTTTCCTCCTCCCGCCTTGTCTGTCTGCCGGAGCCCCCGCGCCGCAGCCCCGCCACGTGACTCGTGCGTAGAGTAAGATCCTCTGCTCACTGTCTCACTCATTTGCACCCTTTCTCTCTTCAGCTACTGTTGAGGCTATTGAGGCTGACGAAGGTAACTGGACAGTCCCCTTTCTGTTGTCCCGCAACAGACAAGGGCTCTGCTGGGTGTCCTCCTCCCGCTGTAGCTTGTATGGAGTGTGTGGGTGTTGGGCTAACAGTGTGGCTCGGTATTAACCTAACGTTCTTGCTTTAAAGGGGAAAATGTCCTTTTCCGGTTTGTTTGTTTGTTTTTCCCTTAAAGCTCTGTTTGACTTTGCACACGACGAACTCAGCATGACCACAGACAACAAACGGTCAGCGCTCCACGGGACGCGGGGAGGGGGTCAAGGCAGCCGCTTGGAGGAGTGATGAGTAGAAAGTATTCTTTGAGCTGAATCATGTCCCTCCCTCAAATCACCTTCATTCAGCGCTGAGAAGGAGAGAGTAAACATCGCTTGACTAATTCTGCTCGGAAGTTTCTAGTTTAACAAAAAAAGAAAAAATTCGTTTGACGATAGTGCTTCTTTGTAGATCAACACTGAATTTTGTATCTAAAACAATAATCCAGCATGACAACGTGACACGGCTGTTTCAGATGAGCCGCTCTGCCGATCTCATCAAATTTGAATCTATTTGTATCTGCAGCCAAACGTTGTAGGGAGTTCAGAATAATCTAGTGGCCGTGGAGCAGTGACAGGGAGCAGACTGGTGACTGGAGTCGCGTGTCTGTTTGTCAGACACTGCCGGGGGACGGGAAGCCATGTCACCGCTGAGCCCCGCTCAGCAGTCCCGTTTGCACCGACTGCTGGTTAAACGCGCAGTGGGAGCCCTGCCTCTCAAACAGCTTTCACGTGTCACACCCACCAGACCTTCTGGAAATGTTAAAAAGAATCACTTGAAGTTCCCCTTTAAAACAAAACCCTTCAGTTGTATTTTGTTCTTGCAAGATACCTTTTTATTTTCCCCCAAATTGTGTGCCTTTGGTCCTTTGACATGGTGTGAACGGTGCTACTCTGGACTCCTCATCTGTTGGAGCAGCAGGGATGGTCACACTGTAAGAGAAAATACAACTGCTTCCTAAATAGCGGTGGACCCGCTGCTATTTATGTGGGAATTCTCTATTCCTCCTGGCAAGTTCGAATCCGCAGTGTGCATTCTCGTTGATAGTCTGGCTGTTTCCTGTGGTTTCTGTGACTGTGTTGTGCTCAGTTTCCTACCAATGTAAATTGCTAATCCCGTTGTCTGCCCGGCCGCCCCGGGGAGCGCGTGTCGCGCACAGGCGGACAGAAAGGGCCCCACGCACATCGCTGTAGCCAGGTCTCATCTCTCCCCCCACCGATTGGCCTGTCACACCTCGAGATGCCACTGGGACCACGGAAATTAATTAAGTGGCTTCATAAATTATCAGGAGGGCACACTTCTTCTATTGATTCATTATCGCGAAATGATAGCCACAGGTGTTGAGGAACAGAAGCCAGTACTGCTTCGTCCCATCACTTTTGTCCTTCCAGACACGTGAGTGAGTTTTGGGTTGGGGAGTGCTCATTTAGACAACTCTGTGATTTTGCAACTTACTGTCAAATTAGAGGAGAATTAAGGAGCTTTGCTTTGGGACGTGGTCTCTCCATTTCTCACCCTCCACTCGCAGGTGACTGATCACCGTTATGCTAACTACAGTCTGCAGAGGGACAGACTGCCAACCTCAGTCTCCTGTCCCCCTGGAGGGTGCGGCCATGTGGGGGAGCGACTGGCCATGCTCAGCTTGAAACCGTCCCCTTTTCCCAAATAAGTGGGGAGGAGACAGCAGCAGAATTTGTCCTCACTTGCCCTTGCCCTTGACCCTTCCATAGCTGACCTGACTTCTCAGGGAGTAAAGTGGCATTGCCCCTGGTCCCAAGTCTGACTAGATTTCCATTCCATCCTGACGAAGCCGTTCCGTGTCTGGCTCAGCCTCCTCTGTCCCGGGAGCACACTGAGGGCCACTGAGAACATTGAAATGTTACTGCTCCCCGCGTCCCCGCCCCGTGAAGAACCCATTTTCTCGAATAGGGCCATCCAGTTCTATTCACTTACTTAAAACTATGCCCGTCACCCTGTCCTTGCACTGTCGCCGAGGTGTATGTGACCTACCGGCTGTCCCTGTGACCAGTGTCCTCTGACCCATCACTGCTGAACGGGGACAAGCGGGCCCTTGCCTATTGTGGTCTGACCTCGATTTTTCTGGGGTTCCCTCACCTTGTCCCTGTACTCCACATACTTCCAAGGTTGAGTGAAGAACAGAAACTTGTCACTTCACTTTTTTCATGCCAGCCTGAGTTGTCCTCCCAGGACGCTTGAGGGCCTGGATGCCGCATGGCTTTCTGCTCGGATCCTGACGGATTTGGGGTGGAGCGCCTCCGTGTTCCCGCTGAGCTGGCCACGACTAGCACAGGGACGAGCGGAGCAGGGAGGGTCACATCTGTCCAGGTCAGGGCGTGGGATAGGCCTGCAGGCAGCTCTCCTCAGAACACTTGCCCCTGGGGTCTCCTCGATCTAAACTTCCCAAAGCCGAGAGATGTTGACACCTTACTGACTTGAAGAGGACATTTTGGTTGGCAAGAGACATTGGCTGTTTCACACCTGGTCCCGCGGGTTTGGTAAGGTCTCTGCTGTTGTGTGTCAGGTCCCGTCACTGTTCTCACTAAAGGACTCCCTCTCACGGCGAGCCTCTACCTCCCCGCCGCAGCCGCCGCGCCCCGTCTGCTGCCGCCTAACCGACTTCTCTTGTCTTAATGGTTTTGTTTAGCTATCAAGGGATTTTCACCACAACATAAGATCACTAGCTTCGAGGAGGCCAAGGGCTTAGACCGCATTAACGAGAGGATGCCGCCCCGCAGAGACGCCCCGCCCTCCGACGCCAACCTTAACTCCATCAAGAAGGCGCTGGCCTCAGAGACTAACGGCACGGACAGCAACGGCGGCGGCAACATCCAGTGACGCCCGTCCGTCGCGGGCGGGGACGCTGCGTGTCGCAGGGGCGCTCTTGCCGCTGATGGTGGCTTGTTGGCTGGGGGCCAGGCATTGCATTCAGTTTACACTATCATGACAGAGGGGGAGAGAGTAACTCTATTTTGGTGGGGACGGTGGCTCGACACCTCTTTTGGATATGCCTTTTAAAAATGCTTATAGGAAAAAAATTTTTAAAGAAAGCTAATGCTAGTATCTGCTGCAATGCTGGGGGAATGAGCGCGTTTTCCTACTGCATTGGGACACCTAGATAGGTTCATGAAAGGCCTTTTATTATGTTCCTGGACACGAAAACTTTGTCTAATTTCTTACACTATTGTACGTTTACAGATGCAGCACTAAAAATGGATGACATCAAACATTTTTAACAAAATGATGTACAAACTAAATAAGGACTATTTATTGATAATGTTTTGCTACTCTTGTCAGACCATGGCTATAAAATGAATTAGGCAGTCTTAAAAAAAAAAGAAAAAAAATGAAAAAAAACAAAAAAACAAAACAGAAAAAGAAAAAAAAAAAAGAATGTTGCAAATTTGTTAAAATGCCAAAAAGGACAGTTTAATTTTGTACAGATTATGCTTTTACCTCAGGTTCCTTTAGTGTGCTTGAATGCCCTTTTTTCCATATAACACTTATTATTTAGCAATGAATATCTTTTCTTTAAGTTTAAAAAAAAAAAAAACTGGAATAATTACCTTTATCTTTTTTTGCTGTTTATATTTAGGGGTTTTTGTTGATAAATCGTCTTGGTTGTGGCTTGCTGAATTAAATATTTATGAGTGGTGCATTTTTAAGTATAGTGAACAAGACACCATATTAAGTACAGTGATAAAGCATCTATATTCTGTAAAATCAAAAAAAAAAAAAAAAATCTGCCTATGCATGTTTTTTAAGAAAAAAAAATGGCTGTATCGGCCTGTATGGGGCTGTAACGCGCTTAGTGGCCCGACATATACTGGAAATGTATGTATACTGGCAAACTTTATATTCTCTAAAATGCTTAATGCCTTTGAAATTTTGTAATCAAAAAAGCTTTGAAAAAAAAATCTAAAGGGGAAAGTATTCTTAAAAGTTTTTAACATAAGCTTGTCAGTGCACCTGTCGGTGGTTAGCATGCTTAGCAAACCTTGTGAGCTTTAAATCAGTTTGTAGTTACATGTGAAACTAAGTGCATGCTAACTGTTCATGTCACAAAAGCTTAGTTATTCTGTTCTGTTCTGTCATGTGCCACAACAAATGTACTTTTTTCACTTTTTTCCCTTTGTATATCAGTTACGGGTTACAACTGGTTCATTCTGAAAACAACAACAAAGTCCATTCATATTTTTTAACAATTGTATAAGTGCCCAAGTAATTCACTACAGCCTAAAGCCTTGCCTTTGTAATTTGATTCTGAAATGTTGGCAATCAAAGCATGCACTTGTAACAATGAAACAGAAAAAGCATTTTATATTACTACTCAATAAAATGTGCATGAACTCTAAGCGCTCTCATCCTTTCGCCGGGTCTGCCGGAGGGGCCAGGTGCCCACGAGCGCAGCGTCAGGCGCGGCCTGGGGCCCGGCTCACGTCCAGTCCCAGCCCTGGCGCAGCTGGGCCGCAAGTCAGATAGGAGAACTGCGTGCAAATAGCAGAAACCATCTTCTGGATCCCTCAAGGGTGGGAGCCAGTTAAGGAAACAGAGCGTCCCTTTTTATTGAGAAACAAAACCAAACCCCAAGTTGTTACCAGGTTGTTTCAGCATCTGTTACAGCAAAAAGAGCTCAGAGCTGCTAAGCGCGTCTCTAGGGCAGACGGCGGGAGCGTTTGTATTGATGATAATCTACGCTGTGCTTCTTCAGCTGCCCTCTAATCACCTGAAGGTTTCAGATCCACCGATTTCAGTTCGTTTCTAGCATTGTTCGTTCTCAGTGCACTTTGTTTTATGTAATAAAGTATGCCTGTTACATTAATCAGTAAGAATATGGCAGTTAGTCCTAGCGTGCACCAAAACAAAGATGTTCCAGATATATTCTCTGATGGAGACGATCCCAAATTTACTTTAATGAATTCCAAGTTTTTATCCATGTGGGTATTTTTCCATCCTAAAATAAATTAAAAAGAAAAAAAACTGACATCCAAGGAAAATATTTAGATGCATTATTAGAATGGTGTGGGGGGACATGGCAATTCTGGTACCCAGGTGTTTTCTTTCTTACAATTGCAGAGAACATATCCTGACAAATCAAAGTTCATATATTTGGATTCCTTCCTTTTACAAATTGTGCCGGGGCAACGATGGCAGAGAAATAAAGATTTGGCATTAAAATAAGCAGTCAATGTGAGTATTGCTTGGTCTTTTCGGTTAATTAGAAATACTATTTTCACATAATTTGATCTATCAAATAGAACTAAAGTTATTTCTCCCAAAAGGAAAACCCTGCCAGATCCTCACCTCATGTAGTCCCTCTCCTTCACTTTGGGATAAATTGGTAAATTCCTGAGTTGTTTAAACCAGAGTCTTCAGCTATGAAGACACACACACACACACACACACACCCTCCTGCTCCCACCACCCTCTGCCACCTACCCCAATGTGACTCAGTGCTGAATTTTCATCTGATTTTTTTAGGATTAAGAACTCAGTTTGACTGGTCACAGGTCAGCAAGATTTCACCTGAAATATCCTCTATTTCCATATTTTAAAAAATTTTTTTAAAAAAAGCTCTTCAGAGACCCAGTTTAAGTGAGGAGTTGCTGTGGGAGGGGGACTCTGCAGAGACAGTGGCTCTGCTGATGTCACCTCCTACACACCAGTCCTGGAAAGTGCCACCAAAACCTGAAAGTCCAACTGTGTGAGCTGCTGCTGGCCCCACCCCTGGAGCCCTACCCTGGGCTGTGGGCATGTGAGAAGGGAAGGAAGGGCCCCGAGTGTGGGTGGGCCTTTCCAGCAGGAGCCTGAGAAGGCGGGACATCATAGCTTAAGACCACTGGAGACTGCAAATGGAAAATTACTAAGTGAATGCTGAAGAGTTAGTACATTTCTGGGTTGAAAAATAGACCTTTTTTTTTTTTTTTGGCCCCTCTGACCAAGGACTTCAAACTTGCACCTTAGTTGCCTAAGCCACCAGAGAAGGGCCTACCTCGGCTTTTATTTTTTTGTCACAAGCTCTTTAAGGTATGTCTGACAATTAAAGCAAAAACTATAGAATTACAAGTTGCTGATGAAAGAAATCAAAGACGACCTAAATGATGAAGAGACGCGCTGAGCTCAGGGTTTGCAAGACTGTACTTACAGCATCAAGTCTTCCATAGAACTATAGATTTACTGTCACAGTCAGAACTCTGGTGCAGTTTCTTGAGGGTGAAGACTAGGTGATTTCTAAAATCCACTGAAAGGAGGAAGCTACAACAGCAAATGGTTTTGCCAGTCAAAGGTGGAGGGCTTGTGCTGACCTGCGAACTTAAATCTACAGCGATGGGTGGTGCGGTGTGATGCGAGGCTGCAGCGTGAGCACCCAGGCAAGCGAGCACCCAGGCAGCAGCCCCTCAGGCAGCAGGCGCAGAGCGCCGGTTAGGACTCAGAGGGGCCTGCGGGCCCACCGGGTTACAGGGAGCAGGCAGGCCCTGAACTCCCTCCCGGTCAGACCCAGCACTCTGCCCCACACCAGCGGAAGGGACCCTCCAATTTAAAGGCAGGACTGGATTCAGTGTCTGGCTGAGCCGAGGAGCCCTACCCCACCTCCTGGAGAGCCTCTCAGGCGTCCTGCCTTTTGGGGAACATCATCCTTTGATACTGGTCTAGAAGTAAACCTGCTCTCTGCTCGCTGGGACAGGCACCTCTGCGCAGGAGCCCTACCTACGAGCAGCAGACCTGAAAAGATGTCGGGACTAGGGGCCAGCTTAGGCGCTGGTTCTGGGAGTCAGGTGATGGTCCTCCCAGTCCGTGTTGGCGAGGCTTGGAGTCTGGACGTGCGTGCAGAGCGGACACGGCTTCAAAACAAGCGAAGCCCAAGCCCTTGCCGTCAGAACAGGTGCTGGGCCTGCAGGCGTCCCCAAGGACCATCCATTTCTCAACTGAACCTGTGTCCCGGCAGAGGCCGGGCAGAGCCAGCCTCACCCTGGTGGTCTAGGGGCCTGCGAATCAGAAGACACATGCATCTCTCCGTGTCTTGGTGACATGTGCCCCAATTACTAGGTGGCCTTCAGAGAAATGTTCTCCATGAGTGCGACTCTCAGTAGCTTTTACTCAACCAATTACACAATCTATTTCTTTAAAAGATAAAGTTTTGTCCTAACCCTTCTGGCTGAGTCAAAAGACCAGATGCTTCCTGCCAATTTGGCAACATTTTTCATTTCAGAGCTGAAATGGAAATGCTGTTACACCTCACCGCCCTCCCCTCACAAACCAGGCTCGGCTGAAGCCCTTTCCTCCCCTTCCTCCTCGGTTTTCTTTTCCAACATTCTTTTTTGCTCTTGGAACACTGCCACTTTAAACTCCCTCAGATGTGTCCCAAGAGGCTTGGGGAGCCTGCTGGAAAGGTAGTAATTTCCTATCAGATTTTGACCTATGACTTTTTTGCAAGGAGTGAACTGTAAGTGTGACTGTTTAATAGATACAGTATCCGAAGACATGATGGAACAGGTGACATGAGCGCATACATCTAACTTCTCTCTGGCTTGTTTCACAGCCAGTGATTACAGCAATTTCCTTAAGCTTGTTGGTTCTTGAAAAAAAATTCTGATTATGCTTGAAAAGTCACCTGGAAACATGAAGTTAATTGTTCCCCCGAACCTAACATTTCTGCTGTCCTCTGGTTAGTCCCTCTAACTGGGGTTCTTCTTAAAGAACTTTTATCAGGACCGTTTCAGACACACAGGTAAGACATACCGCTAATGAGACCGTCACCCGGCTCCAGCGAGGCTTGATTAAACCAAGCTCCTCAAAATCCAGCGAACATACGAATCGACCTGGGTGTTAAAATGCGTTTTTATAGCTACGCGTGGGCCCGAGACCTTGACTTTCACAAGCTCCTCGGTGCCGCCCGCTGGAAGGTGACCAGAGTGAAAAGGGCTCTGTCCCCTCACCCATTTTCACCCTTGCCCACTCGCTACTTCGAAAGAACTCCAGATACGCTGTTATTTCTTCCAGAAATATTTCAACATGCATCCCTGAAAGAAAACACTTGATTTTAAAAATAGCCACTGTTCTGTTACTCCACGTTAAGAATGAATGACCCTCAATACCATCAATTGTTCCAATTTCCTTAAGTGTCTTAAGTTCGTGTCGCCTCTTGTTTGAATCAGCACTGAGACAAGTTCCAGTGTCGCCGTTGCTTGCTGGTTTTCTACATCTTCCAAACCATAGATGCTCTTTCTTTTTCCTTTCCCCAATCTCACTAAATTTCTTGGAAACGTATTTTTGAAGAAAAGCTGCCCAAGTTTTCCTGGAGCACTTTTCACAGTCTGAGTTTTACTGACCCTGGTTTCTGGGAGACTGTCCACCGGCACAGCCGAGGGCTAAATGTCGCAGGAACCATGTGCCTCCCAGGGCCTGACTGACACCGAGGAGTCATGGATTCCGTGGTTAAGTCCAATCCAGGCCACGGCAAGAAATAAAAAACGTTTGTGTTTAGACAGAATATGTTGGAGCAGAAGAGAAAACATGGTCACCTGAGAGTTTTCATGATAAATGTGAAACAGTGGGACCCTTTGCAGTGAGCAGCATATCAGGGGACAGGTGACACCCTGGGCACGGGGAGCTGGCAGTCCTGGGGGCAGGGAGCTGCCTCTGAGTTGGGGCCTGACGTCTCGGGTCAGCTGTGAACGTGAGGGGAGAATGTACAGAGGACAGCTGGCATCTCATCCCCGGGGACGGGTGGCCTCACTGACCCACTTCTGGGAGGTGCGTCCTCATAGCTCGAGCACATCCGTGTCTGAGGCGGTGTCCCTGCCAGGCCCAAGGACCCGAGTTCAACAACCAAAATGGACAAGAATAAAATAAAATGCTTCTTCCTCCTCTCTCTTCCTACCTGCCTGCCTACTCACCTTTATTCCTGCCTGCTTCCCTTCTCTAAAACTGTATATAAAGTAAACAAGGGGGCACCACCCCACTTTCCTGGTACCGTGGAGGAAGCTCTGCGATTTCAGAAAAGCCAGGACGCTTGCATGGCGTGAGGGGGAGCAGTTGCTGTAAAACAACAATCTTCCTACCGGATTCGAGAGGAATAAATAGTCTAAAGGCTGCCACACAGATGTCTGAAGATAGATCCCTGCCTTCTAAACAAAGACTAATTAGGAGAAAAGATGCTTATGGCCCGAAAGTTTTTTAATTCCTCTGAGGACCCATTAGCTCATCTCCAGAGGAATCGTGGGGCTTCATCTCCGAAAATCAATAGAAGGAAAACAAAGTGAGGAAATAACCACCCTGCGATCCCTCACCATGGCCGTGGAGTCCATCCCACGCGTCCTGTGCATGATCTGGATGTGATATTTTTGCAAACTCAGAAGTTAGCACAGAAGCAATAGAGGTGCTGCATGCAGATATCCGGCACTACGTCCACTTTGTTCTGAAGTTTCTACTAAATCCCTTGGAGCTAATAGTGAGTGGATTAAAAGGAAATTCTCTTGCTGACATGGCTTGTATCTTTCTGGCTCAATATTAATCCAACCTTAAATGTCACCTCTCACATTTAGATGGTAAAACCTGTTACGCCGGCCTGTTCTGAGGTGTTGCTTGTGTGTTTGGGCTATCATATTAAATGTGCTGGAGTCCAGGCCTAATGTATGGGGCGCTTCTACCTACACGTCGCAGAAAATGGTGTCGACGTTCTGCAGGATTCTCTCTCTGTGATATGTCTTTGCAAACCTTCGCCATCTTAACCAACCATGCCTCAAACCAACAAGCACTCATGGGACTAAGCTCATTAGCCGAGACCACCAAGCCCCGAGCTTGTTTCACTGATTGAGATCAAAGGTTCTGAGTGTTAGGCTGGCTCAGAAAGACGGGACAGCGGGCAGGGATGGCGGGCATGCCCGGCGGCCAAGCCCGGGAAAAAGGTGGATGACGTCAGAATAAGGGATGCGACCCCCACACCTGGATTCACGGGGCCAATCCCCAATCGTGATATGGGAAGCCCGCGAAATTCCTCTGCTTAAAAGAGCCGGTCCCCCTTTGTTCTGGGCGTGACTTCCCCAGGCCCGTTTTGCGGACTTGGGAGTTTCGCCCGGGAGCGCAAAGTCCAATAAAGCCCTGACTATTCTGCTTTCTGTCTGATTGAAATTTTCTCCTCGCGGAGCCCAGAAAAACCTTACACTGAGGATCGTCCGCCGCGGACCATCTTGCGTGCAAGTTCCTGCTAAAAGCTGGACGTCTGTGCTCCGTGAAGCACCCGCTGTTTCTGCGTTGGACGGTTGACTACGTCCCAGGCCACCAGGGTGCGAGACGTGGTTTGCAGGCACTGGAAAAACAAAGCTGACTACGAAAGGCGCAGGGGTTTACTGCCTTGGGAGCTTTCCCATGACCTGCTTTCGCTCACTCCATCCCCAAGGGCGCACCCTTCCAAAACGGGCCCTTTGTTTCCCCGTGCAGGGTTTGCAGGGGTGTCCACAGAACACGTGGGAGCCGAGTGCGCGTGCCCCGCAGTGGGCGTGTGTGCCCCGCGTGTCCCCGCCGGCCGCTGTCCTGAGTGAGGGCTCGCACTTGGGCAACCCCGGGTGGAGGGGGACCGGTGACTGCGCTGTGCAACAGGCTGCGACCTCAAAAAGCAGCGCTGTGACGGAAGAAGGGGAGGGAGCGGCGGCGGCTCTGCGCAGGGTCGAGGGTCTCCCGTCCGCCGCTCAGCTGGGCGTCCCGCCGGCGTCCCCTCCGGACCTCCATCCTCTCCTCTCCGAGCAGCGGCGTCACCGGCGCTGGCCAGTCACTCATTTCCTGATACGGGTGCAGCAGGGGTGAGGCGGACCGCAGGCAGGGGGAGCAAGAAGAGCGTGTATTCACTTCAGTTGCTGGTCCTGGCGGTTCCCCCGGCCCCGGGGACGAAGCGGGTCTCGGGACTCGTGTGGCCGGCGCTCGGCTGACTTAACCATTAACCAGCACGACTGCGCCTTTCCTTTCAACGCACAGTTCAGAGCGCTTTTTCATGCAAAATCTTCCCCCGGGTCAGAGGTCATCCCCGCGCGCCCCCGCCGGGTCAGAGGTCGTCCCCGCGCCCCCGCCGGGTCAGAGGTCGTTCCAGCGCGCGCGCCGGGGTCAGGGGTCAGAGGCCAGCCCCAGAGCCCAGCGCCTCGAGCCGCGCGCCCCTCAGACCGCGGGCGCC